>CAJHZI010000260.1:530000-552500 GCA_905160935.1 Enchytraeus crypticus | reverse complement strand
AACTTCTTTATCCAGTTGAACGTGCATTTTAATAAAAACTTTCACCTAAAACGAATACATGAATGAGCCTTATAGCTTGATTTAATTCTAGGTTGGCTATATGGTAAATGGGAAAGGATATGGTTAGCATCTGGAGATCTGTATGGGTTAATCAAAGATTTAAAGTTGCGTCGTTGTTAATAGCATTTGTTTAGACTTAGACTTAGACTTTGCTTTAATATTTACTAGTTGAACTCTTAATTAATAAAAAAACTGCTTGAAAAATGTCTAAAACTCCGAGAGAACAATATGAAGTGAGTTATTTTAAATTTGTTCTTGAATTTTAATGATTTCCCGTTGCCTTCCTCAGTTAGATGGATTAATTACCATTTAACCCTTAGTGAAAATATTTCGTGGTGGGGTGGGCCTCTCTAGCCATCATCAGCTTCTGCCTTAGTCGTCTCTTACGTAAACGCAGCAGATTGTTTGCGGCTGCCCTATTCTGCAGTGGTCTAACCGCACCCGAGCACAACACGGGGAACCATCAGTTTTATTCATTCAATATTCGAAATATATGCGTTTAATAAAAATTCAAAATGATAGATCATGAATTTTATGGACATGACCTCATTAGAGAACTTCGCGAGCTTTCATGATTTTAACTGCACTGAGAACGATGATAAGCCTAAATTATTATATTTATTCTTCTGTATTAGTGCCTCTTCTAAACCATTTACATATTTGCTTAGAAATCTTTCTAAAGTTCTTTGCCTTTAGCACTGTATCTTTACTAAAGCTTGCTGTGGCTAGTGATAAGTGCTTTCCGTAATTTGATTGAGATACATTGATTGATACATTGATGATTTGATTAGACTACCAGTTTATTACCAGCCTCGCAGGAGAATACTAATTAGTAAGCAATGTAAAACCACCTCAAAGCCAATTTTCTATCAAGTTAAGACTATTAGGCCATTACAAAGGGCATTGCTTTTGTATATATCTCTATCATTATACCTGTATTACATTTTATTCTATTGATAAATCGAATTATGAATTCAAAGAGCTTAATCTAAAAGTCTAACTTTATCTGCACTAGATGGATTAAAATATTAGATAATTGTTGTAAATGCCAACCAAAAATCGATGTCGTAAGCAAATTCATTACAAACACAGTCTATATAACTGTTGGTTTTAAAAAATAAATATTGCTAACTAGTAAAAAGTTGACCTTGCCTAGAAAGTATTTAAAATTTTATTAATATAAACTAAAAAGCCTTCAAAATCTATACTCCGTATTTTAGAAGTTAAATGTTAGTAATGATACATGTTCGGAATGTTGGGAACTAAAAAGGGAACATATACAGAGTTTGCATGTGGCAGGAATGAGAAAGTTATGTCTAAATGTGTGGAAAAACTAGGAAGGCCTGAATTGAACATGAATATGTGAGGATGATTTTTAATGTTGATGGGATCGGGGATAGGTTTGTTCCGTCGAGATTGAGATGGTATGGGCATATTGTGAGAAAGGCAGATGTGGATGTAGTAAAGAGAGTTTGAAGGGAAAAGCTGGATGTTAAGCTAGAGAGAGGTAGACCACAACTGACATGGGATGCGGTAATTAAGAAGGACAAAAAATGAGGGATTGACTAATTGTATGGTCTGGGTCATAGAGGACAGGTATAAGTCTATTCATATCCCGACCCTAGTCAACTGGGATATAAGGGAAGATGATGATGATGGTGATGATGTTGAAATAAGTAACTTGAACCTAGCTACCATTTAACTAAAGCCAATTTACGGTGAGAGTGAGAGAGAGAAAGAAAGAAAGAAAGAAAGAAAGAAAGAATGAAAGAAAGAAAGAAAGACAGAAAGAACGAAAGAAAGAAAGAAGGAAAAAAGGAAGAAAGAAAGAAAGAGGAGTTTGCCACTCTATAATTGTATCTTTTTTAGATACGCAAATTGTATCATTGAATTGAATGCACTTAAATAATAGTCAACTAGGCAAATATTAAATAATTGAAGAAGTTTATTTAATTTTGTGCAAGTAAATCGTCACCTAATTCTTTACTCGCAGTAAATAAATCGCCGGTCACAAAAGCATTGATCCACATGTTTGTCAATGTGTGCTACATTAACGTCATTAACGTTCAATCTAACTTTATCTGCATAATAATCGAGGCTTATTTTATCTCGGAATATTGAGAATTATAAAGAACTCTTGCATTGATTGTGAAAACCCTAATTAATTTCCTATAGATTGTCATTCCACGTCCCAATTAACGGGAATACCGGTATGTGTTGACTTATTATCACTTATTGACTAGTGTCATGTATTAATAATTTATTTTAAAGATATCAGTAAAATATGCGTATATTCTTTAATTAAAAACAATTCTTGGGAATAAGTAGAATACTCAAGTAAAGTGCGTATATAAATGAAAGGGTTAATTCTGAAAATTAATTAGAACATTATTTAAACGTGAGATCTTTTATAACTGAAAAATAGGGTAGTTATACAGGATATTCCAGGACAGATAATATTATCACAGCTATTCTAAAAGAGTTTGTTAATTAAACACAAGACGTAAGTCAGAAAATTCGGATACTCTTAAAATTCCATAAAAATTGAGCTGTTTTAATTAACTAAAATAAATATTCTTTGTTATTAAACACTTAAACCGAGCTAAAGTTAATCTAATAGTATACTGCATAGGCCTACACACTATAGAGCATTCTTAATTTAAGATCCGAAGCGCTGCAATCGCTTAATTGTAAATGAATGTTTGGAATTGATGCTGGTTGATTTAAGTGCGATTCTTCACCATCCGGGGAGGTAGACTTGCCCTCAGATTTCCCTCCCATCTCGCTCTTCACCAACTCCGATATCATAGAAAATTGCTCCCCACCAATCAGCTGACTGCTGCGCTCCTGCCTCATTCCAGCAGCACCAGGCTGCTGTTGATGTAGCAGTGGCAGACCAAACAGCTGCTGATCAGATCTCGTGGGAGCAGACTGAGCTCTACCGAGAGGCTGTATCAGAGCATTGATCTCCAGACTGGACGGACGGTTGACGTAGAACGGTGAGAGCAGGTCAGCCGTGGGTTGAACGTAGCCAGCTTGCGGCGGCTGAGAGGTGTTAGTGTCAGGACGCAGAAGAACCTGAGGGGTCAACCCAGCCGGTGAGCCGATAGGGTTCTGCGACTGGTGTCCCATGAACGTGGGACGCCTCACTGGGGAGTCAACACTCGCAGTGGCCAGGCTCGAGAGCTGAGGCCCTGCCCCTCGCAGAGGTTTGTAGGTCGAGGAGTGCGGTGGAGGCAGGGAGACAGATGATCCTGGTGAGCTCACAGTGAACCCGATATGCTGTCGATCAAAGCTCTGATGTTGTTGTTGTTGCTTCTGGAGATTGAAATGAAGCACCCGATGAATCTGAGGCCTCCACGACTGCATCTTCTTCTTCTGTTTCTTACGAAGTGTCTGACGGCCGTGATTATCGATTTGAACATGCTTCTCATGCTGTTTACAATGATCTTCAGCACTGTGTTGTTCATGATAATCTTCAGCACCGTGCAGTTCATGATGTTTTTCAGTACCGAGCTGTTCAAGATGATCTTCCGCACCGTGCTGTTCATGATGATCTTCAGTACCGAGCAGTTCATGATGATCTTCAGCACCGTGCTGTTCGTTATCAGCACAGTGTTGTTCATGATATACGTCGCCGCTATATTGTTCAAGATGAACTTTAGCGCCATGCTGATAAGGGTCGCTGCCATGGGCTTCATTATGAAATATCTCGACGTCTACTACCTCTCCCTCCACTGACGTCTCATCGCGCTGAATGATATCATGAACATGATGATCATGTACGCGCTCGATGTTGTCAAGTACGTCTTCATCACACTGTTCGTCTGAAACCATCACTCCTTCCATCAGCAAGTCACATTCTGCCTCGTTATCAGCTGTTACAGGCAGCTCATGAGGTGGATCATCCCCTTCGAATAATTCGTCTCGTACCAGTTTCCCTTCCACCAGGACGTCACTGGAGAGATCATGAGTCATGGCCGACGAGACCTCAAGCAGAACGACGTCATCCTCAACCTCATGATCGTTCACTTCTGGTGTCAACAGCTTCAGTCCAACCACTACCGGAACCTCCACCTGATCCCCTCCCTGCTTTTGCTTATTCTTGTAGAGCAAGGCACTGTCCTTGTTGATCATCTCTGGATAGTTTTTCTCCACCTCCGAGATGGCATTCACTTGCAGTGCCGCCTGCTCAGTCTCATCATCTCCCGGTGATTTATTCTCATCACCACCCTTAACGACAAGCTTCTTTTCACTTCGTTTGACGTCTAGGAATTTATTTCTCTTACAATCACGGTTCACTTTAATCGTAGACGCATAGGCTCGAATGGAAGGTAACGGCGTAGTAAGGAGCGCCAGCGTTGCGCTTGACTTTAGTTCTTGCTCTATTTCGGCTAGATCTCTATAGGTGTGGCCCACAGCAATGCTCGCAGTAGGCGTGAGACGAACAACACTCGATGGATGACAGTAGTAAGTGTCCGGTTTAGGAACCTTCTCCGCGTAGTATCTTGAATAAGACTCGGGCAAATGAAATACATAATATCCATAACCATGACCATTCAGAGGCACCAGCGCCGATCCCTGCTGAGTCCCATAGGTATTGATAATCGGCACTGCGATGTGATGGAAGTTCTGCACTGAGGCAAAACTACATTTCAATACTGGCGAAACACTACCACTACACAGAACTCTCGAGGTCAGCAGCATCGGCAAATCCACGTCGTAGCTGACTTCGTAAGCGATAGCTGAAGGTTTGTACAGCGACATATACCCTATTGATGATGTAGAACATCGAGGTAATGCAATGTTATCGCTGTTATTATCGCTGTTGAGGGGCTCAAAGAGTTTAGGGACTTCAGGCGACAACACGCGACGTTTGAAATACGTTTGTGATTTGTCACCCAAGACACAAATTTCAGCAGAACGCGGACATATAGTTCTACCTTTAAATACTTTTACTTTCTTCTTCTTCAACCCCGCCACCCAACTCACTCCATTAGCAATCTGATGATTGTGGGAAGCAGAACAATGCAAAGGTTTACCGGGTGTGTCGAGAGTAGAGACGGTGAACCCGTACAGATCCTTGACATATGAGATCCCAGGGATGTAAGGTAGATTTATGAGAGGACTGATGGCCACCGAGTTACGATACTCAAGAAGAAAACTGCGGTCATACATAAGGATCTTACTTGATTCAGACGATTTTATTCCTGAAAATGATGATTTTGCAACCGATGAGTTCTCTAGGATCTTTCCCTCAGGCTCTTCATTTGTCTTAGGGTCTGTGACTATAAAGTTCAATGCCTTTGTAGGCTTCTGTTTTCTCATGTCATGAGTCTCGTAAACCTCTTTAACCTTAGATTCCGGAAGTTGTTTACGCTTCCTTAGTTGTCGACTGGATGAATTGTCCATATCTCCACACATTGCTTTAGCTTCAACGATGGTCAGGTCAAGAACAGATTTGCGAGATCCTCGTCTGCTTCTCTTTGTATCAGTAGCAACTGAGTTAAGGCTGTCCATGTTATATGCTACGACATCGTTTCTTTCTTTCTCATTCGAACCTACCACTTCTAAATCATACAATGACGCATCATTAGAGATCGAAGAAAGCAGTGGATGTGCTCCATTGAAAGGTTCAGAAGTTTCAAGTGGCGCTGTCAAAGGATTAAACAAACAGGAGCTTGAAATGGAATCGAGATCTGAAGGCATGGTTCCGACTGGTGCATCAGCTAGAATTATGGTCATAGCAGCTGTAGCAATCGAGACAGGTAAACCATGAGAGGTAGTAGGATTAACATTATCCTCAGAAGCAGGATCATCAGAATGAGAAAACGATCCTCTAAAACAGACAGCATTAAAGCGCTGAAGTGTCATTGAGATTCTTTGCCTCAAGAAAGAGGTTTCACGATTATCATCGGTAATATCTGAAATTTTTCTACCTAATATATTGATAAACTCTGAGGCAGCTTCATTCATTGGGCCAAATGTTTCAATTGCTATTGGCATGAAGTCGTAGACTGAAGGCAAATCCCTATATTTCTCGAGTTTCCTTCTGGCAGCCAGTTCGGCTGCTCCGCCAGCTGAAGATGAAGTTACGTGAAGGTAAGAATTGGCTAGGGTATCTGAGACTGTTACATCCCATGCTAAGCACTTACCCTTTTGCCACGGAATGAGCGTAAGGCCATCCGGACGCTTTCCATCAGACCGAAAGAGACCCGGAGGCTCCTTGATAGAAGGAATGCTGGCTTTGGTAAGAGCACGCCAAACGATGTCGTTCAGATTGTGGTGTTGACTAGCCCTACCTGCACTCCTCTTGCACGATAGACTGTGGATGCCTCTTGAGTCTACTATGGAACCACATGGACAAGTGTGTGGCTCACATAGCCGAGCACTAAGTCTGAAGCCAATAGCAACTCTAACGGACTCGTCGTCCAAATGAAGGCCGCATGATGAGATAGGGAAGGCGTGTAACCAGTCACTGCTTCGTGGACTAGAAACAGCCAGGAGCCTTGCTCTATCAGATGCGTCAGATTGAGAGTTTAAAATCTGCTCAAAGCATTTTTCGATGGCTGTTGCATCCCAGAATTTTTGTATTTTATCTTTATCTCTAGTTGGAGCTACAGCGTTATACCGTTCAGACCATAATGAAAGAGCAAGATCAAAGTTGACATCATGATGGGATGAGAAGTGACCTAGAATGGAATCCTGAAGTGGCCTGGTAGAAATGTATGAAGATATGAAAGCTGAAGGCGCAACATGCGATGTTTGTCTAATACCTAACCCACCTTTCTTAACTGGTAGAGTAGCCTGTGACCACTGAGTATCAGACAGGGCAATGTTAGACATCGTGGAAAGGCACTCTTTCAGTTTATTATCAAATGCTATTAATGCTGAATGATTGAAACAAGGAGATGATCTCAGTGTGTATAACTTATTCTTGGTAGTTAATGACACGAACATTATTAATTATAAAAATTTGTATAGAGTAGAAGCACGAATGATGTCACTTATCTTAGTTATAACAAATCGGCCAATTAAATCATTTGTTAAAGCAAATCAGGCAATTCTACAATTCCCTTCAACGCTACCTTCAACTTACCCATTGTGGACTCTCAGTTATTGAACGACAAAGCAACCTACACTCATGATCATCTACACTATTTTCCACGGGGTCGTTGGCTATGGAGTTCTGAATGAGAAATGATCCACAATTCTCTTTTTAAAATTCGGAGGTTCGGTTTACGGAGAGCCGCAAATTCATAAAGTTAAAAATTGGATGGAATACGGCGCTCAGAACAACGACGAGACTTAGAATTTTCATTAAATTAGATTTTATTAGAATAACATTAAAGTGAAATTTCTAGAATTGAAAAAAGCCTCGTCACATATGAACTTGCACAAGGAGTGATATAATCAGCTTGCCAGTACTAAAATCATATTGCATGATTTAATTATTACTTGAGTCTAAAAAACTTATTTATTTATTTTTTCAAACTACTACACGTTACAAAATAACATAACAATATACAATAAACTGACACAGTGAGAAATGGTTTGTGGCTCCTGATGAGCCCTAAGGCTATCGAGCAGGACACCAAAAGACATTGGCAAAGGGTCGTTGGCAATGAAGTGCATCGGAACAGAATTCAATATACCAAGCTTGTCAGGGAATGTCAGCAAGAGGACAGGCGCGGCATATTGGTTGACTTGAAGGTGTACAGCTAGATAGCTTTTTATGTGTAAGCTGCCTCTTCTTGCTCTAGTGATTTGTCTACTTGTAATATAATATGTCTACTTGTATTTGTCTACTTGTATTCAATGATATTTCCAAAAATATATATCTAAAATGAAATTAAACTATCTTAAAAATAATCAAACGATCATTTTGGTTATTTAAAAAAAGAATAAAATTAAACTAAATGAAGAAATTACCGGTTGCACCCATAATAATTATTGAGATGATTCTAGAATTACCTTTGAATTAAAGTGTAAATTAATTTACAACTTTGCATTGAATATTGCCTTATCTAGTTATTTGTGGTTTATTTAACATAATAATTTAGCACTTCTAAAATGTGTTATCCGTTTAACAGATGAAAGAGGAGCACATTCTTCAAATGATCTGGGTTCAACATCAAGGTCAAAATCCTGAAGGCTTCACTTCAGTTCGGGAAAACTGACTTTTAATCTGTTAGAATTCTAAATCATATATATTATGTTTTGTTGGCTAAAGCCAGTGGCGATGTCGGTAAGATATTCGATCGCGGATCTATGTGTGGGGGGTTCATATCCTGGGCTCGCCCGTCACTTTATATCGCTTTCGAGTGAGGATGTGTTTTTATGATATACGGTATTAAAACAATTACATTGAAATTATAGCAATAGGCCTATGCGTTTGCTTTAGATTAGCATAGTTTCAACGGATTTGTGCTAGCGGTAAGCGAAGCTTTCTTGAAAAAAGGCAGGGTTTGCTTTTAATATTTACTATGTCTTAATTTAGAATTTTATTTAGAATGTCTTAATAGCGTAGGGGTAACGTCACAAAGCTTTAAATGACACGTCCTGAGGTGATTTGAATTCTCGAGGGTTCGATTCCCAGCCGCACGGATCTGAGAGTAAAATCTCAGATATTCACTGGACTGGTTACATGAAAAATGGTTTAAATTTCCCAGCGGTTTAAACATGTGATATTGGTTGTGCTAGATATCAACAGAGTTGATCATTTCACTGTAATGCTTGTTTACATTTACTGGCTTCTGAAATAAACCTAAGAATTATTGACAAATTCAAATTCAAATCAACCATACTGACGCAGATCAATTTGAACCAACACGAAGCAATCGAATGACACATCTGCTATAAGCTTTAAATTAATTTAACAGTTGCAGAGGCGACGAATAAATACAGGTTGTTTTAAGGAGGGTATCATTTGGAAATCGTTAAAACCTTATTTCGTAAAAGTCTGTAGAGCACATTGACAGCTTTCACAATTGGGATAAATTTTCCCCCAGTCTTTCACGCATCGACGGGCATAACCTGTGGCACCTGATTTAACTAAAGTACTCAAGCACAGACTCAATTAAAAACTAGATCCAAAACAACGTCAGAAAGGGCATGCGGTTGGTGAGCGCCTAGAGTCCAGAAATTGCTACAAAATTTAACGAATGGATAAAGTCTATTCGTATCCCGACTCTGGTTAAACTGAGGTTTAAGGGATACAATTTAAATTTACCATCTAAATTTACCATCTAACGTTTCAGTTTTCTTGCTAGACGCTGGAGACCAATCTTGAAATCGCGATACTTCACCGTGTAAATAAAAGGATTGATGACGCTGTTGCTGAATCTGATGAAGGTGGTAGCTTGCTTGAAAGAACTAGTTGAGTCGTTATGGATTTTGATTATGAAGAGGAAATTATAAATCTGATTAATTGACTGACAGAAGAGCAGGCAGAGGCTCACGATACAGAGAGTTTTGAATATATTCTTTCTTGCACGACCTGCCAGTGTTTGCGTGTCAATAACATTTGATTTTACCATTTCTGCAGCAGCAGGTGAAGAGTGCTTTGTTACATCTAGGCGTTCTTCTTCAGTTACGGGATTGTGGTCTTCAATTATTGAAATTTCACAGATTTTCTGCAATTTCTCCCTCTGAGTCTCATTCTTTTCAAATCTTATATGAATCGCACCAGATGTAACCTTTTCCAAGTTCATTTGAGAATTTTTGTGATACTGTTTTGTACTTAGTTTCTTAGCATACTCGGTGTTGATGTCCAAATTCAACGTAGTTTTTTTTATTGTCTTAAATCGCTCTCCTGCTTTCTTTAGACTGAATTTATTATTATTCTTCCTTTCCTTGCCAAAAAAAGATGTTGATGATACTGAGGCTGTGTTTGAACGTAGTCTCTGCAAAATTATTAAGGTTTTTAATAAATTAACGCAGTTTATCAAAAATAACTTTACCGTTGGTTTAGAAATATTTCAGAGGACTTGATATTTCCAAGCTATTGGCTAAATTAAGGTGTGGGCAAGGCATAGTGTTTTGTGAGGGATTAATTGGCTATTCGATGAAGTGCTCTTTATGATACGTAGAAGAAACATGTGAGTAGTAACATGTACCTCGGACCTGGCTGGAGCCAGTGGCTACGTCGGTAAAATACTCGACCGCTGATCCGTATGTGCGGGGTTCAATTCCTGAGCTAGCCCGTCACTGACATCTCTTTCGAGTGAGGAAACTGACGTTAACCTTAGTCAACCCATATTAACCAGCTTTTCTATACTCTATATATCGTATATATTCATTTATATATCTTCTTCTTCAGTGCACTGCCAAGTGGCAGGTTCAAGGTACATATTCATACTCAAAGTATGTTTTCTCGCTCCATAGGAGCACTCCTTAGATCAACAAGTTAATCCCTTCACAAAGTCTGTGCCTTATCCATACCTTATGTAACCTATAGCTTGGGAAAATATGGCTTCTGAGGCGGTTTCCCGTTGCCTTCCTCGGTTTGGTGGATTAATTACCATTCAATCCTGGGGGAAAATATTTCACGGTGAGGTGGTTCCCCTCTTGCCATCCTCAGCTCCTGCCTTTAGTCGCCTCTTACGAACATTCTGCAGTGGTCCAACCACACCCGAGCACAACACGGGAACATTTATATATATATATAATATATATATATACATATGTGAATTATACATTATATATACACACACGTGAATAGGAATATGTACCTTGGACCTGCCGCTTGACAGAACCCTTGATATATATATATACATGTGTAAGTATGTAAGCATATATATATATATATATATATATACATGAATTTTATATATTTCCTTCGGTAATAGGACAGAACTTTTAACAAAAAGTCTAAGTCCAAAGAAAGACACAAAGATACAAAAAATTGTGAAAATATTGGTTTGGACAACGCTATTATATGGATGTGAAACATGGACCTTAAGGAAGAAATATATTAGGAAATTAGAGGCATTTGAAATGTAGATATGGAAAAGAATTGAGAGGATTAACTGGACTCAAAAGGTTGCAAATGAGGAAGTTCTGGAGAGAGTTGGTACAGATAGACAGTTTATAGTTGTATTAAGACATAGGAAGAAGAATTGGATAGGACACATTCTAAGAGAGGAAAGTCTATTAAAAGAGGTCATAGAAGGTAGAATGGAAGGAAATAGAGGCAGAGACCCGCTCATATGTGGAAATGAAGAGGAAAGCGGAAGTTGGAGAAGAGTGGAGGCGTTATAATCCATGAACCTGTCAGTAGGCAGTGCACTATGAAAGAGAGAGAGATATACATGTGTATATATGTACATGTATATATATATATATATATATATATATATATATATATATATATATAATGTACCAATATACATGTATATATATATACATACGAAATTGTAGTAATGTACAAAATTTACTGCGATTGATAGGATGTTATCTTCTCTATCTTGGTATCGATAATATGAAATAATAATCTACATGTATATTATCTATTAGCCAGTAGCTTATAATTACCGAGATCATCTTGATGTAGCAGGAGATCATAATTATTAATGGTATAACGTATTGGATGATGAACGTGTAGATTCCCAGTGCCTCGTTCTGCGATGTATTGAGATGCCTCGAGAAAGTGGTGCATGTGCCATTTATTATCTTAGCTAGACCTGCGTTCCTGCTGAAGACACTTCCAAATCCAACCGTCCAACCAACACCCAATATAGCGTACACTTTCCATCCCGTGATTTTATTCTGATAAAAGACTGGATGCACTGAAACATGCCAAAAGAATTTGCTGATAATCATTATTCATAAATACTCATAAGAAACATTGACATGAGAGTAGTGAAGATAAAGTTAATGCAACATCAATCAATCAATAAGAATTTAACGTCCGGTTCCTCGCCATAAGGCGATGTCAGGGATGTGTCTTGCAGACAATATGAATTTCATTTGGTTAATTAACACTTTCTTCCCCGTCTAGAAAGTGAATATACTTGAACGAAAAAAAGCCACATGAACACTACATATGTATATAGCAGCAGTTACATACTAGACCTAAATTATGTCATTCATATAAAAAAAGTTAATGGAAGTATGTATGGAAGTGTACAGAACAGGTATTTGGCCAGACGAGTTTACCAAGTCAGTGATGATTCCAATTCCCAAAAAGAGCCATGCTGTGGAGTGTTCGGATTGCAGAACAATCAGCTTAATACCTCATGCATCGAAGATCTTATTAAAGATAGTAAATAATCGCATTCAGTCGAAAGCAGAGATGATACTGAGCAAGACACAATTTGGTTTTAGGAAAGGATGCGGCACAAGAGAAGCAATAGGAGTAATGCGGGTTCTTTGCGAAAGAAGCTTAAAATATGGTAATGACGTTTTTGTATGCTTTATAGACTTCGAGAAGGCCTTTGACAGGATTGATTGGATAAGGATGATGAATATATTAAAAAGAATAGGAATTGATTGGAGAGATAGAAGACTAATTTGAACTTGTATATGAATCAAAGAGCAGTAATCAAAATCCAACAAGAATACTCAGAAGACGGTGAAATAGGACGTGGAGTAAGACAAGGTTGTAGCATTTGTAGCCGCTGCTGTTTAACATTTACGCTGAGGTAATGATGGAGGAAGCCATGGAAGACTTGGAAGAAGGAATAAAAGTAGGAGGGAATTTGTTATAAGATGTACGATTTGCAGATGACCAAGGAATGGTAGCGGGCAGCGAGATTGGATTGCAGAAGATAATGGATAGGCTGAATGATACGGTCCTAAGATATGGCATGAAGATTAATATTAAATACACAAAGGTTATGAGAGTGTCCAATAATAAAGGTGAAGTTAGTATCACAATAAATGGTACGAAATTGGAACAGGTAAGGAGTTTCAAATATTTGGGTCATACTATAACCGATGATGGGAAATGTGAGACAGAAATATGCAGTAGGATTGCACAAGCAAAAGCGGCCTTTGGTAGTAGAAAAGAACTATTAACAAAAAGTCTAAAGAAAGACACAAAGATAAAGATAGTGAAAACTTTGGTTTGGACCACGCTATTATATGGATGTGAAACATGGACCTTAAGAAAGGAAGATATTAGGAAACTGGAGGCATTGGAAATGTGGATTTGGAGAAGAATGGAGAGGATTGGCTGGACTCAAAAGGTTACAAATGAGGAAGTCCTGGAGAGAGTTGGCACAGATAGACAGTTGATAAATGTATTAAGAAATAGGAAGAAGAGATGGATAGGACACATTCTAAGGGGGAAGGTCTATTAAAAGAGGTCATAGAAGGTAGAATGGAAGGAAAAAGAGGCAGGGGCAGGCCGAGATTAGGTATGTTAGATGATTTAAAGACCCACTCATATGTGAAAGTGAAGAGGAAGGCGGAAGACAAAGAGTGGAGGCGTTATGTACCATGGACCTGCCAGTAGGCAGTGCACTAAGAGATATAATAGATCATTCATAATTATCGTAATGCTGGTTCCATTTAAATGAAGAAAATGTTATGCTAATATTACATCAATACAATGACACTAATACAAAGTCTCTAACATTGTCTTCCATTCTGAATTCAAGAATGAAGTTACATTGTAAAGATTAGTTTTTTTATAATTTTCTTTAGATGGTGTTATTGACTCTAATTTTAAAAGCGAGATTTTAGCTTAGGGTAAGTGGAGAGAATGTCGCAGAAGAGAGAAACCAGCTAACTACTAAATAACGACGTTAAGTTTTCAAAGTAGTTATTGTTAAGTTAGTATAGTAGTTAATTATTAAGTTAGTATAGTAGTTAATTGTTAAGTTAGTATAGTAGTTAATTGTTAAGTTAGTATAGTAGTTAATTGTTAAGTTAGCAAAGTGGATAATTGTTAAGTTAACATAACAGTTTATTGTTAGGTTATCATAGCAGTTAATTATTAAGTTAACATAGTAGTTAATTATTAGTTTAGCATAATAGCTAATTGTTAAGTTAGCATAGCAGTTAGCATATGAATGTGGACTCGTCGCCCTACAGAAGTAATACAGCTGGTAAAGCTAAGGTTAACGTCAGTTTCTTCACTCGAAAGCGATGTCAGTGACGGGCGATCCCAGGATTTGAAACCCGTATATACTGATCCGCGGCCGAATATCTTACCGACATCGCCACTGGCTCCAGCCAATAATAGCAAAAAGTCAATGATAATAATAATAATAATAATAGCAATGTAAGTCTTCAGTATCTTCCCAAAAGTTCGAATCAGTCGAACGTTAACACAATCTACATGTAGAAGCTACCAATCTACGTGTAGCTTCTATTCTTTGCCAGTGGACAAGAATATCTTCTCACATAGTAGATTGGCCAATGGAAATGCCAACAAGAGGGCCTACTTGGTGCGCATTATAAATATATGATAAATATATGATAAAATTTGCATTGCTAAAAGAACTACGATATGCCTAGAACTAAAATTATCTGCTCCTAATAGACTTAATATTGTTAAATGATGAAGCATTGATATAATCGATAGGCTGCATTTTATCTATGAATGTCTCAAGAGAGATGGGGCTACGTCCTGCAGTTTTAAATGACAGATCCTGATATGAATTAAACCCTCGTGGGTTCGATTCCCTGCCGCGCTGACCTAGGAGTAATATCTGGGACATTCACTGTACTGGTTACACCGACTAAATTGCCTAACCGTTTATCAAACGTTTTGATAGATATCGACATAGTTGATCATTTCACTATAATGCGTGTTTACATGTTAAAAGATAAACACTAAGATCTTTGGATAAACAGATATATACGACGACTAACCGACGGCCAGATATCTGTCTATAGTTACAATTATGACGCTGTAAACAGAAGTGAGTTGAGTAGCCCACAAAAGTGTATTTAAAGTCCAGAATCTGCACAGTAATTCATCTCTCAATAGTCCAGCTGTATACCCAGTATAGGGGACCAGCACTGTTTGTGTCAATAGCATTACAAGTGATGTGAGAAAATCAACGAAATTCTGATTCATTATGAATATGTTCATCACCTGTTAAGCAACATCAAAATTAAACATAGTGTTTATAAAACGTCTTAGCAAGCAATTTATTAGCTACGGCATGTACGTTCATACTTGCTACAGTATTGGCCATGCTAGAGAAAGAGAGAGATAGAGAGGGAGAGAGCTGCATGACATAATTTAGTGATTAAATTGAATTGTTCGCGACTGATAGTTTTACGATGAAGAAACAGACTTGGGGATTAGCTTCAGAACTTAACAATTTTAGACAAAAAAAACAGAATTATAAGTTACGACAGTAGAAATTTTTGAAAAAATATATTTTCAAAAAATAGTGTCAGACAAATGGCTAGCAAGTCAACAAAGAACGTTGTATTGAAAGCGTGGTATGAGTGATTGCTGTATTTATATTATTGTACATATTAAATAAAAAATGAAATAATTTTAAATCAGAAGAGTCTTTGTAAAAAAGAATAGAACTCCTGTCGCTTTTCGCACTTTGCTTAGACTATGCTAAAGTCGATAAAGCCGAAGAATTGTCAAACGACAAATATCAATTTCCTAGGCAAATTTTAATTTTCTATCTCTCTCCCTCTTAGTACACTGCCAATTGGCACGCTCATGGTATATAACACCTCCACTCTTCTCAGACTTCCGCTTTCCCCTTCCTTTACACATAAGAATTAATCTTTAATTAAATCATCTAAAATGTTATATTATTCTTCTAGGGGAATTCTTCTTCGACATGAAGAGAAGACGTAAGAAAGAGAAGAAAGAAGGCGTTATATAGCATGGGCCTGCCAGTGAGAAGTGCACTAAGAGAGAGAGAGAGATAGAGAGAGAAAGAGAGAGAGATAGAGATAGAGAGAGAAATTGTACTATAATGTGTGAATGAGAGTTAGTGGTAAGCTAATTACCTTTTTACGAGACTTAGTGTAGAGAAACAAAACCAGCAGAACTGAGCAATTTGCCACAATTCCCACAGCACTAAATGTCGAGTAGATCCAAGACAACATCATGCCAGTAGCCTTATTAACTATGATTTCTTTAGAAAATGTAGCATTATGCAAATTCCACATTGGGGCGTTTGTAGAATTCATGTTTCTGCAATATAATCCGTTCATTCTGAATTACTCGCGAAACTTTGAGTCTGTTATATGATCAAACTATTCAAGCGGCTCAAATGAATGGTCAATGGTCAATTGATAATTTTAACCGATATTGTGCAAGGAAGTCCTGGAGAGAGTTGGCACAGATAGACAGTTGATAAATGCATTAAGAAATAGGAAGAAGAGATGGATAGGACACATTCTAAGGGGGGGGAAGGTCTATTAAAAGAGATCATAGAAGGTAGAATGAAAGGAAAAAGAGGCAGGGGCAGGCCGAGATTAGGTATGTTAGATGATTTAAAGACCCACTCATATGTGGAAATGAAGAGGAAGGCGGAAAACAGAGAAGAGTGGAGGTGTTATGTACCATGGACCTGCCAGTAGGCAGTGCACTAAGAGAGAGAGATTGTGCAAGAATATGGGCCTACCACGAATATAGGCCTACCTGTATAGGCTTACCTGTGTATAGGCCTATCTGTATATAGGCCTGAAGTAAATATAGGCCTACCCGTACAGGTTCGATAACCACATCCACATTTCTGCTAGTTCTATAGTGTACTATACGCCAATGTAAACCTAAACATTATTCAAGACAACGCATATGATTGCTTTGTTGTTAATAAATTTTAGTGTTCGTTAGTTTTCCTGTTGGTTGTAACTTATTTTTTCAGATTTTAAATTATAAATCTCAGCCTTTATATCTCAATTGTTGGCATTCGGTCAAAAGGGATCACTTGATACCATAAATATTGCAACGAGTCGAAATAAGATTTTAATAATGCAACTTAATATAATCTTTAATTAAAGAAAATATACCTTCTGAGACAGTTTTAATTTGCCTTCCTGATTCCCCGCCTTACAACTCTTATATTCAATGATTGACACAGTAATCATGACACAGTAGTTCGACCAATGACTATTTTAACTTGCATAATGTGTACTCGAGCAAATGTATAGCGAAGACACCAAGCTCAATAATCATAATGAATAATCGCGCCATACAAAAATTACTACAAACTGTGAAAACTAGATCCATTGACAGGGAAATGTTATAATAATATTGCCGGATATATAAATAGACTGCTTGTAGAGAATGCCATTAAGCTAAAGTGCGTTGGAAATGAAATGTTATTCATCATTAGCTTCGCTATTATATCTACTTATGATATACTGCAAAAAGTTTTCTTTTTTACAACTTCAGAATTCATATACTTGCAAGTCTTTTACAATATCTCAGTACAACTCTCGCAAAATCAATTATGGGGTGATCCATATAATACTTCCCCACTTTTTATTGCAAATATACAGGATGAGTCAAAAAGTGGTAACACCTGCAAAAGTTTGAATATTTCAGGCTATTGTTAATATTTTAAAATCAAACTTTTATCAATTACTACAGGACCAATTTTGGATGAGGTGGCCAATTTTCTTCTATTTAAATACATAGATTGGCCAGTTATGAAAGTTTCAGCAGAGAAAACCCCCTTGTTTGAATGTACTGTAAATAAAAATTATATTTAATTATATTTTTATTTTTGCCCTGAAAAGGTCATTGTGGTGGTTCAGAAAGAACCAGTTGTAACTGCTAGCATTACTGCATATTCGATATGCTTTCCTCCCGCTGCTACGCAGGACTGCAGTAGCTTTCGGAACGCTAGGACAGCCTTGTCGATTCCAGCTTGGGGAAGTCTCTCCCAAATTGATTGTAGCACTTCCTGCAGTTCTGTCTTGTTTTTAGACTTATCCTGGTGTTTCTGATAAAGATGCAGCATGGTTACCCAGTTATGGTAATCCAGAGAATTTTGATAGGGCGAGTTTGGATTCACACTTCTTGATGAAATGCGGAATTCTCTCGCTGATCCATTCCTGTGCATGACGAGATGCATGAGCCGGAGCATCATCCTGCTGAAAGATGAAACCATTTGGTAGAAGAGCATTGCAATCATCAAACAGCTTGGGAAGTAAAGTATTGACGTAATACTGAGCGTTCACCTTTTCATTTTCCTTGAATGATATTACGCATCACAAATTCCAAAATAATTATCTTAATATCAATTTTCGCCTAATTATATTCAACACTAATAAAAATAAGAAAAGTTATAACAATAATGACGGTACATTTTTATGAGCATTCTCAAGCAGGTCAACCCCGTGAATGCGATCTAGTGTAAAGTTTTTTTACAAAACGGCTTGTAGAATCACACAAATGTGAATTGGTCCAGTGATAGAAAGACAGTCAGTGAAATAATTCTCACGGATAGTGGTAAAGACTCATCTTGAGTCATGACTGGCTTGTGCCAGTGGCAACATCAGTAAGATACTCGACCGCGGATCAGTATGTGCGTGGTTCAAATCCTGTGCTCGCCCATCACTGACATCGCTTTCGAATGAGGAAACTGACGTTAACAATAGCTTTTATCTCATTCTATCGAGCGAAGGCTTTCATATAATCAGAATTGTAATCGTGCTTATATCATTCAAGCTCGCAAAAATAAGAAATACACGAAAAGTTAAATGCGACACGAAAGGACAAAATTGGGAGCTCGCCATTGAAATGCTTCGGCAATAGCTGACACTAATTGAATTATTGAAAAGTTTAGCATAAGTCAAGAAACCAAACGTAAAGATAGCTTGGCATAAAAGGGCTTCCATGAAAAATATATATATATATATATATATATATATATATATATATATATATAATACTGTAAATAAATGTATATAAACTATATACAATGTATATATATATATATATATATATGTATATATATATATATATATATATATATATGCTATATATATATACATATATATATATTTAATACTATATATATACAATACTGTATATATGTATATACTGTACAAATAGATATATATATATATATGTATATATATATATATATATATATATATATATATATATACAATATCCGGGTCACCGGCTCGGGAGTACCTACCAAAAGAATCCTTTCGAGAGTACCCGCCCGGTACTCTGGAAGCCTGCCAGGAACAGCGGCTTTTATACCGCCTCAGAGGAGCTGTGATCACGTGATTTATTAACCAGTTAACAACCTTTTCGTTAATTAACCGTTAAATTATCGCTCAGTTACATTTTGTGTAATTTATAGTTGCATTAGTAACAGCGTGTAATACTGTGTATGTCTTAGATTAGTAGATGAATGACATTTATAAACTTTGGCTCTCTCTCACTCTCTCTCTCTTTCTCTTTCTCCCTAGCGTTCTGCCAAGTGACAGGCCCTAACTACATATTCAACAACTCGAACTACAGCATCCCATGAATCCCATTTTAACAATGTTTGGGGTTTCAAATTGTGTTTCCGGCGTTGGTGTATATAGTACTTAGTCGCCTTTTACGTCATGTGCATTCCACGGTTGGTCTATTCGTCAGCTATCCGGATACAATACAGGTATAAGAGTACAACGATAAGTAAATAACTAGAAACATTTATTAATTATGGTGAGTGTGCGTGCTAATAACATAAAGCATAAATTGAGTTTAGTAATAACAATTTTCTTAACGTAGGTGTTCAAACATACAACTAAATAACTGAACTATTGAAATCATCGAGTCTTTTCTCATTTTGATCATTTTTTTAAAGTTACTCAGGCCAGGTATTTAGTTATATAGCCTACAGATTACAATATTCAACTTTTGTAGTTTCCATATACCATAATTGATATCGATTGTTTGGTTATTTATTTGCATATTTGTATTTATTTAAACTTCCGCAACATTCCACTTGGTTCTATTATAAAATTATAAATTGCGTCGTATCGAGACCCGCCATGAATACTCACTCTTCTTAGAACGAGAATTCAACTTATCACTTTACAACTTATTATACAATAGTCAAATTTCATTCTCCACGACTCAAAAATTCTGTGATTGCATGAGCACCAATGTCCAATTAGGCTGCAGTGCTCATTGAGTCAATTGTAGTGTGCTCGATTCCAATCTTCCCTAGCCAGTTCAACTTACGGTTGGTAAGTTTTCTAACTAGACGTTGGAAACCAATCTTGAAGTCGCGATATTTCACCGTGTAAATAAAAGGATTGATGACGCTGTTACTGAATCTGATAAAAGTGGTAGCTTGCTTGAATGGTCCAGTTAAGTCATTATGAACATGGATTATGTAGAGGAAATTATAAATCTGATTGATTGACTGACAGAAGAACAAGCAGAGGCTGACAATGCAGAGAGTTTTGAAGATGTTCTTTCTTGCTCGAGCAACAGTAGACTCTTTTTCAGTTGATTTCACGTTAGCTTCAAGAGCTACTGCTATACTCTTCGCGAGGTCTAGGTGTCTTTTTTCCAGACTGTGATCGTGATCTTCTACTACAAACACCTCACAATTGTTCAACAATGACTTCCCCGGAGTCTCATTGCTCCCGTAAATAAAATTGGCTTCGTTAGATGCAATCTCCTTTATTTTCGAATTAGATTTATTGGTGCATTGACAATGACTGATATTGTTCATACACTTTATGCTGACAGTCAATTCTACTGTAGCATTTGAATTATTTTTTGCTGGTTGGTCTCTTTGGTTAGGATTGCTTTTATTTAGGCTTACTTCTTTCTTTAATTCCTGGTTGATTTGAAGTGATGTTATAGTTGTTGACTTGAAACGAAGTTTCTGCATTTCATCAATACAATTAGTTTAGTGCTGAAATTATAAACTCGCGATTTATCCATAAGTATAAGCCAATAAAAGAACATTTTATATTAGTGAGTTTGATATGTTGCATTGCATTGAACGTTTTCTTCATCGTTTGCATGTCCAAACATCTTCACTCGGCAAGATATGGTCTGCATGCGGTGAGATGTTGTCTGCATTTGTATAGTCCATCGATGCTTCACAAATATCGCCTTCGACTGAGGAACCGGGAGATAAATTTCAAATGATTAATTTAATGAACTAGGATAGCGTCTTCTATTAATGCTACGTTTTTATTCAAACAAGCATATTTAGACAAACATTCGGGATTAGAGTGAAGATACCGTTTGAGTCAAACCTCCGAACTACACCTGTAGAGTGTATTAGCCCTAGGGAAACATTCGCTAAACTTAACTTAATGAAGTCTTAGTTTCCTTATTTGAAAGGAAACACTCTGTCTAACATTCAGTCTTCATAAAGCTCCTGAGAAGCTTGCATATATTTAATGAGCAGATTATATGCATGTGTAAAATCTGTAGATTAAATTCAGTATGTACAATTTGTACATGTAATTTGAAATATAGCGTACAAATCTCCCATCACAATTGTGAAATTCTATATTTAAGTCTATATGTTAATTTCCTCTTTTTTAGCTAAATAATTTCATTATCTAACTGATCCGAATGCAAGGAAATACACACAGTAAAACTATGTATATACGATATTTCTCATTGCAGATCAATTCAATATTAACTACATGTAAATGTTGAATACCACACTGAGATCTCAGGGAATTCAATGATCGGGAGAGAGATTGTGTCAGACGCTGGATTAATGCTGTATGAGGACACGATAAGAAGAAGAAGAAGACCCACTGAGGTTAACATTCATTAAATCCAACCGCATCGTCAGGTATCAATTAAAGTGGAGTTCAAATTTCTCTTTTCTTTCTTCGTTAAGCATGCCACATCCATCATTATAATATCATCACAAAAGTGCTCGACGCAAATAAATTTAACAAATATCTGATCTAATCTAATTTATTGAGTTCTTAAACTTACCGAAATCATTCTGGCGTAGCAAGCTATCATTATTATTAGCGGTAATATGTATTGAATGACTGTTGTATAGATTCCCAGGGCTTCATTTTGCACGCTGTTGAGAATCCTGGAGTAAGTCATACATTTGCCACGTACAATTTTTGATAAAGCAGCATTTCTGCTGAAAACGCTTCCAAATCCAATGAGCCAGCAAGCTCCCAAGATAGAGTATACTCTCCATCCCTTGATTTTATTCTTGTATAGTATTGGATGAACTGAAAATATGAGAGGTGCATTTGTGAACAAGATTCGGAACAGCAATTTGAAAATTTCTGTATTTATAGATTTATTATTTGACAGCATATCTACTAATAATTATATACGTCATAAGCTAGTTGATATATTATTGATAAGTCTTAGAAGGCCAGTTTTATTTTATTTTATTTTTTATTTATTGCTTTACTTCAGGCGTAATAACCATACATGAATCGTACAACAATGCAACAAAAACAGTTTTACATTAACTGTTATACGAATATGCATGTACAAATTATATATATATATATATACATAATAATAATAATAATAATAATAAT
>CAJHZI010000260.1:215000-525000 GCA_905160935.1 Enchytraeus crypticus | reverse complement strand
ACCAAGGCGTTTTTCTAAATTTTCATGGAACATTGGTTCTTTTGTTTTAGTTTCGTAGGGTACTGAATATTTTAGTTTCGTAGGGAACAACCTAGAAAATAATGGCCTAGTAGACTAACTATTGCTTTTTGACTTTGTTGATGATTGGTCGATTCATTGCGACCAGAAGACTAGTACGAGTACTTTGGACACCTGAATCATTTGTTCATATTCGTATAAAATTTGAAACGTTTTGTTTAGCCTAAACACCGTTTTAACACCAAACGCATGATTTATCTCTAATGAAAGCGGGTCATATCTACTGTTTCCGACCTGATCAAAGGTAAAGACAACTAACAGAAGCTCTATTTACAACCAGCTAAGTTACGAGCATCCAGAATAGCGCCTTAATTTATTTTAAATGTATTTACACAATAACTTGTATTTGTATTTTTGGCTCAATATCCCTAGTAAAATAGGATGCTGAAAAAATAATTAGCACGCAATCTAACTCATCTAGGGTTGGCGATGAAGAGACTAATATGACAGCTTGCTATCCTAAGCGTGATTTGTGACTAATTGTTATATATTTTCGATGACTGGTGATTTTAAAATTTCACAATATATTGGCGATACTGAAAGTTGGAAACAATGAAAGCCCCTAAATATAGAGAGGTTGTGTGGAACAATGGTCGGTGACTTAGACCCATCAGCATCTTGAGCGGGTCTTACTGGCTAGATACAGTACAGCATTATTAACTACAGTAAATAGTTTAGAGGTCAATAGAGACAATAGCTAGAGAAACTGGCGGAATTATTGGCGTTACATTTTAAGTATTTTAAAAAATTATGTTACCCGTTTGGAGTCCGGGTTACTTAAAAGTGGCCATACACGATACGATTTATCTGTACAGATATCTGAACAGATATATCTGTCGGAGCCCACACACGGTCAAATTTATTGTACAATTTATTGTGCAATTTATCTGTACAGATAAATTGTACAATAAATCTGTATCGCCCACACACGGTCAAATTTATCTGTTCAGATAAATCTGCACAGATGTATCTGAATAGATATTTTGGCCACACACGGTCAAATTTATCTACCGATAAAACTGACGCTCGCTCATACACGGTCAAATTTAACTGTTCAGATATCTGAACAGTTATGATAATTAGCTGTCAATCATTTCCAATCTGTAGAGCACGTGATTAATAACAGTCAACCAACATCTACAGTCTACAGTACGTATTACGGCGGGATTAGCGCAGTTGGTTTATTTGCGCGTAAATTATCGAAGTTAAGCTACATCGACCTCGGTTAGTACTTTGTGGGTGACCACCTTGGAAGACCGAGTGTTGACAGCTTAGGAAGGAAAAAATCCCAGAGTGATAAAATGTTATTCTTAGATTCGTGCCGGCTGCAATTGATGCGCCATCAAAAGGCAATGATTAATAATAAGTTTATAATAACCTTGGAGAGGAAGGAGTAAACGAGCCTTAAACAAGCATCTGTGCTTCCTGACCCAGTGAGCCGTTATTTATAATACATTATATATATATATATATATATATATATATATATATATATATATATACATATATAAATATACATGTTGGTATATACGTATATATGGCGCCTATATTGGCTACATGAAATATATCCGGATCAATTATTGGACAGGTTTTCTATTTATAAGCAGTAGTAGTAGAAATGGATGAAAACGAAAGGCGAGTGCATACGTTGTCTTATTAGCTAAATAATATCAGGAAGATCTAACTAATAATAGCACTTAGTAGCATAGTATCTTGTTAGTAATTATACATAAATATCATCATAATCAAAATTATTATCATCATCATCTTCATCATTAGTATCATCATTATCATACATCATTATCATCATAATTATTGTAATCATCAACATGATCATCTACATCGTCATAATTCTACGGACTAGTAAATTGAGAGAGGACCCTTAATTATATATAGACTCTTTTAATGGGCCTTTGTAGGGCCTGTTTATTGATCGTTCATTAAAGAGAGAGAATATGAAAGCGCGGTAAAATAGGTGAATTATGTAAATAATTGAAGTAAATAAATGAATGTGATAAAAATGCGCTTAATTCTGATATTGTTCGTTGAGATATTTATATTTCCGTATACTTTTGTTACAATGGTTTTTTTATAAACTTTAATTAGCTTAATGAAAGAGTTCAATATGGAAATTTAATTTTGATGCTTTTTTTATTATTATTGCTTCTGCTTGTCAAAAGTAATGACATTGCATTATTATTATATAGGCCTACTTTTATCTTAATTAAATAACTCTACATCAATAAGTTTAGGCCGGCAAGCGCGCCAGAAGTCATTGTGGGCGGAGCATGTCGACAAACTTATTGTACAATAAATTTGTTGATCGTCTACACACGATACGATTTAACTGTTCAGATATCTGAACAGTTAAATTGGATGGTTTTCCCGACAGTTTTGAAAACTGACACTCGTCAGTTATATTGTACAATATTGCCCACACACGGTCAGTTATATTGTACAATTTATTGTACAATTTATCTGTACAGATTTATCTGTATAGATAAATCGCATCGTGTGTGGGCAGTCAAGGTCATCAGTTCTCTCGTCAGTTTTCCCGTCAGTTTTGCCCACACACGATCAAATTTATTGTACAATTTATCTGTACAGATAAATTGTACAATAAATCGTATCGTGTATGGCCACTGTTACAGTGGCCATACACGATACGATTTATTGTACAAATTTATTGTACGATTTATTGAACTGATGACCTTGACTGCCCACACACGATACGATTTATCTATACAGATAAATCTGTACAGATAAATTGTACAATAAATTTTACAATATAACTGACCGTGTGTGGGCAATATTGTACAATATAACTGACGAGTGTCAGTTTTCAAAACTGTCGGGAAAACCATCCAATTTAACTGTTCAGATATCTGAACAGTATATAATAATAATGCAATGTCATTACTTTTGACAAGCAGAAGTAATAATAATAAAAAATATGCATCAAAATTAAATTTCCATATTGAACTCTTTCATTAAGCTAATTAAAGTTTATAAAAAAAATCATTGTAACAAAAGTATACGGAAATATAAATATCTCAAAGAAAAATATCAGAATTAAGCGCATTTTTTTATCACATGATATTTATATATAATTACTATCAAGATACAATGCTACTAAGTGCTATTATCAGTTAGATCTTCCTGATATTATTTAGCTAATAAGACAACGTATGCACTCGCCTTTCGTTTTCGATCCATTTCTACTACTACTGCTTATAAATAGAAAACCTGTCCAATAATTGATCCGGATATATTTCATGTAGCCAATATAGGCGCCATATATACGTATATACCAACATGTATATTTATATATGTATATATATATATATATATATATATATATATATATAATGTATTATAAATAACGGCTCACTGGGTCAGGAAGCACAGCTGCTTGTTTAAGGCTCGTTTCCTCGTTCCTCTCCAAGGTTATTATAAACTTATTATTAATCATTGCCTTTTGATGGCGCATCAATTGCAGCCGGCACGGATCTAAGAATAACATTTCATCACCCTGGGATTTTTTCCTTCCTAAGCTGTCAACACTCGGTCTTCCAAGGTGGTCACCCACAAAGTACTAACCGAGGTCGATGTAGCTTAACTTCGATAATTTACGCGCAAATAAACCAAATGCGCTAATCCCGCCGTAATACGTACTGTAGACGTTGGTTGACTGTTATTAATCACGTGCTCTACAGATTGGAAATGATTGACAGCTAATTAGCATAACTGTTCAGATATCTGAACAGTTAAATTTGACCGTGTATGAGCGAGCGTCAGTTTTATCGGTAGATAAATTTGACCGTGTGTGGCCAAAATATCTATTCAGATACATCTGTACAGATTTATCTGAACAGATAAATTTGACCGTGTGTGGGCGATACAGATTTATTGTACAATTTATCTGTACAGATAAATTGTAATACAAATTGTACAATAAATTTGACCGTGTGTGGGTTCCAACAGATATATCTGTTCAGATATCTGTGCAGATAAATCGTATCGTGTATGGCCACTTTAAGAATAGACCAACCGTGGTCTGTACACCTCGTAAAAGATGACAAAGCACTGAGACCCAAATCAAAGTCAGAAAGGGTATGCTGTTGGTGAGCGCCTAGGCTCCAGAAATTACTATAAAATTTTGTAAAACAAATGAAAAATAAAGTCTGTTAGGGTCCCGACCCTAGTTAAATAGGGATTCATGGGAAGAAGATGATGAATATTTTATAATTATATATATATATATATCATTTCTCTAAACCAACGAATAAAGTATAATTAAATATGTTCAGTGCGAGAATCTAATCGAAAGTGTTAGAATGATTTGGGATGTCACAATTTCATATATTGCCCTAAAATTTGCTAAATCAATTAGTTTACAAGTTCACCTAATATCGTTATTTTGCTTATTTTTCTTTAAATTCTACATAGGCCACATTTAGTTGTTTCTTTCCTGTTGCATTTGCTTGTTTGTGTGTTTTATGAACTCTACAGGGTTGCATGACCCTTTCTGTTATTCTTATTAAATTGAATTGAATTTAATTTAAAATGTTACATTTCAAACTATATAAGAACATTTTATGTAATAATGTCTATTTACATTTATAACATCTAGTGACGTTAAACAGTAGTTACACCACTCACGGACCTCATCGGCTTTGAATCACCTCTTGTCCAAAGACGATGACAGAAATTATGGGTGCCCCCATAACAATGTTGGGCAGAGTCATGACAAGAAAATACGCTCAATTAATCGACGGGTTTAGTAGAGCAGTCCTGTAGAGCAGCCGTGATTTGATTATATGATGACTAGATATATACCAATATCAAATCTCATGCTGTGATATAAAAATCATAAGAGAACTAAAGCTAAAGCTTAGTTTAACGCCAGTTTCTTACTTGTCTCGATAGCATGTCAGTGATTAGGTGAGCATTGGATTTGATCTCTACACCTACTGACTAACACTAGAACACCACACGATCGTCGCACTGGCATTCAGCTGGATCAGTCATATATTCAAGACTGATTTACGTCCATATAAATCGGTAATGTTCCCGTCTTGTGTCCGAGACACTAAAGACTAGACGAACCGTTAACTGCTGCACGTGTTATAAAAGGCGACAAAGTAAATACTGAGGAAGGTATCAGAAAATCATCTCAGAAACCATATTTTTCCAAGCTTTATGTTGGGAAATTATTGTTGCGTCTTATCCTCTTCCAGCATGGAGTTGAAATGGAGTGTTACATAATTTCTGTACATGTAAGCTGACTTTACGTCGTGTCGTAATGAAATGTTCCATTACTAATCATTAGAGAATTCACCGAACAATTTAAAATGACATCCAGCTTTCCAAGAAAAAATCTACAACTAACCTTTCAGTACTCTCGGTAATCGCTGCTATTACAGATTTGCACATTGCACAACATATTTTGCATCTGCGTTCGAGAAATGTTCGCAGAATGAAAATCGGATCTTTTTATTTACGTTTAAGCACTCATCTCTCTCTCTCTGTCTCTCTCTCTCACTCTCTCTCTCTCTCTCTCTCTCTCTCTCTCTCTTCAGTGCAATGCCAAGTGGCAGGTTCAAGGTACATATTCATACTCAGAGTCTGCTTTCTCGCTCCATAAGAGCACTCCTTAGATCAACAAGTTAATCCCTTCACAAAGTCTATACCTTATCCATACCTTATGTAGCCATAAGCACTCATATCTACAGATATTTAACTTTGGCAATAATTGCCATTTCTTGTATTTATCGTAATATATAGCAGAAAAATATTGATCTAAACTATAATTAACCGATGTAACATTCTTTATCCTAAGAGGTTTCCAGCTATTAATTTAATCCAGCGGAATACTGAAGGAAGAAGAATACTTCATAAATTTTATAAACAGAAAATTAAATTATCATGCGATGGAAGCCAGTCAAAGCATATAACTCCATCACGCACGGATTGCTGTCGGCTTTTAGGAAGTTCTGAAAGTATAACACAAGCTTAATCTTCCAGCGATGCAATTAAATGTATTTAATATAGGGCCTAAATGACTTCTCGTTCAGAAAGGGCTTAAAGCCTTATAAGCCTTATTCGCTAAATGATTGAGTTGAGTAATTCAGCTCATGGACAGCGGTAGCAAAAGGATTATTGAATTCATTGATTATAATTATTTATTGATAATTGAATGACCTGAAAATTTATTTATTAATGTGTTAAATGATGAATACATGCATTGAATTAATATTGAATTAATTGAATGATGATTGAATGAATTGAATGATGATTAAATGAATGAATTGAATGATGATTAAATGAATATTTCAATTGAATTATGAATTGATTGAATGCAGTAATTAGTAGATAGTATCTAACCTTTTAACGAGATTAAAATAAATCTGTAGAGCTGGTAAAATTAATTTTTTGCAATCTTCTTGGCAAAGCTCTAAACATGGAAGCTGATCCACAACTTAGAGTCTATTTATAGAAGATCAAACATTATGCAGTTTATGCAGTTTCTTTAGCTTTTCGATGAAATTGTGGTATTCAATGCAATATTTTTTACTTAGAAAGTGTCGGCTTTGTTTATGCCGCTAGACACTCCCTTGAGTGATAGATTAAAATTAAAGGTTGCAGAATTGAGCGAAATTTACCAGCTATAATAGAATCGTTTATGTAATTGGAAGTTTCACACACAGATAGGCAGGCCTACGTTAATTTCACTAAGAAAGTTCTAGCTTTCGAGATATTTTCTATACAATATTATTTTAGAAACATTTTCATGTGCATTTAATTAAGATATTTTCTAAATGATTCTATTTATTGAACATAAATTCAAATTACTAATGACTCAAGCGATTCTAAAGTAATTCAGGTGCCAATTGAAAAGGGATAGGATATACATAGAGTTACACGTCTTCATTGAAAGGTCACCGTTCTATAGAAGCAGCTTGCGTGCGTGATATTACTGTATGCCGCTACTTCATGAAATCGAAAACATGTAGTTTATTAGAATACTGTATCAAATAACTTACTTCTGAAGTTACGCGATATTATAATTAATAAAAAATGAAGAAATAAGATTTTACTGTAGGCCTACATGTATATTTCTGCTTTTCATTGTATATAAACAAATATTATAATATATATATATATATATTTATTTATTTATTTATATATATATGCACGTATATACATGCATATACTTGTAAAAACATGTATATCTGTATTGGTCAGTATATACAATATAGGTCAATATATGTATAGGCCTATATATGCATGTATATATATATATATATATATATATATATATATATATATTACGTTTATTGCGGATATTGAACCTATTTTGAAAATATGTTTCAGATTTATACGTACCTGTACATGAGTGCTCAGAATTTAATCTCAATGATTAGATTACATTGAAAATTTCTCCATGTAGGAGTTCATTTTATCTGCGTAATTTTACAGTGTAAGAGTTTAAAAGATGAAGAATTAAAGTGAAAACAATTTAATAACGGAAATAAAAGCAATATAATGCAAAGTACTTTTGGAAATTTAGGCTACTTGATGAAATACTGAATATTGGTTATAAATGACTTTGGTGAAATAAAGATTACATAATGAAATTAGGATATGTAATATTCCTAAAATAGCCTAAGCGAACGTGTATAGTAAAGTAGCCTAAATGAACGTGTATAGTGGTTACATGTTGGTGGAAGTTCCTTTTAACACGTCGGCTAGAACAAGTAATTTATAATTTATAGCAATGACTTCTCATATCTATGGCATTTCTCAAAATCCTTTTTATAGCACAACAAAAAGGGTTTTGAGTCCAGTGAGAAATGTAATTAATGTCGTAGAGTTGACCACAACGATTATTTATTATTTATGATTTATATTCGTATCAGCCCTGTATTGGGGAATCTTAAGAAAAAGTATCGCTTCTGTTTGATAGATACTTTAGTGTCCAAAAGCAAAAAAGAAAATTTTTAAGTATCTTCTTTTGAATATACATTTAATAGCATTGAGCCTAATATATGTAATAATCTTAGACATAATCTCAAGTCACTGCAAAACAAGAAGCTTGATCGAAGTACTGCTCTAGCTTATACCATCGTAGAATGATGAGAACCTAAGTGTTGAGTTTAAACAATAGTCGGTAGATTAAATCCTGGGCCCGCCAGTCACTGACATAGCTTTCGATAGATACTTATACGAAAGAGGCTACCATAAAAGAGCCTGAGCTCTGTTCGGTAATATCGTAATTAGCAGCTAGCAAAATTTACTCAAGTCTGAAATACAAAATATTTCACTTACACTACCAATTACAATAAGCTGACGTTAACATAGGCTTTACTGCTTTTCTATAGCTTAAGCTTCAGTAGTCGTAGACACTTTTGCACTGCGCTCAGCTCCGATCATTGTAGAACAATTCAACTTACTGTTAATAAGTTTTCTTACTAGACGTTGTAGACCAATCTTGAAGTCACGATATTTCATCGTGTAAATAAAAGGATTGATGACGCTGTTACTGAATCTGATGAAGGTGGTAGCTTGCTTGAATGGTCCAGTTAAGTCGTTATGAACATGGATTATGTAGAGGAAATTATAAATCTGATTGATTGACTGACAGAAGAACAAACAAAGGCCAACAATGCAGAGAGTCTTAAAGATGTTTTTTCTTGCGCGCTCTGACTGATTTTCAACGATGTTCGAATTCACTTTGGTTACAACAATTTTTTCCCGGCCTTTTGATTCTGAATCAATATCCTTCAAAGCATCTTTATCATTCTGCCGTATGATTATTTCATCATTATTGCGAAAATCCTTTGTTGGTCCCGTGTTTATATCAGAATTATTGATTCCGGAAACACTAGAGACAGCATCTTCATCCTTGGCGAAAGAATATTTTCGGACATTTGTTCTAGGAGATTTGTCTGAGTGATCGTTGTTGGGAGTCGCTGACAAGCCGTTGTGGGTAACATTTGCGTCAATTTGTTGACTCTGAGATTGGTGCAGCTTAGCTCTCAACTTCGTCATTCCATGCACTCTGGTCTCTGACAGAGGTGATGATTTCGACCTCAGTTTCTGAAATTTGCAAATAAATTAATTATAACCTACCATTAAAAGTATCCGTCTGGCTGGACCCAGTGGCGTGGTCGGTAAGATATTCGACCGCGGATCAGAATGTGTGGAGTTCAAATACTGGGCTCGACCGTCACTGACATCGATTTCGAATGAGGAAACTGGCGTTGATATTAGTTTTTTTGTTTTTAATCCAGCAGAAGTTGGGTATACCCGATGCTGCATGATTTTTAGAGAAAATAGTAGCCTTCATGAAAATCATGATTTTTTATTTCTACCAAAATTTTTATCAAAGGATATTGAATTAAAAACTATATTTCGAATGGTGCGATAATCACTACTTTTGAAAGAAATAAATAAACCTTTCTTTATTAGCTCTGTTTCGTGACCACATGTTCATCAGCTGATGTTTTGGTCAATCACAGATATTTTATATTAACGACAATTTTTCTCTCGCTCACGTACATTAGATCATATCGTCATCATCATCATCATATTCCATTAAATCCCTATTCAACTAGAGTCGGGATACGAATAGACCATTTTCAATCGTCTCTGTCAAACACCACATCATCAGTAAATTCCATATTTTTCATGTCCTTGAAGCTTTTCCATTAGTTTAAATTTTGTAGCAATTTTTGGAGCTTAGGCTTTCACCTACGGAATGCCCTATCTGACGTTAGTTTGAATCTGATTTTTATGACGCCTTCTACGGCACCTGAATATTTTTTGCACGTTTTTTTACTATTCTTCAAGCAACCCGGGCATAATATGGAGACAACATACATTAGAAACAAACATTAACTAAATTTGTCTCAGAATGCAATGTACATTTAGTCGTTTGTTATTACCTTTTGTAAATTTCTATTAACATTTATAAAGTGTATCTACATGTATGTATCAAGAACGATTTTGTAGCGTACATACTGATATGATCATGATGTAGCAAGAAATCATTATTATTAGTGGTATGATGTATTGAATGACGGTTGTATAGATTCCCAGTGCTTCGTTCTGCAGGTTATTCATAATCCTGGAATAAGTGGTGCATGTGCCATGCACTATCTTCGCTAAACCTGCATTCCGGGAAAAGACGCTTCCATAAGCAAGCAGCCAGCAAACTCCCAAAATAACGTACACTCTCCAACCTTTGATTTTGTTTTTATACATTATTGGATGAACTGAAAATATTACAAGAAACAGTGCAGAATTTAGTAGCAGAAAATCATCGACTCGAATCCCAATTAGTCCGTCACTGACAGTATATCCTGTGAAGTGGAAACAGACGTTCAATTTACCTGTGAGCTTTAATAGCTTCAATGTCGAGCATGTCCATAAAATGAAATGTTTTCGAAACCCTTAATTTATAAATAATTACATATAATTTAAACTAATAAGCGGATTTCATATGGGTTAGGATCCCATGTGTCTGGAACAGATAAACTTGTAAGGTATTGTAGGCTCGCAATATTTCGATCAATGCCACCGTAAAAAGTATGAACTACCTCAACAAAAATTCAACAGCTTATATTTCTTTGATAAATAACGATAAAGTATGTGCGTCCTATCTGTGTTAAAACAATATCGTTTAACTATCATTTCCGTAACACAAGCTCACTGTCAGAATCACTCGGATCCGGGGTTCGAACCCTTGACTACATGTTTTGTGAAAAGTGAAATGTGAATTTATGGAGAAGTTTAAAGATAGATCGAGACACAAAAATAAATGATTAATAATTAAACACACTAATTTCGATTATATACAGTATCATGTAGAAAGAACACCATATAAATTGATAAATCGTTGCCTCTATACAATAAATTTGAAAAGTTAGATTTTAATTTTGTTATTATTAATTATTATTATTATTACTTAGCTTATTAAATAAATAGAATGAAATTCTGAATGTCATGTAGAGACGAATGTTGAAATATTTTACATTCATATTGAAACAGAAGATAAAATTAAAATAAAAATTGCAATAAAAATATTTCAAAACCAACCTACGGCTAGATATCTATCTATAGTTACAGCAATGACACTATAGACAGAAGTTAGTTGCGTTGCCCACATGATAGAAGGTAGGCACCAGAATCTACAGAGCAGTTCATCCTTCAGGTATCCAGCTCTGTAGCCTGTGGTGGGAACCAGGAGGATCTGAGACAGCAGCATCACCAACGATGCGAGGAAATCAACAAAATTCTGATTCATAATGAAAATGTTCGTCACCTGAACATAGAATAGACAATGTGATAACTTAAATGAAATCCAAAAGCTTGTAATAAGCATTTATTTCCTGTGATACTTTTGGAAACGTTAAGAACTTAAAGAAACTTAGTAGTTTCTTAAGTCAGATGTGAGATTTGATTCTGATAATAAGTTAGAATATATAAAGTGCCTATTCTATTATCTAAAACTATCTAAATCTACTATCTAATTTTCTAAACCAAAGCCATACGAAAAATAAGTATTGATCGCATGACGATACCCTAAATCTAAATCTATACAAAACTTAAACAGTTTAAATAATAAATGTGAAAATTTTAAGGTCTGATAATTGTTATATAATTATGTTATTTATTAGCAATATTAAATTTGCAACTTGACGGACTTCATTATTTAAATTAAACGAGATCAGTACATGATGATTAATTTTCTTAGAACTCAGCGGTCTATGCATGGATGTCGTCGTCGATATATCAGTCAGCAGAATTGCATGTCCGATTAAAGAAATATTACCACATAAACATTCCACAACCTCTCTTATTTCTTCCTTTGATTTTCGTTGATTTATGAAGTTATTCATTGTAGTGCTATTTCACCTTTGTTTTTTGATATTCACTTATCAATAATTTAACTCATTACTTGCTTTCTTTTAATCGTCTTCGTCTTAGAGTAAGTTTATGCCATACTCCTTCTACCATTGTTTAGACAAATCTTGACTGTTGACTTTGTTACGAGGTTCTGTTGAAACGAGTTTGGCTGCGATTTTTTAAATCACTGTAATTGTAATATTCGGCCGACAGTTAGGATGTTTCACTCCATTAGATGAACGGTTACGGTGTCATGCAACATATATCTATGAGATATATTTTTATATCTCCCACTAAGTAATTTTTCAAAACAAACTTTTTCTCTAAGGAGGCCACATTGACAACTTGAAAATCTCAGGGTAGCATTTATTTTGCTCCAATCTTATCAAATATAATTGGTATAGAGCTGTACAAAAAAATAAGAATAAATACAGCTTCATACACAAACTCCAGTTGGGAGTTGGTGTAGCCTTTGTAAAATGACGTTGGGAATCCGAGTGTTAAAGGAAATCAGTGACAGATCGCACTAATTGGCAGTATAATATACTGTGATATTAAATTGTCACACTTTATAGCAATTTTATATCAAATTTTGACACTACACGTATATACCACTCTTTTAAACTTCTTGTAACCTACAATTTAAAATTCTTTAATGTAGGCCTACCAAAAGTTATAAAAAATTTGGTTTTTAGAATTGACAGTTTAGAAACCTTTAACTAGCTAAAGAATACCTGGTACGCTCTAAGATCAAATAAGAAGAATCAAGACTTAAACTAATAAAAACTCCAGATTTTGCAGCTTCATCGTGTTTGATGGATTAATTAGCACTTGTTTTATTTGTCATTGACAAGTATATATTAGTAAATAAAACCTTTACGTACCCTTTTGCGAGCCAGTGAATATTGAAAGAGCACAAGCAAAACAAAGAGATTTGCCACAATACCGACAGCGCTGAAAGCCGAGTAGAAGTAAGACAATTTGCTGGTAGTCTGACCGACAACAGTCACCGTAGACCTTGTACATGTATTGTTGTTGAAGCCGCAATCTGTTGTTCCAGTGACATTTGTCATCTCCATGAGAAGAAATGTATTGTTGAACATATTAGAATGCTAAATCTAACAAAAATTCTATGTTTTGCAAGGAGTTTCGACCTACAGAGATCAAATTATATTCTAATTTTATATCGCAGATATTATCACTTCAATCAATCAATAAGAATTTAACGTCCCGTTCCTCACCGTAGGGCAATGTCAGGGATGTCTCTTGCAGACTCTGGACAAGCAGGCGCCAAAACACCACACGACGACGACTGAGTACACAGAGAACACAAAAGAAAGCGAGATCGAAACAGCGCAAAACCAAAATCCAAGGCAAGCGGGTCAAAGTTTAGACATGGCGGAAGGAGATATGTTGAAGCTTGCCCCGGAAAGTTCTAATACAGTTACAAGATGGAAACCTTGAGGCAGAGAGTTCCATTTGTCGGAGCAGAAAACATTAAGGAACGTCTAACAATGGCAGATTTAATGTTTGGCACAGTGAGAAGGTTTTTACTAGAGGAACGAAGGCTATGAAAGGGCTGATACGTTGATAAAATATCAGATAGATAGGATGGTATATCATACGTTAAAAATTTGAAAGCCAATGTAACTATCTTGGATTTTATTCGTTCAGAAACTGGAAGCCAGTGAATTCTCTATTCGGTCAATAAGCCAATATACATGAAAGTCTTCACATTTGAATGAGAAAGTATCTGATTAACAGTATTTTCTCTTTCCAGCTTTCGATACATTCTGCACTGTCAAAGATTTTCTCACCTATTTCAATCGCCATTCTCTGCTAGAGGCTTCCATTTCAGTCCTATAAATTGAATGATAATACTTTCTTAATAAATTACATGTATGTATAAATTTAGCGTAATATAAAATACAGAAAATCCTGGTTAGTAGGCTATAAGAAGATATATGTAGGGCATATATTCTATAGCCTATATATAATAATAAAGGTCCCTTTTTAACGTCCCTTTTCCTCATCTAGGAATGATGTCAGGGACGGCTACATATATATATATATATATATATATATATATATATATATATATATATATATATATATATATATATATACTTGTATATACAGACTGGGGCAAAAAAAAATAATCCCCTAGCGAAATCTCAATAACTTTAAGAAAACTCAAAGTATCTCTACGAAATTTAGGGGAGGAAGAGCTTCTAGAAGAGGACTTTCTGCGTATATCCTGCATATTTGATGAAAATCTATTGAGCAGGAAAAATATTACAGCTTTTCTACGAAAAAAAATGCAAAATCAGTTTTAACAAGGCTTTTTTTACCAAAAGTCTTAATAACTTGAACAAAACTCAAAATTGTTTTACAAAATTTTCGGAGCTTCCAGAGGAGGAATTTCTACACATATCCTGCAAATTTGGTGAAAATATATTCAGAAGTAACAAAAATACAGCGTTTCTTCGAAAAAAAATTTAAAATCAATTTTAACAAGGCTTTTTTAAACAAAAGTACCGGACATTTTCTTCAAAATTTAGGAATAATTTTAACAGAAGAACGAAATTTAAGTATCTTTTATTGGAGTAGCTAACAAGGTAGTGCAGGCTTAAACTCCACCACTTACGTAAACGGCCCTTTTCAGGGTCGTTATTTTCTTTAAAAGGAACGACTGACATTTCGAAAAGCCTTGTTAAAATTGATTTTAGCACTTTTCTTTTAGAAATGCTGTAATTTCGTAACTAATGAAAATATTTTCATCAAATTTGCAGGATATACGCAGAAATTCCTCTCCTAGTAGCTCAGTAAATTTCGTAGAGATATTTAGAGTTTTCTTAAAGTTATTGAGATTTCGCTAGGGGATTATTATTTTTTGCCCCAGTCTGTATATATATATATATATATATATATATATATATATTATACAGTATATTGTATATTTACGGTTACATATTATATTTGTGCATTGAAATTATATTAAATGCCGCATACGGTGTATACATGCACATAATATGAAATACATTTTGAAAACATATGTTAGCAAATATCACGATTTCTTGTTCACTTTATGATTCTGAAATGATGCAGCGAATTAAGGGTCCCTGTGTTGTTTCTGATGTAAAATTTACTAATGTATTTCTAACTTTTTAATATTTTAGATTTAATTTTCAGGTTAACTACAAATCAAGACTGACGCCTGTGATGATTAAAATTTAACCGCTTTTATAGTCAGCCGCTGAATTATTTTTCATTTAGGCCTATGTCTATGAATTTAGTTAATTTATCTGTTTGTCATTAAGCCTAATTATGCTTTCACTTAATCCTCGTAAAAATGAGATCGCTAAAAATGCCATTGTCGTTTCAGTCTTATATTCGAGTTATAGGCCTACGTCTATTGTTTTATTCCAATTAACCTTAAAGCGACAACTAATTCTTTTATGAAGATTTCTAAAGAATGTATTAGAATAGACTTCTAAGATCACCGATAAAGAATTCAAGCATAAAGCTATTTTCTAAGCATGAAATTGCTCATTGAGTTGATTTCCTACACGCAGTGTGATTACTTTATAGAAATTTCACAAATATAAGATAAAGTCGATCAATACGTGACTTTAACAATGAACGACTTTATGGATCACATTCAGGACATTTAAAAGATAATATTCTTTTACATTCTTATACTATATTCTATTTATACTTATACTATATTCTATATTCTTATTTATATTCTTTTACATGTATACGTTGGAACAGGGTAGGTACTAAGTCACGGCATATTTATTACAATACTACTCATGAGGCTACGACATGTATATGAAGGCATAAAATTAATAAGCAAATTTAATATTTTACATCTATCGCATACCATAATGTTCTATACTATTTAGCCACAATTATCAAAATATGAAGAGATTATGCCTATTATTGGCCATTCGAAAGTAGAAAGTAATGAACTATGAATTTGACTCTCCAGGTATTTCTGGAGAGAATTGATATGTACAGACAGCTAATAAATGCATTAGGAAATAGAAAGAAAAGTTAAATGGGACACATACCAAAGGAGAAAAGTCTACTAAAAGAGGTGATATAGAAGGCAGAATGGAAGAAAATAGAGGCAGAGGTAGGCCGAGATTAGGGATGTTAGATGATTTAAAGATCCACTCATGTGTGGAAATGAAGAGTAAAGCAGAAGACAGAGAAGCGTAGGGCGCTATTTACTTTGGATCTGCCAGTAGGCAATGCACACAAAGATATATATAGATATATATATATATATAATCGATATGATCATATCATATTATATACGGGCAGTGTACGATAAGATCATCTTATCTTGCACATGTTATGTATCATGAGTGCTGGACTGCTGGTGCATTCAAAATGATACTTCTACATTGTATTTAGTCAATATTTCCTAAATTTAATTTAGTAATTAGTACTATCCTTTGAAATCTAACAGAAGAGAATTATAAACATCGAAATTTAAATTACAAATAGACTATAATTATCGGCGCTTAAATTGCTGAAATAATTACGAACTTGTAAAGTGATCTTCTTGCAATTATCTGCAAAGTTAATTTCTAAAATTATGGAAATATTTTGCATGTCAAAGTGTAACCAAATCCCTAAGTATTATAAACATTATTGAATTAGATCTATTTTGTTAACATACACGTATATCGAATACAGGACTCACTGATGTAAGCCAATTTGTATCAGCATCCTTTCAAGAAAATTTTATTATGCAGTAATTGTATTTTAACAGCTTCTTAATTTTATTTAGTACAGAGAGAATAAGCACGGAATAAAAACATTGTAACCTAAATTACAAAGTCTCCGCATCCCGTGTATAGTAAGTTCCTGTTATTTCTAAATTTATACATGCAATTCTTAATTAATTTATACAAATAATTTTGAGGCTTGGTTTTCAGGATTTTACACCGTTTTCGGATCCCTTTTGCTCATCGGATTGGATTTTATCCAATAGTGCTCGATGTTGTCATTGATTGTCATTAACGACAATAGTATATGCTTGTTGTTAACACTCACAGAGAGTGCAATCTATAGTTTTTTTATTCACGTCCATATATAAGGGTCTCTTTAAATCATCTAACATGTTTAATCTCCGTCTGCCTCTGTTTCTCTTTCCTTCCATTCCACCTTCTATGACCTCTTTTAGGAAAATTCCCCCCCCCCCGCCCACCCACTATTAGAATCTGTCCTAATCAACTAGATAGGTTTCTTTAAACCTCTGACGGCCTAGTGTGTATGTATATTTCAGTGTATTTTTGAAATAAAACATAGTTCTATCTCTCTCTCTCTCTCTCTCTCTCTCTCCTATGTAGATCTTCTTCCTATTCCTTTTTACATTTATTAACTCTCTATCTGTATCAACTCTCTTCAGAGTTCTTCATTTGTAATTTCTGGCTAATCTTTTCCATTCTTCTCCATATCCACATTTCCAACGCTTCTAGTTTCTTAATATCTTCCTTCTTTAAGGTCCATATTTAACATTCATATAGCAGGGCCTACACCATACCAATGTATTCACTATCTTCATCCTTGTGGCTTTCTTTCGACTTTTTATTAAACGGAAGATCGCCTTTGCTTGTGCAATTCTACAGCATATTTCAGTCTCACCTTTCTCATCATCTGTTATAGTATGTCAATACTGTTTGAAACTCTGTATCTGTTCCAATCTCATACTATTTATTGTAATATTGACTTAACCTCTTTCCTCTGACACTCTCATCACTTTGGTCTTTTTAATGTTAATCTTCATGATATATGTCAATGCCGTATCACTTAGACTATCCATTATCCTCTACAATCCAGTCTCTCTGCTCGCTATCATTCCTTGATTATCTGCAAATCTTACATCTTGCAACAATTTACCTCTTTCGTATAAGTTAAAAAAAGCGGCGACAATGCTCAACCTCGTTTTAGTCTATGTATCTAGTTCTATTTCACCCTTTTCTCAGTATTCTTACTGGATCGTGATTACGACTTTTTTGATTCATGTATAAGTTTAAAATTAGTCTTCTATCTCTCCAGTTAATTCCAATTCTTTTCAAGATATTCATCATCGTTATCCAGTCAATCCTGTCAAAGGCCTTCTCAAAGTCCACAAATACTACAAAGCGTTATTCTAATTTTCAAAGCTTCGTTAATAAAAGAACCAGCATTACTCCTATTGCTACATACATGTATATTTAAATAATTAAAATCAATGACTCACTTAAAAATCTGCTCATTTTCAAGAAATAACGACAACGTATTTGCAGAACAGGTCTCTAGGAAATCTTTATGGTTAGTGTTGGTTTTCTAATTAACTATTAGCAGATTTTAGTTAAACCTAATTAAGAAATTTATTCAGTTTAACTAACTCTTTTATAGTACAACAGCTCTTTGCACAATTATGTTGCGTTCCGTAGAAAAACTTATAAATGAATCATTCTCTGCTGTCAAAGAAAAGATAAAGCACCACCAACATCACCAACGAGCTCGTCTCTGCTTTTATAAAAGAAGATCCCTACTTACAGAACTATTTCAATACGCATAAAGAATATTACTAATTAGTTTAATCGTTTATTGTGTAATTATTACTTCAGTTAATTAATATGCATATTTTCGCTGCAAAGATATTATATATATATATATATACTACATGTATATATATATGCATGTGTATATTACATACCTTCCCCGTGTTGTGCTCGGGTGTGGTTGGACCACTGCAGAATAGGTCAACCGCAAACAATCTGCCACGTGTACGTAAGAGGCGACTAAATGCAGGGACTGCGGATAGCAAGAGGGGACCCACCTCACCATTAATATTTTCCCCCATGATTAAATGGTAATTAATCCACATAACTGAGGAAGGCAACGGGAAACCACCTCAGAAGTCATAATTTTCCCAAGCTATAGGCTACATAATGTGTGGATAAGGCAGAGACTTTGTGAAGGGATTTACTTGTTGATCTAAGGAGTGCTCTTATGGAGCGAAAACACAGACTTTGAGTATGAATATGTACCTTGAACCTGCCACTTGAGATTATATACCTATAATAGAACTAAGGCCTTGCATTATATCTGCGAAATTTCTCATAATAGTAGTTGCAGATAAAAATAACTGAGAAAATTTAGAGAGCAATTAAAGATGGTAGGAAATTCATTTAAAAGACAACAGTGACAAAGTAATCATAAAGATAAAAACATAATTAAAGACAATATAAACGTAACCAAGGGTAATAATATAAGTAACTTAATGCAATAATTATAATGAAATTATAATAAAGGATTTGGAGAAGAATGGAGAGGATTAGCTGGACTCAAAAGGTTACAAATGAGGAAGTCCTGGAGAGAGTTGGCACAGATAGACAAATGATAAATGTATTAAGAAATTATAATAATAACAATAGTAATACTATTATTATTACTATATCTTTAGAAAGTTTCTTGTTATCTATTATTATAATTATAGTACTATTACTTAAACTAGTAGTAATAGTAGTAATTGTTCTTCTTCTGCTGGAATCTGTCACAGGCTTGTGTCAGATACTGTCACAAGCTTCAGCGTATTCTTCCCCGATGGATCGAGTGTGAGGGAAAGAACCCTCTCCAGGGAATTCTAGGCCGGATCCGGCCAGGAAGTAGCTGGAAGGCTGGATTGTTGGACAGTATTTGATCAGTAAGGATTATTAGTGGCTACTTATTAATGATCACTTACTAGTGACCACTTACTAATGATCACTTACTAGTGACCACTTATTAAAAGCTGGTAAAACTGACGTATTAGTGGTCACTTACTTGCTTGAGTAGGAATTCGTTATTAAGTACTACTGTTCTGAGTCGGTAGCATGTCGGTTTGATGTTCGAATGCAGATCAATGACTTCATGATTCAAATCTAGTGCTTACGCCGTCATGGACATCATTTCGAGGAAACCAACTGTGGTCGTTAACCGTTAGCATAGTATGTTGACTGTTCTTAATTTAGAACGCAGATTTACCAAAGCTACTTTTTATTTTTTCCTGTAGGGCCTAAAACTTCATTTAAATTTCGGTTGGGTGATTTTCCGAACTGAGGAAACTATGCGTACAAACGTGACTGTTAATTTCTACTTAACTAACTAACCAGTATCCTTACTAGGTGAAGAATAATACAATGAATCTGTCCTTAGAACAATGTAAAAGAAAAATATTGACAACAATTAAATGAATGTCTTTAAAAAACTTCAACTGTAATTGTTACTGTCTATGTTAATTACTCTAAGTAAATTACTCTTGTGAGACCTAGCTTACCTTCGCGCTCTAAGCTATCTAATCGTTCTTTCCAGCATGCTGCACCTCAGATCTGAAATTTTCTTCCATCCAATCTTCGGAAATCTTCATTTGAATCACATCAACCTTTGCTTTCCTATGAGCAGTTCCATAAGCAGTTGAAGACCTATCTTTTCCGTCTCTCTTTTCCATCCGGTGTCCATGAGCAGCGACCTGCGCCTAAACCACCTTTTCTTTAACTCCCTTTACTTTGGACTGAATTTCTGGATTTTGGAATTTTCACCGTTTTTGGACCTTCTTTTTTGCTCGCCGGCTTGCTTTTGTCTCAGTAGTGCTCGATGTTGTCATTGGTGACTGTAGCACTCTAATTGTTGTTATTGTTATTATTATTATGAATGGCAAGCACAAATGTCACTTGGTAGAATTCAATGTCTATAACGTTGATCTTCATACATAATTATTTGTTATGGTATACAATGCACAGTATGAAATTCATATAAGAAATTAGTCAAAAAATTAAACTAATTAAAGTTAGAAAAGTTATAGGAGATACTTATATTTTCAAAGCTAAGCGTTAGAAGTATAATAGGCAAAATATTGAATTATTAGCCTAGGTAAAAAAATCTCAAATGCTAATGAATTAAAAGAAATTTGCAATTCAATAGGATGACGGGTACATTGAAACTAAGAAGAAGAGTGGAATTCGGCATGTTTTGAGTGCAATGATAATTGCTCAATATAAAAAGGAGTAGAAGGGAAAGGAAGGATTACAATTAGAGAAAGATTATGACTAGTAAAAGTTTAATGATATGATAACAAATTTGAGAAAAATGAAGCTGAAAACAAGAAGATGGCCCAGTTTGATAATAGTGATTAGAATAATAAATATATTTATAAAGCGCCACTCTATGCTATAAAGCATAGATTTTATTATACTATAGAGCGCATTTTTGCAGGTTTATAGCAGTCAATTAAGAGAGAGAGAGAGAGAGAAAAGAGAGAGAAAATACAGAGAGAGAGAGAGAGAATAGAGATAACAAACAGAGAGAGAGAGGAAATAAAACGAGGATTAATTAAAACCCCTCTCTGTCAGATGAATTTATAGAAGGCAACAACTTGGTCAGTAATCTTTTACAGGAAAGTAAGAAAAGTGCGCGATTTCAATATGATATTCAACTTTATACCAGTCTCCTTAGTGGTACTCGGTTGTTGCTTAATAGGCTACTGCTGTAAAGTATTTTATTTATTACAACGCACTCCTACGGTCGCACCATCCTGAGACGTTCACATGCACGAAAAACACAAAACATAAACAACGAGCAAAAATAAGTGTGAACAAGGTGGTCATGAATTGAGTTAAACAAAACTGATTGATTTGCTGAAGAATTCAGCAAATCAATTGGATATACTCGAAGAATTTTCAGATCAAAGTTGGTTCTTTTCTTAAATTGCTGCCGCAAGATTTACTTTCGAAGGCGTACTTTCTGAGATCGAGTCGACAACGCTGGTTTTTTTATCTCCCAAAATTCTTCTCAGCAGAAGGTGTAGCCCAATTCGAAAATCTCTGTATTTGACGGTGTATATAAACGGATTAATTGCACTATTGCAGAATCTCGCAATAACCGTAAAGTGACGGAAAGGGCTGGATACATCCGAATGGACCTTCAGTATGTACAAGAAGTAATGAATCTGGTTCCATGACTGGCAGAAAATCCAGCAGAGCGAGATTGCCAGGAAGGTCTTGAAGACATTTCCAGCCATTCTTTCAGTATTTGACGAACTGCTTCTACCACTCGACTTTCTTTCTGACGTTGCTGCTCTGCTCATGTCTGAATCAACTTTTTCTTCTCGAGCAGTTTTAGCCGGTATTTCCAGTTTCATCCCTGAAACATGACACAGAGTTGAAGAACTAGTTTCTGTCAAATTATTCGTGAAATATTCCTGATTATCAGACGACGATGATGACAGTGGCGTCATAGGCGTACTGTCGATCTTACTGTCGCATTTGTGTATTGAATGAACTGAGGTGGTTTCGTCTTTAGCTAATGTCATGGATCCACTGGTATTCTTCAGGTCTGATGAACTTCCTCGAAGTTCTGCAGATGCTGGTGACTTGACGCTGACTTCAATCACCACGGAGCGTATACCAGTTTTAGATCCACAGTGTGCCACTCTGGTCCTAGTTCTCCTCAGTAAAACCTAAATCATGTCACAGTAAATATAAATACAATTAGTTCTTCTATACTTGTCATAGTTCTTCAAAATTACTCCGGCTATTGCTCTAGGCTTTTTCCATGGTTGATCTGAAATACTTGAAAAGCAAATATTAATATTTTACTAATAATTTAATTGTTTCTAGAATATTCTATTACTCTAAGGAGTTTTAATTTTTCCTTTCTATCCATTTCAAAAGATCGCGTTGTGCATAATAATAATAATATTAATAATATTAATAATAGTAATAATAATAATAATAATTCTAATAAATACAATAATAATAATAATAATAATATAGGTTTAAGATAGAGGGAGGTTATATATTGCTACGAACTATGAGTGACGTAGTGGAATCATGTAATGTTATATACGAAACATCTTTAGTTCGAATAAAAACAAACCAATTTTGTAAGCAAGAGGCCAAGCTTCAGATGCCAACTACATCTTACAGAGTATGATATACATACAATCTGAATGACGTCCCTTAAAACATCCTTGGGTCAGGAAACGGACTTTAAACCTTTATTACTTCAATATTACAATACATATATTTGTGTAGATTTAGCATTTGTCATCAATAATATAAGAATACATCTATATTTCCTGGTGACTTAGTGATTGGTGATGATAGGAGGGCACGCATATCCAATAGTTAAGAGGACAAGGGTTCCAACTTTTAAAAAGCTATCAAATGGAAGCAGCCTGTAAACTTTGATCTACAGCCATAGTAAAATTTTCTTTTGTTTTGACTGAAGCCAATGGCCATATCGGTAAGATATTCGACCGCGGATCAGTATATGCGGGGTTCAAATCTAGGGTTCGCCCGTCACTGACATGGCTCTCGGGTATGTGTGAATAAATAAACTGACGTTATCATTCGCTTTACCAGCTTCACGAATCATCATCTTCCCATAAATCCCAACCGAATGCCCTTTCTGACGTTGATATGGATCTTAGTGCTTTAGTAGCCTTCTATGACACGTGCAGTCACCGATTGGTCAATTCTTCAAACGACCAGGACACAACACGGGAAACCAGCTTTCATGAAAATTTAATTAAATTGAAATAACTTAATAAAGCTAAAAAGCTAAGCTAAAAAATCTAAGGTTAAAATTAGTTTCCACACTCCAAAGCGATATCAGTGACGGGCGAGCCCAGGATTTTAACCCGCACATACTGATCCGCGGTCGAGTGTCTTACCGACTTCGCCACTGATTCCAGCCAGAGACTATAGATTCTAACAAAGTAATTAACTGATTAAAGTACTAAACAATATTCGAGTTAAGAGTCTCTGTACACGTGGAAAGGCTTACCCATAGGATGGACGAGTAGCAGCCGGTCATGAACATGAGAGGAAGGAGATACTGGAACAGAAAAGTTGTGCAGGCGACGGCAACGTTGCCGCTGTAACTGATGATGCGGGTGTAGTGGGTGCACTGGCCATTGACGATGTTATTCAGAGAGGCATTACGACCCACAATAGAACCGAACCCGATGATCCAAGTCAGCGCTATTAGAAGTCCGACCATCCATTTCTTAAACTTTGTCTTGTACACTATGGGATGAACTGAAAGACATACAGCAGAGGGGTGAGAAAGATTTAACATGATTTATTATTTATTTCTTAATTCAGAGACTCGATGAGTTTTTTAGTTAAGATATCGAAGTTTTCTAAAGGGGGTCTTAAGAACGTATATCCACTATCCACTGGACACTAGCAACTAGGGAATGATGGATTTAACAATCCAAGAGTCTAAGGTATTCGCTTGAAGCAAGCAAAGTAATATATCGCGAAGACGATTATTGATAGCAAATTGCGTATCATGCGAAAATCCTTGAACAGCATAAATTAATGAGGAAACGAAAGTTAAACATGCATTTAGTGCGGTTGGTTTATCACATTATTTATCCTTTGATTTAAAGGCAGCATCCATTATCTGTTTATTTAGATTAGATTCATTGCATATCAACTTTACCATAAAGCGGATCATATACCGGCCTTATTTAATATTTTTGATTAAATTAATATACAGTATATTCAAATTCAGAATGATATAATTTTAGTATAGATCTATATCAAAATTGCAATGAGGTTATAATCAAGGCTGGAGCCAGTGACGAAGTCGGTAGGACACTCGACCGCGGATCAGTATATGCGGGTTTAAGTCCTGGGCTCGCTCGTCACTGACATCGATTTCGAGTTAAGAAACTGACGTTAACCTTAGCTCTATCAGCTTTTTCTTATTGTCATTATGAGTTACCTATTTACCTACGCACAGGTATCTGTCCAGGGCTATTATGGCTACACTGTAGATAGACGTTAGCTGTGCTCCCCAATACAGAGTCTCCCTCATCCAAAGTCTACAGGCCAGCTGATCACCGGGATCATCATACTTCAGACCTCCCTGGGGTAGCACAAGCACCTTCTCCAGTATCAATAGCAGCGAAGCCAGGAAATCCACAAAATTCTGGTTTAGGACGAACATGTTTGTTATCTGCAAGCGTATAAGATAAAAAAATACATATTAATAATTGATTCGTTAGTTGCGTTTCTTTCCAATTATTCATTCGAAGGTAATTTGCTTTCAATCTCCTGAATGATACATTAGATGAAGATGATTTTCGATGATACATTAGATGATGGTGTCTTTACTGTTGTTAGCGTAAAAATGCAATATTTATCAGCGAAAATCTTCCGGTTATATTTTGCCTATGATAATTACAACGAATGTTTAAGGCATATAAGAATAAAGATACCATTGGTGGTATTAATTAAGCTAAGTTAATTTTTTAAAATCTAATCCCTAATTCAGTTCTGAAGACAGATAATCTACGTTCATCAAAATTAGAAGTCAGTATATTAAGCACTTTTAAGATCATTTAAAAGCACATCAAAGGGAATTAGAAGTGCCCTTGAATTAAATTAAATTAAACCATAGGCCTATATCTGTGGAAGGCTTAGCTGAGGAAGCCCTAGGAGGCCCACCTCCTCATAAGCAGAATCTCCCAAGAATATGATATTTAGAAAGGAATGTTATAGATAATTTAAAGATCGACTCGTATGTGTATATGATGAGGAAAACATAAGATATATATAGTATAAGAATTGATGCATTACATACCATGGATCTGCCATTAGGCAGTTCAATAAGAGAAACCATATATTAAATATGAACTTGAATCATACTGACCCTTTTTCTAGCATCACTGTAGCTGAAAAGAACAAGAAAAACGACGAGGTTGCCCACTAGTCCCACTGTGCCAGCAGTCAGGTAGGCGGCGCGCAGACTTTGCTCTGTTCTGTAAGGATCTACTTCAACTTTCTGCATCGTATCATTTAGGAAAATTATGTTTGATGAGTTCTTCGTTTCGGTTACAAAATCAGCCACTTCCGTCAGATAATTATCCGAATACATTTCAGCAGAAATTGAAGATTAATAGAAATATAAAATTTATTTTATTACAGTGTATTTGTAACTCAGGAGCCTGTTCAGAGCGATGTGACTGTGCTATTTCGTAAGATACACTGCTAAGCTGAAAAGATAAAATGCAAGGATTTTGAATTATATTTCTTTATTTTAAATATCCCTATTACCGTTCTTGTCATTCAAAGTCTGCTAGTTATTTCTCAGACCCAACTAGCTGTACGCATATAAAACTCTAGTTTTGAACGTCCTTTCAAATCAATTAATGTCCTAAATATTGGAGCGACTAGGCACGAATTTTTTACGCATTTCATCTTTTTTATTTAACTGAGCTGAGAGAGGACAACGACCTATAAACGTGAAAGTCTGTAGCCTCCTATAAGTCTAAGTACAACTGATAATTTTTAAAGTTATTCTTTCTACAGTAAACTGTCATACTTTTTCATTATTTTCCTACCGATCTTCGTCACTAGCTGGAGTCAGTTGCAATGCCGGTAAGGTACTCGACCGCGGAACAGTAGGTTCGGGGTTCAAATATTGGGCTCAGCCGTCACTGACATCGCTTTCGAATGAGGAAACAGAGGTTAACATTAGCTTTTACTATAGAATTATGTTATAAAATGCGTAAACAAAAAACGTTGATTACGAGTAGTAACTTAAGATATGATAATTGTTTTTAATTTAGAAATTTTAACTTTTATACAATTTCAAGTAGATTGGGTGTAATAAACATCGAAACATTAGCGTAAGTAAACATTAGTGTACTTTGCTACAAAGCATCATTTGAATAAGCTTTGAAACTAAGGCATTCATATTAGACCATATACTGCAACTATCAGAAACTATAGGTATAATTATGAAAATAAAAAAGCTAGTAAAGCTGGTGTTAACGTCAGTTTCCTTATTCGAAACGATGTCAGTGACGGGGGAGCCTAGGATTTGAACCACGCACATACTGATCCGTGGTCGAATATCTTACCGACATCGTCACTGGCTCCAACCAGTAGAATAAATTTGAATCTCTCCAGAGTTTACTGTCGTCTTAGGATTTAAAAATTTTAAATTAAATTTCTTCCACGAAAATTGATCTAATCATAAAATAATTGGACCAATAAAAAGATATAATTTTCTCAATTAGGCTAATGATGTAACAGTATCCTGAAAACCATTAATGGTCGTGAGTCTCATTTCCTGCACACACGTATCTCTATCCACTCGTCTTGCAGACATTCGCTTACTCACTGCAGTTAAGATTTCCACAATTACTAAACGTCCACTAAGTTCAATTTTAAAGCGTAATTATCTTCGGATTGCTACCAGTCGCCTAACTGATATATTTTTTTAAAATCAGAGCCAAATCAGACATCTCCAGAAGAAATGCCGCCTATAGGTGTACATCAAGGCTACAGTGTACCGGTTGTATATCACTATACAGCATAGATACATGTATATATATATATATATATATATATATATATATATACATGTTTATATATATACAATATATATATATATATACATTTTATACATTATATATATATATGCATATATAAGAATGTTTATATATAAATGTACATAAGTTTATATATATATATATATATATATAATTATATATATATTTATATAATTATTTATATATATAAACGATATACATATAGGCCTATATATATGTACATATATATATACACACATATGTACAATATATACATGTATATATATATACATAAGAATGTCCATAGGCCCCTATATATACATGTATATATATGCATGCATATATATATATTATATATATATGTATAGTTTATACAAGTGAATACATATTCGTGTGTATGTATTTCTGCATCAGTATAAGTAGATGCATGGGTCAAATCCATTGCTTTCCCAGTCACAGACATGCTTTCGAAAAGCAAACTAAAGTTAAACTTGGCTTTAGGTTTTTGTAATGCATATAAAATAATACGAGTAGGCCTATACATAATAGTTTACTCTTATATAATGTACGTACGCACATAGAGCTATGTATATATATATATATATACATATATATATATATAGAGAGAGAGAGAGAGAGAGAAAGAAACCTAGAGTTATATATTTATACATATAATATTGTATATACTGCAGGTGATACCACAATTCTTATTCACTGCTGTCTTGTATAATGAACCACATGAGTCAGAGTGGACTTTGCATCTTTGAACTTTCAAAAGTCGCCTAGAGAAGCACAATTATTACCTATTGTCTTGTCACCGGCTACTGCTCCGTGTGAATGATTTACATAAAATACATGTATATATATAATTATATATAATTATATATATATATACATACATATATGTACATGTATGTATACATATATATTTATATATACATATATGTATATGTATATATTCATGTATATATATATATATATATATATACATTAACATAAATATTTTATGTATTATATATATACTGTACATGTATATACACATATTAGGCCTATATATATATATATATATATATATATATATATATATATAAACTGTATATCCATTTGTGTATAGAAAACTTAATCGTTAAGCATCTAACTTTTTCTAAGCAATAACATTGACACTATAAAGAATTGATTTACTAAGCTAGCTATTCATATATTTCAAACCACTATAGGTATAACTCTAGTCTATTCTTGATTTATGTATCCGAAATATAGAGCGAGTAATTCTCAGCTTAGAATCCTGCTGTCACTGTAAACTGATTATAAAATCTTCTGTGAACGTTTCTCTCTTTCTTCATAAAATATTTATATCCTGAAAGTTTCTCTAAAGCGTCCAAATTAGAAACGACAGAAAAATTTATGGGAAAACTTGAGCAAATGTTACTCGTAAATTTTGAGTCCAATGATGATTTTTTCAGAGTGCCTACAAATGGCATGCTAATTACGATAGGCCTATTTTTTAATGTATACCGGGTATGTACAACAATAACAACAGAATTAGAGTATGACAACACTTGGCATCATAGAACCAAATCCAACCCACGAGAAGAGCGTGGGGCTCAAAACAGTGTGAACCAAAATTAGGGAACTCGTCCAAGGAAGGGTAATAACGGAATGAATGGCAGGCCTACGCATTGGTCTCAGTTTATATAGGCCTACATTTAGTGGATAGGAGTAAAATATTCTACCTGTAATATTTCAATGGGCCTACATATTGGATCTTAGCCAAATACAAAAAGTAAAAAATACAAGAATAAAATTAAATAGGCATAACAAAATAGAAAAATAACAATGAGGTGTAAAATAAAATCAGTCAAAAAGTACAAAATCCACAAATTTCAAATATTTTTGTACACAACTTAGATTATATCGAAGCTCAACTTTCACAACTAGGCCTACGCAGTGTAAAACATACCGTCAGAGCTAATCGAGTTAAATAGACAATCTACATAGGTACATTTTTTAATTTTCTGTTTAAAGCATAGTAGGCTTGGTTTTCCTTTCCTAATTTCCTAATTTTTCATACTTTTACTGATTTTCCCGAAGGTACTCCCGAGTAGATTCGGGAAAATTTAGAATTGGACCTACCGCCAACTACACGTTTTCTTGAGAGGCGTCTGAAGCAGGTGTGACAGTGAAGAGACTTGCAGCCACGTGGTGATGATTGGATTGGATCATGATGGTGGTGATGATGGTTGGATGATGGATGATTGGATGAGTGGAATAATTGGTCGCTCATACTCCAGATTTGCAGAAAAATAGATTCTCCAGATTTGCAGAGTTCTCTTCGCTACACCGATTGTGGCATTATACCACCAGGTTACTTGACCTTCACTATCCATTCATCGTTACGGTGATATTTTGCATACAACGGAGCTATAAATATACTTACACTTTTGATTACTTATGAAATTGTAAGCCCTAAAAATACATAGGCCTATTAATAATACTTTTAATTTAATTTTCTTCGGGATATATAACCACAACACAGCAACTACAATAAAACTTAGAGTGCTGCTATTGTCAATGACAAAGTCGAGCATTATTGAATCATGTTCAAGTTCATTAAGATCAAATCATGGTCCAAAAACGGTGCAAAATTTAAAAAATCAGAAGTAAAGAAAATGAAGATTGCGTGCTGATGCCACTCATGGACAATAGATAGAAAATAGATTTTATAAATTATGTATATGCTTTAGCGTCATGCTTAGTTATAGCCGTTTATTTATATATAGTGTTTAAATAATCTGCAATAAATATTGTCTTTAAAAACTTATAGTCTACTAATTATTGTCTGTAAATGACTTTTCAAAACTCTCTTTGCAAATTTTATAGACAGCAGTATGGACTCTTAAACGGCAGTAAAATGCGAGCTACAAACTGTATTGAATTATAACCACAGGCATACACTAACTACATATTTATCAAATGGTATTTGAAAATTATTATTAAATATTGAAAAATAATATTAAATATTTAATATCATTTTCCGTTAACCAGTAACGAACCTGTGACTTCACGACGTCTGTTCTATGATAATGACGATTATAAATATAACTCCCTCTCTCTCTCTCTCTCTCTCTTAATGCACTGCCAACTAGCAGGTCCATGGTAGGCCTACATAGCGTCTTCACTCTTCCCTGGCTTCCACTTTCCTCTACATTTCCACATGAGTGGGCCTTTAAATCATCTAACAAATCTAATCTCGGCCTGCCTCTGCCTCTATTTCTTTCCACTCTACCTTCTATGACCTCTATAGACCTTCCCCCATTAGACTGTGTCCCATCCAACACTTCTTTTTATTTCCTAATACATTTACAAAATACAAATAGGGAGCCTAAATGACTAAAAATGAAATATAGCAAAAACATTGCTAACACAATTTCATTTTTTTAAATAACTCTCGCTACGTACCTAGAAAGAAAGTGGATTAAGTAATTAATGTAGTTATCTCAGGTTGATAACATTATTAGATTGAACTTCAACCGGCGACCCAATAGAAAAATAAGCTACAGCTGCAGAAGATTCGATTAAAATTCGCTCATTGTATGTGGCTATAAATATTCCAATTGATGATTTCTAATTTACTAATATATTAATTGCTTGATTGGATTTTTCCATTAACGAGTTTGCTCCCGGTTTCGCCTTCGTAATCATGCGTATTAAAATAGTTCGCAATTTGAAATACTGAAAAGTTTTATATTTGTGAACTGATTCATTAAGTTTCTAAAAAAATGAAATAAATAATTAAAGAAATTTAATCAAATGAATAATTTATGATATAGTAAATATATAGTTTATAGATGTAGTTTATATTGTAAAGAGGTATCAAGTGATTTATAAATTATTTCAATTCAAATTAGATTTTTTATTAAATTAATTATAAAAATTAGTATTTATTATTATTATTTTATGTGTTATTATTTATTAATCACTATTATTATTAGTCTATTAGTATTTATTTCGATTAATAATTAATTATCCCGACCCTAGATAAACTGGGATTTAATGGAAGCTGATGATGACGATTTTGAATAATAAGATAATTGTAAAATGAATCTTGTTCTAAAAAACCAACCTTTCGTAGGCCTATGTGTCAAAGACACTTTGATTTGAAGTTCATTACATCTCTCTAACTAAACCTGTTACTGCGTTTAGAGGTACACGTACACTGTGAGTCAAAAAAAACATGTGCGCAGTCTTTCGCCCATAACTTTGGTATTAGTGAACCGATTTTTTAAATTTTTGCATAGGTATAATCAGGAACACATTTGCTATAAAATAACGTTAAGTGACTCTGTTAATTATTATTTTTGCGTTGAAGCAGTGCTTGAAAATATGCGCGACTGAAAATATTCAGTTTAAGTAAATCAATCGCTACAGAATGTTTACAAATCCGTGGCTTAACAAAAAACGAAACAAGCAGTATTATACTGCTACTGTCAACTGTCAAAGCTTAATTATGCTCAAAGTGCCCTCCTTTAGCTGGAATACAAGCTCGGAGACGCTTGCGCCGCTCATCTATTGCTTTATCAATGACAGATTGCTTCATGTCTTGCCAAACGTCCACCAGGCGTTGCTTCAACTCGTCCACGTTATTTATTTTCTTCTTTTCGGTGTAATTTCTTTAATAAGCAATCTGGCCCTCCCAGAATCCAGTTTTTTGTTGGAAATTCGGCAATCAACCAATGTGAGCCACAACCCTTTAAGAGGTACAAGTTTTTGTGAACTCTTAATCTGCTTTAGTAAACACCATTTTAAAATTTAAACAAAGACAGACTATGTTTGTAAAATCGTCTGTTATTGTTTAAAATATACCGGAATTGTCACAAAAACTAGATTTAAGATTGATACTTTTCTTCTACTTTATAATTCTGAAACAATTTTCAAAATCGGTTCACAAATGTCAAAGTTGTGGATGAAATACTGCGCACATGCTTTTTTATGACTCACAGTGTATGGTGTACAGTAATTGCTGGTGACACTCTTAGTAATTGCAATGCAAGAGAAGCTGGCAAAATATATAGCCCACGCTTTCATTAAAATTTCTCAACGGCGCTAATGAAACAAGGTAGTCCTTTTCATTCTAAGCTTTCTGAAAACTGTCCAATCGCTATTTAAATATCTTCCAACTTACATAACGGTTCCTACCACCTCTGTGAGAGACGTTAATTTATTTCCATAGTTTGGAGTATAATCAGTTTGATTGTATCATAACAAAATTCTCAGTTCTAGCCTTTCTTTTAATTTACTTTCGATTTTCGTACAAATACCTTTTGCATTATTGAGTGTGTGTTTTAATGAAATTGAATTGAAGCTGCCGCTGAACTATCCTGCTTACAAATTGTACTAAATTTAGGTTAAATGTAAATCTTCGAAAGCAAGGCTATGAATTACAAATAGTTTATGTATTTGTCTATATTAAGATCGTTGCTACTAATAATTTCTAGAAAATTGATTGAAAATATATTATTTTAAAAAAAGCCATTTTCTTCCTTACAGTTAATGCTAATATGTATCTTAAAGCTACAAATAACAGCAATTTTAAGGTTTCTAAAAACAGACTTTGACTGAAACAGTAGCAAATATCATTTCAAATCTATCCATTTTCGAAATTCATTGGACGCAAATTTCAAGCAGGTGTTGTATGGTATCCCTTAATGTAGACCTAGGTACACGCAGCATAATGTTGCTATTAATTGTCACTTCACGTCCATCAAGCAATTACTAATATTCAAGATTACTCATTGTTAACTAAGTACTGTTGCATTTGCAAGTCATTGCTATTATAACTACCCCGTGTTGTGCTCGGGTGTGGTTGAACCACTGCAGAATAGGACAACCGAAGCAATCTGCCGCGTGTACGTAAGAGGCGACTAAAGGCAGGAGCTGAGGATGGCAAGAGGGGGCCCACCTCACCATGAAATAATTTCCCCAGGACTAAATGGTAATTAATCCACGTAACTGAGGAAGGCAAAGGGAAACCACCTCAGAAGCCATATTTTTCCAAAGCTATAGGCTACATAAGGTACGGATAAGGCATAGACTTTGTGAAGGGATTAACTTGATGATCTAATGAGTGCTCTTATGGAGCAAGAAAACAGACTTTGAGTATGAATATGTACCTTAAACCTGCCACTTGACAGTGCACTAAAGAGAGAAGAAGAGACTGTTACAACTATCCATGTAGGCTATTTAAAAAGCTTAAACTTTAAACTGTAGCATATTAGCTCTTAAGGCTACACTCTATAACGGCTAGCTCCGCCCACATCGTCGAAGCTCCACTTTGAAAAATACATACGAAAATCCTAGTACTAAAAGGGTACTACATGTACATAAAGTACTTTCATTACACAGTGAAGGATAACTTTATCTCCTTCTACATATCTGCAGTGTATCCATATCAATCTTTAATCTGAAATATCACTACTTCAGTTCTTTATACAGGTGTATATATATATATATTATATATATTCAGTAAATATATATATATCTTAGTGCACTGCCTACTGGCAGATCCATGGTATATAGCGCCTCCGTGCTTCTCTGGCTTCTTTGTATTCTGTCTCGTTGAATGCGCTTTGTGTATATTTTTATTCAGTTACAAATAAATGATCATGGTTCTCTCTCTCTCTCTCTCTCTCTCTCTCTCTCTTTGAATCATCTAACATACCTAGTCTCGTCCTGTCTCTGCCTCTATTTCGTTCCATTCTGATGTCTATGACCTCTTTTAATAGACGTTCCCTTTAGAATTTGCCTTATCCAACTCTTCCTATTTCTTAATACATGCATCAACTGTGTATCTGTACCACCCCTCTCCAGAACTTCCTCATTTGTAAACTTTTAAGACCTGCTAATCCACTCCTTTCTTCTCCATATCCAGATTTCTAATGCTTTAGTTTCCAGGTATCTTCCTTCCTTAAGGTACATGCTTCACATCCATACAATCGCGTGGTCCAAACCAAGTTTTCCACTATCTTAATATGTTTGTGTCTTTCTTTGGCCTTTTTGTTAAAGTTCTTTCCTATTACCGAAGGCTTCCTTTGCTTATGCAATCCGACTGCATATTCCAGTCTCACATTTCCCATCATCAGTTATTGCAATGGCAAACTGGGTCAGAAAGCATAGATGCTAGTTTAAGACCCAATTTCCTCTTTATGCTTATTAGAAATTGTTGCCTTTTGATGGCGCATCAATTTTAACCAGAGCTGATTTAAGAATAACCTTTCAACGCCCTGGGATTTTTTCATTCAAAGCTGTCAGCACTCGGTCAGCTAAGGTGGTCACAAATCTAGGTACTATCCAAGGGCGGGGTAGCTTAACTTTGATTAATGACGCACCACTAAACCAAGTGCGATAAATTGAACAGCCAAGGAAAACAAACACACATGGCGTTTTAAAATAAATTTCTTTAGTTTTAAGTTGAAATAAGTTGTTTTAGAGTAAGAATTTTTTAGTACGTAGAAGTAAAAGTTGTGATGGTTTTAGGAATTAATACTAACTTTTAGAATATTTTTGGTTTCACTAATGAAATTACTCATTTTAAGCTGGTTTTAGTCAAATTTTGTATCTCTCTTTTATCGCTCAGTTTTTACGGCGGTTGGTTTCACTTGCTCAATCTGTCTTTTACTAATTATCCCGAGTACGCCTCTGCGCAAAGGTACCGGCCGGAATTAAATCCTTAAATTGCTGGGAGACCAGAGGGCTCAATAAGAGGTGGAATCGGGGCTCATTTGCACTTAACTAAGTAATTTTTTGTGTTGGAAATTTTTCTCGATTTGTCACTTTAGAGTAGTGTAAGAAATAATTAGAGATGAGTATGAAAAGGACTAACAATAAAGTGGGAGTCAGTAAAACTGTAAATTCAAAGGGAGCAGATAAGAGAAAGCTAAGTATGGGGGATGAGAAGGCAAGTGATTGTGGAGATTATTGTAAGGAAGTGTCAGGAATAGAGAAGGCGGTTCATTGTGAACTATGTGAATCATGGTTTCACATCTCGTGCGTTAGCATAAGTGCGGAAACCTACAATCTCCTGAATCAGGAATGCATACACTGGTTTTGTGTGCGGCGCAATATGAGGGCAATTAAACTCCTGAAGGGTATGTCAGTATTGGAGGAAAGGCAGAGTAGAATAGAAGAGGATCAAAGAGAGACGAAGAAGCAGTTACAGCAGGTAGTGCAAAATGTAAAGAATTTGGAATCATGTGTAGGAGAAGTGAAAACGTTAGTGGAGAACAGCGGAAAGCTATCAGAAAGTAGTAGAGACATGGCACATAAGGAATCAATGAGAAGTGAGGACACACTTGATAGGGTAGAGTTGAAAGGCGTAAGAAGCATTTAGTGATAATGGGAGTAGAGGAGGAAGATAATGACAAAGAGGTCATAGAGGACATTCTAGTCAAACTGGTTGGACCAAAAGGAAGAACGGCAGGAACACCCTCTCCCTCTCATTCTCTTTCTCTCTATGTGTCTGGCTGTCTCTCTCTCTCTCTCGTTGTCTCTCTTTACTCTCTCTCTCTCTCTCTCTTTCTCTCTCTCTGTCTCTGTCTCTCTCTCTGTCTCTGTCTCTGTCTCTCTCTCTCTCTCTCTCTCTCTCTCTCTCTGTAGGCCTATGTCTCTCAAGTTATTTGCTACTTTCTCCTCATGGTTCACGTTTCATATTTGCATCAAGCCTAGTTAAGCCGCTGTCAGGTTTTGACTCTATTTCTGTCCTATTTTTTCTAGATATCTCGAGACATGCTTTCAGCGTGTACTTTGCCCCATTCTCACACGTTGACCTACTCTCCTCCACTGCTGTTAGACACACTCAAGAGTTCCGAGAGATGTAGACATCTGCACAATAACTCTAATTAGTAAAACCCGTCCATACATCTTGTTGCGTTATTAGAGATAAATCCTAATGGCAGATATTATACTTTGGTCCAGTTCTTCTTTGGTCCACTGAAATGCAAAATTTGTTATTTTTAGAGTGATATAACTTAAATTTTCAATGCATTATAATGAAATCAGTTCTGAGTGGGTGTTTGAAATCAATTGAAGTCTATTGACTAAGGTTCAAAAGCCGCAGTGTATACTTAAATTCTACTTTAGTGAAAGGATGATGATAAAATAGATCTATGATAATGTAAACACGTTATCACATACTTAGTATGATATTATGCTGAAATGGTTTAACTGCAAATACAAGTATAATATCACTGCTGCGTAATGCGTATGTCACATGATAAAATATGCGTATTAAATCAACTTTTTATTAGAATGCTAGTGGAGATTTGAGCATAATTCAAAATATTTCTGTAGAATTGAGTTCAATGTAGGCCTACATTTCGTAATTTGTTTCAGCAGGACAAAAAAATACAGGATTTGCAAATAATTGTTCAATTATTTCAAATAAATAATTTAACTTTGCCAAATTCTCAAAGAGTTTACAAATTTAAACTAGGCATTTGCCACATAGTTTGCAAACAAAATTTCATGAAATAGGTCACATAATATCGTTTAAAATTGCAGGAATTTTCATTAGCAAAACACACAGAACCAGGAATATGCTATTTAGTCGGATGGCTTTAACTCTTCAATCCCAGAAATAGCAATATATCACTGCAGCCATTAGCAAAGCGTATAATAGGATAACAGAATATAGGTTAATAGGTTAAAAGTTTGTAAGACAGGTTAACTATTTCGCATTCAATCTGTTTATTAACGATCGTGATAGAAGTCGTAACATGACAAATTAATCACATTGAAATCGAGAATTCATGCAGAATTTGAAAGATAGGGAGACAGTACAAGGTCGTTTAATTGTTCAATTAAAGTCATTTTCTTAGATAAAATAATTTTGTTTTCTGGATTTTTTACGAAATCGAAACTAATTATATATATATATATATATATATATATATATATATATATATATATATATATATATATATATATATATAATACATGTAGCTATTAAATGAATAGCTAAATGAATGTATTAAATGAATTTATTCTAGACCGGATATTCTAAAGTAATTTTGATAATATCTAATAATATGACAGGATCAAGGAAGTTCGTGAAGTTTTTATATTTCTGAAAGTAGTTGCATTTCTTTAGCTTAATGTTTTATTTTCAATCCCTAAAAATCTAAAGTCGCAAGCATTTGCGAAATCTATCAGTACTTTACTGATAGCATATGTTCTCAGCAAAATATTATGACTTTTACCATCTCTACAAGAAATATAGTGCAATTTAACAATATTTTCTATGAACATATTTCGAGAAATACTAATAGAAATAGAAAATGCATGTAAATAAAAAGTATATAGCAAATTCAGCTACAAATTTAGACTTAGTTAATACACGACCAGTCATGAAACCTTGGTTTATCGGCTCTTTTGTATTTTGATTTTTGTATTGTTATGCGAAGGAACTATTCTTAATTACGTCATAAACCTGAATGATATTGAAGTTCGAAAATGTATGATGTTGGAGTTCGCAAATAAGCTGACAACACAATTAATATTATATATATATATATATATATATATATATATATAATAAAATATATAAAATATTGGTTCTACAGTATTAAGTCATCATCATAATCATCATCTTCCCTAGAATCCCAGTTTATCCAGGGTCTGGATACGAATAGACCTTCTCCAATCCTCTGTCCCACACCAATCACAATATGCCCATACCATTTCATTTGTTTAAATCTTGTAGCAATTCCGGAACCTGGTCGCTCACCAACCGAATGCTCATTCTGACGTTGGTTTGGATGTTATTTTTATGTCTGCATGTAGGCCTACAGTATTCAGTAAATTTAGTTATTTGAAAAAGTATACTCTGAGGATATATCCTAGTCACATCAATGTTTAATATACCGACAAAGTGAGAAATGTGAAAATTAACAAATATTTATAATATAGACATTGGAAGCAATATCTTCATTGCGCAGATGTTTTTGTACATTAGTTTTAGTTTTAAATAAAAAGTGCTGTTGAAGAAAATTTCTAAAGTACTAAGACCTATTTTAGCAAATAAGATCGAGATATGTTCGATATTCACGGAATATGTAAGTTATTAAAACTCTCGAATGATTTTCTATACTGTATTGACGCATTGGATTAATTTAACGTTAAATTAAAATAGTTATGTTATTATTTAGAATATGTTAAAGAAAAGATAAGACTATTAGCCTACTCATATTTAGCCCTCGACATTTATGACTGATTCAGTGACATTTTCTGTTACATTTCTGACTGGCAATTGTTGTTGCCAATTTATTAAAATTCGGTTTATGCCAGTCACTGATGCTTTGTTGAATCGATATTTGAAGAAAGTAAGTAGTAAACCCTAAATATACTTATTCGAATAAATGAAACCAATTATATGCTTAATAAGAATATGCCCCTAAAGCAATATCGCTGATACATTTTTCAATTCTCGGAGTTCTTGAAATTGATGAAATGAATAGATAAACTGAAAGCAAACCAGAGGAAAAATTATTTAATTCAATATCGGTACTGTTTAGATAAATATAGTTCAAATAGCAATCATTGCGTTACAGCGTAATATTTACGATTATCCATAATTAATATACAAGGTTATAATATAAATAATTTTTTTTAAAAACTATCTTTAGAATTCTACCCAGTGGCTAGTCCAAGTTACATATTCACATTCACAATCTGCTTTTATGCTAGAAAGGGCATTTCATAGGTCAGCAAGTTAATCTCTTCAAAATGAATATGCCTCACTCTTACTTTTTGTAATCAATATCCTGGAAATATGAGGCTCCTGAGGTGGTTTCAGATATACCCCCAAGTATCAAGCTAGGCTGGCCTAGATGGACTCGATATGAAATGATACTGAAATAACCACATAGTTGCAGGTTTATCTAAGCGTTTCTAAACTTGGTCATCTTCAGTTGAAAGTTCAGCATCCTTCATTAGAGTTCGGATTGGATATTTGGCTGGACCAATAGCACTAACAGTTCGCTTACTGATTGCGGATCAGAATATGCAGGATTCAAATCCTCGGATCATCCGTTATAGAAGAAACGGGAGTTAATTAGTCACAGAGTCTTAAATGGAATTTAATTTCTCAGATGTTAAGGATCTAGCCCGTCTGCAATAGATTTTATTTAGTGCATGCGTTAATCCAGGTAGTTGCTTCACTTGTAAGGCAGCTCTTAACGTCGGCAGACTACCCGGCAGGCAATGCAATAGCTAAAATAGATATAATATTATATTATTTTGTCTGGAATGAGTGTTGCTGGATAGCGTAAAGTTCCGCTCATATGTTGAAATTTTTGCTAGTTTAGATATTAATTTAAATGTAATTATTATTCAGCTCATGATTACAATTGAACTCTTCCTGTAAAGTAGTCTCGAAGACCGAGTTCGGCCATGACACTGCTATATAAGTTTTCGTTTTTAATAATAATAATAATAATAATAATAATAATAATAGCTAAAATAGATACAATAGATAAAATGGATACAATAGATAAAATATAATTTTCCTAAATCGTGACAATCACAATTGCCATAATCAAATGAAACCCATAACAAAAGCTGGTAAATCTAAGGTTAAAATCAGTTTCCTCACTCGAAAGCGATGTCAGTGAGGGGGAGCCCAGGATTTGAACCCCACACATACTGATCCGCAGTCGAGTATCTTACCGACATCGCCACTGGCTCTAGCCAGTAAATAACACAAGCTGTAGATAATATCCGTTGTGATAGTTTTCCGTTGCTTAACTCAATTTCTGCACAGTATACATTTTATTGATTTTCTATGAACCGGACTCAATACGGTCAATAGATACACAAACGCCAATAATGTTCTATTTTCTGAAAGGCAAGGCTAAACAGCAGTCACAAAGCACATATTCCTAAAGTTATGGGTTAACGGTATATCAGCCTTAGATGAGTTCATTGTCACAAGAGTCCTGCTTGATTTAGAAATGAAGGATATCCCATCACAAGACACCTGTCCGTATCCGGGAATAGAAGTCACTGAGGGACTTATGAGCTCTTCTGTGGATAGAGTCCGTCGATCCAGCACCACGGGCGGTCCATTCATCCGTCTGTCTCGCTGATTGTTGCTGTTGTCAGCCCTGGATGATCGCTCTGGTGCTGACGCTTCTATCAGTTCATCTTTACTGTCGCCACTCTTACAGCAACGTCTCCTGCAGAAGCTGTCCTCGGTACAGCAGCAGCAGGACGCTACCAGCCTGTCATAGGGTTCCAGAGATCGGAGGGGCTTAGGGAGAAACTTCCACGTTCTTAGGTAGCGAGGCAACCAATTCGGTCGCTTATTTTGTAATATATTTATGATAACTATAGAGATTATAAGAAGTAGGAATGGAATCCCAACTCCAATCAAAACCCACAATCCGGCCATAGACAAGCCGAACACCAGCAGAGGTAAAATAAAAAAGAGAAGAATGAGATACACGATGGCAAACCACCGATATCTAGAGGTTATATTACCCAGAGCTTTAGCTATACCTATTGGAATCCGCCGTAAATGAGGTATCGGATAAAACATAAGAATCCCACTAATATTAAAAAAGAGATGACAAAGAGCTATTTGCATTGTATACTGTATCATATCTGCATCAGCAGTTAAAGCTGCAAGAATACTCGTTATTGTAGTACCAATGTTAGAACCCAGTGTTAGAGGATAAACCCGTTCAACGGTTACCACTCCTAAGCCCACTAGGGGCGTCAGAGCGGAAGTAAAAACGGAAGAACTCTGAACCAGGACTGTGACTCCGGCCCCAACCAGCAGGGCCACGTATCCGGTCAGGAAGCTCCATCTTCCGGGAAAGTCGGCGTTGATGGATTTGCGCACAAGCGACGCCATGCTGCCACTGAGTAGAGAGTTGAGGACTTTGACCATGAGCAGGAGACAAAGAACAAGAGCAAGTAGCGAGGAGATGAGCAGGATGACTCCTGCGGCAGCCTCACTGAGGTAACCCGGCAGTCCAACGCCAACAAACAGATGAGAACCTGCAACAACAACAACAACAATTAGAGTGCTATAGTCATCAATCACAACATCGAGCACTATTGAGTCAAAATCAAGCCGGCGAGCAAAACGAAATGTCAGAAAAAGGTGGAAATTCCAATCCAGAAATTCAGTCCAAAGTATAATATGTTATAAGTATAATATGCATATATAGTATGTTACAAAACAGCTTTATAGGATACTCATTGGAGGTCGGATTTAGCCCATTTGGTCTAGTGTCGACTGTTAGTGTTTGCTCTAAATACTAAGATACTGAGGTGCTTCTCCACTGTTCTCTTCAGTTGATAAGCATTATCCTCTTACTGCATTTTATATACAGATTCTCAGAGAAGTCTTGAAGTCGAATAGCGTTCAATTTTTACTACCTGAACTTAAAATAAATAATACAGATGAAATACTATTAAACCTTGATTAAAATTAATTAAACGTCCAGTTAGAAAATGAGTTTTAATACACATATTGTAACAATCTACATTCTTATATAATTGTAAAGCTTACAGTAATATGCTGAGACAAAATCAATGCTTAAATAGCAAACAGTATTTGCGATTAGTGAGCGAAGTCTTTAATTAATTAGTAAGCATTAATTTACTAATGTGCTTGTAGTGTAATCTAATTTACTTGTATTCTTCTACTGTATTCTAGTTTACTAGTATGCTTCTAGTGTAATTTAATGTAATAGTATTCTTCTAGTGTAATCTAATTTACAATTGTGCTTCTTACACTTGGTAGAATTGGAAATCAAGACTTCAGTCCACGTTAGAACAGAAAATTCCCGAGAATCGTTGGCAAGTTTGACGTTATAAGCAAATGTTTCGGCCTTTTTTGCTTGAAATAACGTAAGATTATCTGCAGCGACAAAATAGTTTAAGCACATATTTATTTACATCGGAAATGAAATACATGACAACATATATATATATATACATATATGTATATATATTATATATATATACAGTATATATATATATATATATATAACTTACAAGCGATACATGACACACGAAAAATACATTAGAAGATATATTTTACCGGAGTCTCAACAAGAGAAAGGCATCATCTTCGCTCAAGATAAACCAATGTCACAAATAGTATTAATTTATGAGTTAGACATTTTATTTAAAACCGCAAATACATTTCTAAACAATAATACATAGATATGTGCGTATAAATTTTATATGTGTGTCATTATATTAACACAGTGAATGTATTAATATAAACTGCAAATAGCCCCGAAATAATTAAATTAGAAATGGTATATTACGATCGGAGCGCTTTGTCGTATTCAGTGGAACAGGTAATTTATCTAGCAAGTCAGCCGTATTGGGTGTTATAACGGCCGATTATATCTATGAATGTTGAAAATGTCATTGAGTGAAAGAGCTCTAAAAGATTAGGCCTATAATTAGATTCTAACAGATTCCATTGAACTCATCTACAGTAATCTATAGAATTTAGCTTAATTCAACTAAATTAACTCTCATAAGTATTTCTACTCTAAATTAATAAAACAAAAATATATTAATATACTCACACATTTCGTTGATATTTTTAACAATTATTGTTTGACGTTCTTATAAGAAGTACAATTGTTCAATCTATATTCATTATTTATTAATCTATTAAGGCATTATAGAGTCTTTAAATCTTCATGTCAACGCTATATTTTTTATTAAAAAGCTCGCGTTGTACGCCGTTTTTATCTTGCAATTGACATATCACTAGTGATATCTATAAATACGATATGTACATGTACACTTAATTAAATAAATTAATAAATTAAAGAATATGAATACTTCTAATATATATATTTATATTTCCGTAGTTAATTTCCTATGCAGGATATCTTATGGACCCCTTACAATATGCTAAAACAACGTCAAACGTTCTAAAGGATCCATTAGAGTTCGAGATACAGCGTAATAATGTACCACAGTACTTTAGTTACGCGTTGCAATCAAAGATCAAATATATTGCTTTTGGCAGAATATCTAATAGAAATGCATGGCAGCAAATTATAATTCCAATATTAAAATAGAAGTTAAAAACACATTAAGTGAAAAATATGCACCACATTTAAACTTGAAATACTGGCTGGAGCAGTGGCGAAGTCGGTAAGATACTCGACCGCGGATCAGTATGTGCGGGGTTCAAATCCTGGGCTCTCCCGTCACTGACATCGCTTTCGAGTGAAGAAACTGACGTAGATCTTAGCTTTACTAGTTTTTTACCCTAGTATATTTACCGGAAGGAATGTTTAGACTGAAATCTTTGACGACTTCTGCGCACCAATACAAAGCTAGAGGGAATTTTTGCCGATCAGTGTCCTGCGCAATGGCAGTGATCACATCCTTGTCAATCTGGAAAAACAAACCCATTCACATAAACGTTATATCACGCTACTAGATCAATTGACAAATTTTATAGATATAAAAATTCACAGTGATTTCAATAAACTTAAACAATCTGTTAGTGTTAGAAAGGTTAATAAGCTCTGTATACATGTCCACGGGATATAAAAATTCACAGTGATTTCAATAAACTTAAACAATCTGTTAGTGTTAGAAAGGTTACTAAGCTCTGTATTCATGTCCACGAACATAAAAAAAAAAAAAAAAAGCGCAGTACTATGGTAATAGATTTGTCTTTTTTATACTAAATATTACTAGGCCTATATAATCAGCAGGATCCAACAAATTACACATTTTATACAATTTTAATTTCATATATCTTATTTGAAATTAATTTTTCTATTTTTGAAGAATAATTTTTGTAAATTTTAAACAGCATTATTTTCTCATGGCATTTTTCATACTTATGTATGATTCAGTTTGACGCGTTTCATAAGAGAGCGATTTTTACATCGTCTAAACTGTACGTGAAACGACTTCGTGTATATGAACCGAACTTTCGCATACGAATACGAACCGATTTCAGTGCTATAGACTCATATAGTTCAAATAGAATAGCATTTTATGTAGAAATGATAGACAGAAAGTGCATGGGGGTTGTCTCGGATTTAACCACATGACCAAAAGACATCCGTAGTAGGTTTTAATTTTCAAAGTCAGTTGTGAATTACGCTAACTAGCCTACAATTGCAATTAGAAATTCAGAGTCAATAAAGCAGAAAAAATCAATAATAAAAAAATTAAGAATATTTGATACCTGTACTATTAGCTTAGAAATAGTTGATACCTGTACTATTAGCTTAGAAATAGTTGATACCTGTACTATTAGCTTAGAAATAGTTGATACCTGTACTATTAGCTTAGAAATAGTTGATACCTGTACTATTAGCTTAGAAATAGTTGATACTTGTACTATTAGCTTAGAAATAGTTGATACCTGTACTATTAGCTTCGTGAAAGGCTGTGTGATAACTTTTAAGAATTCAGGATTCTCAGAATCCTCCTTGTGGGATAGCCCGGACACGAGGACACTGGTCAAATGATACAGATATCCAGAGGCTGCCTCCAGCGGAAGTAGTATTGCCACCGTCAGCCAATTAAAGGCATCGTGAACTGAATACAAACATCATCATCATCATCATCAGCATTATCGTCATCACTTGAATCCCAGTTTAACTAGGGTCGTGATAAACTTGTCATTTCGATTCAGAATTTGTTTACCAATTTCTGGAGCCTATGCGCTCGCGAACCGAATGCTCTTTCTGACGTTGGTTTAGATCCTATGGTACTTTGTCGACTTTTACTATACGTACATTCCACGGTTGGTGTATTCTTCAACGACCCATACACAACAAGAGTAAAGGTGATCATCTGAACTTAATGTAAACAAGTTATAATAAAATTAGCCTTTCGTTCTTCCCACAAGTCTTAAGCGGAATATAAAACTGTGAACGGTTCTAAGCCAAAAGAAATGCCTGTAAATGCATTGAGCTTAGAACTTTCAATCACCTAGATATTGCCGTAAAACAAGAAAAATTGTCATTATTAACTAGACCAGTGGCGTGATCATATTGGAAGATTCCAAAATTATAACAATCATCCTGTAAATCAATGACGCATTAATCGTTACCGGCGACTACATTACATCAGATTACTCTTCGTGAGTTTCTCATAAGATAAGATATAACGACAATCTAAGCTCTCATGTTTGGACAACTATAATTGCTGTAGCTATCAATGTCAACTTGACCACGATACGTTGATGTTTGTTACGAGTTTAGATCCTTCATTTATTGAATAATACTGATAATCACAAAGAAATACGAAATAAGTCAAAATTAACTAAATTTTGTCGACATAACATTCTGGAAGGCCCCTAAGGCATTGAAGTAAATATTTTGCATAAGGGATACCTGTCCTATTGAGCTTTATACCTGTACATGTACATCATTGTATCGGTTGGTAGTCGAATCGATTATAAACCAACTAACTAAGTTATTGTCTATGTTATTCAGTCACCTGGTAAGCAAGAGGCTACGCATTCGAAACACACGTCGGACCAACTATTTCATTACACTCGTGATAGGGAAACTAACGTTAATCTTATATCATATTAGATTGTCTTGGCTTAACTTAGCCTATCTTGGCTTATCTTAGCCTATCTTGGCTTATCTTAGCCTATCTTAGCCTATCTTAGCTTATCTTAGCCTATCTTAGCTTATCTCAGCTTATCTTGGCTTAAATTTGCTTATCTTAGCTTATCTGGGCTTAGCTTATCTTAGCCTATTTAAGCTTATCCTACCTTATCGATGCTTATCTTATCTTATATTGGTCTATCTTAGCTTATCTTAGCTTATCTTTGCTTAGTATAGCTTATCTTAGCTTATCTTAGCTTATCTTTGCTTAGTATAGCTTATCTTAGCTTATCTTAGCTTATCTTTGCTTAGTATAGCTTATCTTAGCTTATCTTAGCTTATCTTTGCTTAGTATAGCTTATCTTAGCTTATCTTTGCTTAGTATAGCTTATCTTAGCTTATCTTTGCTTATCTTTGCTTAGTATAGCTTATCTTAGTTTATCTTATCCTATCTTAGCCTATCTTGGCTTATCTTAATCTATCTTGGCTTATCTTTGCTTAGCTTATCTTACATGCACTTATGTGCATAGTGGCACCTCCATAAGCTGTATATATCTGATCACACACCCGTAGCTCCAGCGAAGGCTCTTCTGAAGACAGCCCGGTCAGTGGACTGAGTGAGGGCCACCAGTGTGTTCGTGACAGTAGTGCCGATGTTTGATCCCATTATGATCGGTATGGCCGGTCTAACGTCCAGAACTGTCATATACACACAGCCATCGACGTCTAGAATACCGCTTAACGATAATATATTGAGTATACATATATAACATTACATTATGTGTACATATGTGAACTATATATATATATATATATATATATATATATATATATATATATAATATATATATATATATATATATATATATTGTATATATATATATATATATATTATATATATATACTGTGTGTATATATATATATTTATATATATATGTGCATATATATATATATATATACGCATATATATATATATATATATATATATATATATATATATATATATATATATATGCGTGGGTGTGTAGATAGATATGCAGCTATATATGTATGCATATGCCGTATTTAGGAATATAAATGCGTGCGTGAGTGTGTATGCTTGTGTGTTTGTGTGCGTGTGCGTGTGTGTGCGTGTGTGTGTGTATTTATGTGCGTGTAAGTGTATATTTATGTGCATGTGTGTGTGTGTGCTATACACAAGCTCATATTCTCTTTAGATTAGAAATAAAATATTGTTTTTCTTGAAATTAAAAATTTAGAATTGTTTATTGCTTATTAATTTTCCGCTTATTACAAATTTAAATTTGTAATGTTAAATAGATTTATTGTATTTTTCAGATGGTAACATCTTGACAAAGTACTTTCGAACAAACAATCTCTTACAATCTGTTGTCACTTTAATCTACAGTATCAATTATTCATAACTTTAACCTTTAATCATAAACATACTTATCTGAACATTTGTTCAAGTCATTTCAAGACAAGCTAAGCACGATATTGATTTTAATCTAATCTTTCTACTGTACTCTTTTATTGTCCTTTTACTGTATCAAACTACCTGCATTTCAGAGCTAAAACAATAAAGTGCGTAGGCGATAAATATCAAGTAATAAAGTTACCCGTAATTAATTATCGACTGTCACATAAGTAATAAAAAGCCTACAAATTCTATACGTTAATACAAATCAGAAGTAGTAGTAAGATAAATAAATAACGGTGACTTAAACTATTTGCTTTCTTAGCAGTTATTTTGCATAAGATATTAGAAATATCTTATGCAAAATAACTGCTACAGATAGAAAGAAGATTTACGATCGATTCATTGGTACTACAGTAACTGTAATTACAAAACAACCTGACCACAACATCAACAAATTTGCTGCGATACAAGTAGCAAATGAGTGGATGCGTTATATACCATGGACCTGCCAGAAGGCAGTACATTAAGAGAGAGAGAGATAGAGAGAGAGAGAGAGACAAGTAGCAAACTAGAGTCCATTAACTTTCTTCATACATACGTCCGGATGCGACCATGGAGACGACAATGGACGTGGAGGTGGAAGAACTCTGAACAAGAACAGTGACCAGGACTCCTATCATGAGTCCGGCCACAGGATTACTGACGAGGACACTGCTCGTGAACACGGATCCCGCCGCTCTACCTGACATAACAAAAGATCTAACTTATGTCTTATTATTTGCACTAAGTAACTGATTAGAACACTAGTCAACAGACTGGGACATAAAAAATAATCCCCTAGTGAAATCTTCATAACTTCAACAAAACTCGTAATATTTTATAAAAACTTTCGACGCTCCAAGAGGTGGCAATTCTGCATATAGCCTGCAAATTTGGTAAAAATCTATTCAGTAGTAACACAATTACAGCATTTCTACGAAAAAGCGTTAAAATCCATTTTAACAAAGCTTATTTTACAAAAGTCGTAATAACTTCGACAAAACTAAAAATATTTTCACAAAATTTTCAGAGCTTCTAGTAGTTGACAGCCGGCATATAACTTGATAATTTAGTGAAAATGTATTTAGTAGTAACAAACATACAGCGTTTTTACGAAGAATTGTCACAATCAATTTTAACAAGGCTTTTTTAAACCCAAGTACCGAAAAGATTCTTCCAAATTTTAGAATAATTTTAATACAAGAACGAATTTTGAACATCTTTTATTAGAGCAGCTAAAAAGGTAGTCTAAGCTTATACTTCACCATATAAGTAAAAGACCTGTTTCATGGTCGCTATTTTCTTAAAAAGGAACGACTGACATTTCAAAACGGCCTTGTTGAAGTTGATTTTAGAACTTTTTTTGTAGAAACGCTGTAATTTCGTTACTACTGAATATATTTTCACAAAATTTGCAGGATATGTGCAGAATTTTCTCCTCTAGAAGCTTTGAAAATTTAATAAATATATTTTTAGTTTTGTTTAAGTTCTTGAGATTTCGCTAGGGGATTTTTTTTGCCCCAGTCTGTATATTAATTGATTAATTACAATAAAGTATTTAATTAACACTGCAATATCTTATGTTAAGTCATATCTATTATGCTAATAATTGATTAGTATGCTAGCTTATTCGTTACCGAGTTGAAATAATGCTAGGATACTAGGATCAGGGCAGTACGTATAATGCAGAAAAATACAGATTTAGCAGCATCGTTGCTTAATAACTCATCATCATCTTCCCTTAAATCCCAGTTTAACCAGGGACAGGATACGAATAGACTTTCTCCAGTCCTCTCTGTCCCACACCATATAATCCGTCAATCCCATATTTTTCGTGTCTTTCTTAATTTCCGCATCCCACGTCAATTTTGTCTACCTCTCTCTAGCCTAACTCTTTACTGAAATTACTCGCCACTTACTTAACACGTTGCTCGTTGCTCTCTAACTACGATAAGATAAAATCGGAAGAAATACTGACATTAGACAAATCATAATTTTAAATGTCAAGTGTTCAATGTGTACAAAATGTTTAGCGTGACGCATTGGTTGCGGTTTTTGGTATATAGATTCTACAGTATTCCAAGGAAATTCATAAATTTCTCTTCCTCCAAACCATCTCATAATGAGATGTTGAGTTTTAATGTGACTTACAGTACTTAGATGTATTCTAATGAGAATTTTCAGTACAATTCAACATTCAAAAATAGCGTTTGCTTTTGCAAGATCATCGAATTAGCTTTGATGACGAATACGAAATATGAAGCACAGAAAATTCAGTCAATGTTGAAGACTAACCTCCTAACAATTGAAATGCATCCTGCAGAACATCTAATGAGCACACAAAACAATACAGCAGACCCACAATCATTAGCAACCGAGCCGATATCCATAGGACTCTCGTTATCTTCTGTTTAGTCGATAATTCTGTCATAAAAACATCGTAGGTAAATAAATGCATTAAATATTCAATCATATGTAATATAAATATTACTATAAAGAAGCTGGCAAAGCTAATGTTAACGTCAGTTTCTTCACTCGAAAGCGACGTCAGTAACGGGCGATCTCAGGATTTAAACCCCGCACCTACTGATCCGCGGTCGACTGTCTTATCGACATTGTCTCTGGCTCCAGCGAATATAAATAATATGTTAGAGGCCTACACGAAAATTTATCTTCGCGCTCATTGACACATTAGCACAAATTACAAGTGACACTGTTTAACGTTGTAAAGAGAGGCTCGAGACGTCCCTGATATCGCATTTGAGCGGGGAACGGGACGCAGAATCCACATTAACCTAATGGCACATCGATTTATTGATTGATATTGTTGATTGAGTGAATGATCGACCTAGAGATTAACAGTACGTATAACACGCTCGCGCAGACAGTTACCTTTATATTGTTAATAATAATTATGTGCATAAAACATTTTTCTGTCGAAAATGCACATTGTCATGTACTTTTGAATAAATCAAAATCAAACATTGAAAATTTAATCCACTATTCTTCACCGGATGAGGATTTCTAGCACGTGACTTACCGGACCAAGTCGGTCCTTCGTCAATTCCCGGTACAATATTCCAAGGATCCTGACTATCGCTTCCAGTGTCAGGATCGTCTACAGATCTCTCTGCTCCCACTGCAGACAATTCAGAGTTTGACCTTCCATCTGGGGCTGTACGGGAGGTCCTATACGTTGTGATGGATATGTTGCTAACCGAAGACTTTTTGTATGCAGAACCGTCGAATGCTTCGTCTTGTGAAGACCTATACGCTTCGTTGAAATGTTCTTTTAGAATTGACATCTGTGGTAAATGAAAATTTTTAAAATTCCCAATTAGCTGTAATTAGCACAATACAATATGCTAGAAATACCTGCATGATGGCATATATATAATCAGATGTTTTAAAATTTGTGCAGTAATATCGTAGTCTTGGCAATCAACGATTGAGAAGCCTAATAAATATTTTATCTCCTTTCAAATTTATTTAAATAATCAACCTTCGTTTCGTTGGTTCTAACGTTTTAGATTCGTTTTAAAACTACATGTGTTGCTCAAGATTATACTATCTCAATGTCGCGTTTACATACACCTGGACTTCACATACGCAAATAACAGAAATAATTCTACTTTTAACAGTTTCTAATCTATATTCAACATTTGGCTGCCCATACGGTAACATCATCTGAGTCAAAATGAAAAATCGTTCACCTTCAAACTCGACAATGTGAGGTCTAAGAGAAAACTTCACTATTGTCATAAAACATTTTCCTACCTAGCATCAGCCGGTAAAACTAAAAAACTATCTCTATTTTTTACACTGAGCATGTTATACTTAGCCAATATCGCTAGGTATTATATTATATTATATACATGTATATATAAATATAATATTTATGGTACTAAGACATCTAAATTTCTGCTTTTGATTTCGCTTAATAATTTAAAAGGCTTAGTCTTGTAACAGTCCATCTCTAAATTAATCACATCAAGAAACATAGAATCATAGAAGAAAATCTTTCCAATTTCAATACCTAAGAATCTAATTAACCTGTTTAGTTACTGAATAGCCAAGAACTACTTAGTTTGATTGCTACAAGCTATGCACTGCATGAGCAATCTTATTTAATGCAGTTGCTAAGTTGAACAATAATAATAACACGCATTATAATGAAATGATCAACTAAGGTTGATACCAATCACTACTTCCAGTGTCACATGTTTAAATCGTTAGGCAATTTATGCCATTTTACTACATAATCAGTGAAAGTACGAGATTTTACTCACAGATCAGCGTGCCGGGAATCGAACCCACGAGAGTTCACTTTTACCTCAAGATCGGTGACTTAAAATGTTATGGCATAAGCTACATTCTATAAAGTAAATATATATATATATATATATATATATATATATATATATATATATCTGCAACTGTGTGTAACTTAAAATCAGAATAACGCTAACGATAAATAACTTAAATTGCAGTCATTGCCGTTCACTACGCTGCTGTCAAATTAACTATAACAACGATCCATATAAATCAGTCATGCTAGTATACATTTTGTTGCTATCATTCGTCATATCAAAAACTACATTAAAACATTGCAATCTCACTTAAAATATTTCACTTTCCTATGCACAACTACTATAATTCCTATATTTAAAAGATAAATTACTCACAGCATATCACAGATTATTTATATTAACTAACTGTAGGCTATAGATGCATGTTAGACTTAGGCCTACTACGCGTGTAGTGGCTCTATTTAGTTCACACCGAGGCATTGTCTGCATGCATCATACGGTTCATACCTGTAATGTGTCAGCGGAACATAGCGAAATTTCAGCAGAGGGATTGGCAAGATTTTCCGAGGAATCGTTAAAAGTTAAAGGCTTTCAAGAGTTAGTAGATCATCAAAATTGCTAAGCTTATTAAAGTGTTGAATACTTCGCTGGTCATGTGCAGTGTGACGCTGCGAACACTAGCTTTGAACCCTGAATATGTTGATCCGCAGTCTGACACCCAACCGACATGATACGGACTTCCCCCTAATTCCCGCATAACTTCAAGTAGTTATTTTGTTAAAGTGATCACAAAAGCATTTTATGTTCCCTGTCCCGGTGTTGCTACGCTGTAATAAGTCATATCTTAGGCTGAAATTTTAAAAATATCGTTTCATTCGAAATGAAAGTAGGCCTACTCAGTGGACATTGTCCATTATTATCACGTTATCTATTGACTGTATAATAACTTATTAAATCAAATCTACATGTTGTTCTGTGTTGTGGTTTTGAAATAAAACAGCTACTACAATTCAATATCGGGCCTCTAGTTTTGACAACAAGAATGGGATCGAATAACGAAAGGGTCCTTCGATTCTCCCCCCCCCCCTCCCCCCCATCCCCTATACTTCTCACAAGCGACGACATGACAATTCCTTTATTGTCATGTTCTTTTGTGAAGCACAGCTTTGTTGCGATATTATTCACTGAAAGAACCACGAAATTATAACAAGGCTCCAATAATACACTCGGTAAACTTATTATAGTTAGGAAAATTGCTCAGACACCTTGACCTTGTTTCAGCTAGTGACTCAAAACTGCATGCTTATGATGACCTTCACCTTCTAGCCCATGAATCATAGCGGTATGTTTGTGATGACAGTTTGACACGAAAATCTGCTAGTTTCTAGTCGTTCAGGTTGTAAATATGTAACCATAAAATTTAATTGTATGGTTCGATCGAATACCGCAATAAAGATTAGGCTGCCAGACGTGATTATCTTGCTTTTGTCTGTTCAATGAATGCAATGCTTAAACAGTATAATTTAAAATAATTGCTTGATAGTGCTCAATCGGACATATTATCGTTTTAAGCTTGTTACGTTAGGACATATTGCTTAATATAACGTAGTCAGTACAACACATTGGTTCTAAAATTTACTTCTAGGTTTCTTGTAAGATAATGAAAATGCATAAATAAATAAAATTAAACAAAACATGTACTACTATAGTGTACTAGTCTACAATATTATATTAGTTTCTTTATTCGTCACAAACAGACATGTTCAAAATACACCTCACACATTATTAACTGTTTAATTATTTAAATACTAGCTTACAAGACAATCTCTCTGTCTCTCTTAGTGCACTGCCTACTGGCAGATCCATGGTAGGCCCTATGTAACGACTCCACTCTTCTTCTTGTCTCCCACTTCAACTTCATTTCCACATATGAGCGGATCTTTAAATCAGCTACCATACACAATCTGGCCTGCCTCTGCCTTTATTTCCTTCAATTCTGCCTTTTATTACCTCTTTTACTAGACAGATTATGACATAATAATATGATCTCTTTTACAAGACAATCTAAAAGCTAATTTTAGAATTTATATAAAAATAGGCTATAGACCTGATCCCTAGAATAGAAAGCGCAAACGACTATAACTTATGGCGTATAAGTTAGCTACAAAGCAAATATACTTCGAGCTGTAAAATAAACAACTTTACGAATTGCACTGTATGCCCGTAGGCTAAATGCAAATTATGGCACGTGTATCTACTACTTATCAATTCAATCAATCATTTAAATTTATGCCATCCAAGCAATCGTAAATATTGATCAATCATGAATGCAACATTTAACGGTATATTTATTATTAAGTTTGTCCAGCTAAAGAACAATCGTCAAGTTAATAGATAGAATTGAATGAGTGCCATATACGCTAAAATAGAAATCTAAAATCTACATTCGTATGCAGGTTACCATAGAATGGCATATATAAGATAGACTGACATAAAAACATAATATTATGCTCAAATTACGGCAAATTACCATTTGTGTAAATTACTGCACAAATGTAGACGTTTGCATGCCGTATCGTTAAAGTAGCGACTGCAGTCGTGCAACGGTTCAGACCACTGTCTAAACAAGTTAAGACTTAAAGCTAGAAGTGTATAAAAACACACAAACGAAAATAGTCCTTAATTGTTGTAGGCAAGCACATAAAATGCAAATTTTCTTTGAGTAAATTTCCATTCAAGCGCATTTCTTTCAACCCGGCAATGATTAATTACTTCTGGCTGAGTAAAAATCACGGGTATTGATCTTAGAGCGAGACGCCTGATTTATAGACATAATGATGAACTTAATTTAGTCATAATCGGCAGATTCAGTCACGACTAGTAATCCATTTCCATTTATGTTTCGTTTCCACTCAGACGCATATATATATATATATATATATATATATATATATATATATATATATTTATATATATATTTATATATATATTTATATATTTATAGATTATCATCAAGAATAAATTCTAAAATGAGATATATATAATATATATATATATATATATATATATATTATATATATATTATATTTATATATATAGCCTACAAGATAAGTTCCGTCAGAAAGTACAAGGGATGTGTATAGATAATAGGTTAAACTGCCTAACGATTTAAATAGGCAGCACTGGATATAACAGATAAAATCATGAATGATCATTTCAGTATAACATACAGTTAATTCTAATATTTAGAATGATAGTCCAGTTAGATATCATCAAGACTATTGGTTCCTAATTGACCTCTAATATGAGTATAAACTAGATTACAGTCATTAATTTACTTATCTAATATAAATTTCAAAATTTATCTATATGTGAAGGTTGTAGATATTGCATCAATAAGTTTTTTTAAAGAAAAAAGAGTTGAGCTTAAATAGCTTTGGAGAGGTAGCTTTTTGAGATAGCTTTACTTTCTCATTAATCATAAATATTGCAATAAAAACGAAAAATTCAAGAATTTTAAATCTAAAATCAAATTGTTTATATTGTTTAGTTTTAATTTTAATTTTTTTTAAATTTTAATTACAACTCTCTCTCTCTCTCTCTCTCTCTCTCTCACTCTCTCTCTCTCTCTCTCTCTCTCTCTCTCTCTCTCTCTCTCTCTGAACTAAATTAAGTTTATGTACATTATTCTTTAAAGGCTAGTTCAAGTCACAAATAGGACTGCATCTGCAAAACGTCGCTTGATTTAAAGATAAACCTAACGGCACAATATTCATATGTGGAAATGAAGAGGAAAGCGGAAGACAGAGAAGAGTGGAGGCGTTATATACCAAGGACCTGCCAGTAGGCATTGCACTAAGAGAGAGGGAGAGTCAGGAAGCACAGGCGCTTGTTTGAGGCCCAATTGCCCCTTCCTATATTCTAATTCTCTCTTCTTTTCTTCTTAATTTCCCTCTTCTTCTTCTATTTATACAATTGGTTAAGTGAACTGATCAAGCAATAGTCCTATAATATAATTAACCAACTATTTCACTTGTTATAATGCTAAAATTATAGAAAAATTAATAACTGAAATTAATGATAAGGAATCTAAGGTGATATCAATAATTTAAGTAAATTTCTTTAGATTAGAAGAACATTCTGAATTGCTTTTTAATTATACGAGTGAATCAGAAGTATAGTTGTTAGAGGCGTCACGTAGAGCTCTGAAATTGTAAAAGGCAGATCCTGAGGTGAATGGAACAATCCTGATTTCGAATCTCGGCCGCTCTGATCTGATAGTAAAAACTTAGACATTCACATGACTGGTTATACGGAGAATGGATTAATTGCCTAACGATTTTAGCATGTCGTAATAGATATCAATACAATTGATTATTTCACTATAATGCTTTTAATGTATTATTTATTCTGTCGAATTTTTCAGAAGTTTCTTCAAACCTACAGGTGTGCCAGAATTTTAGTAACTGATACTATTAAAATTAAATCAAAGTTTTAACTTACACTTTTTTCTCATGAACAAAGAACTCAAGTGAATTTACAATACGTTAGCCACCACAACTGTTAATTAGCATTCTCAACGGTAGGCAGCAAAATCTAAAATTGATTAAATTAAATTAGTTTAGAAATACATGTATTTTTCTAAATACCATAGCTAGAATAACAGATTTAAGTTAAGAACTTAGCAGTTTAGTTCAGTTGTTAACTAAAAATCAAAAATAGAAATTGCTGTTTAAATAGCTTTTTATTTGGGCAACTTTAGAATATATCAATTGAAACTGCATGTTTAGTAGGAACGGAGTAACGTTAATTTAGCGAATGGCCATGAATTCTTAAAGCATGATTTCAGTTCAGTTAAGTATATTTATTAATCTTCCACATTTTTATAAGCAATGACCTTTCTAAATTAACTAAGGTTATTAACAAGCCAGGTTGTAGCCTTCTATGTGTATACAATTCACAAGTTGTCCTTCTGTATCTAGCCTGGAGATCTGTATGTAACCCCATACAAATGTAGACTATATTTATATTGTAATGCATATCCACTTCAAATTGTTGCATAGGTCTATAACTTAATACAAAACAAGACTTCTCCTTGCTTTAGCGTCCCTGACATCATCCCTGGATGAGGAAACGGACGTTAAACCTTCATTATTATTATTATTATTATTATTATTATTATTATTATTATTATTATTATTAAAACATACTGTAATGCTCGCAATCGCTTTCTGGAAGTAAAAGTTTCTCCAAGGCGATTACGCCGACAGTGTAGCATTGAGCTCATACAAGCAGAGTTACGACTGGAATAATATCTGCTATCAGATAAACTCAATGACTTCATTCATTATTCTAAATGAATTTACATGCGCAAATACGTGCGAATGTCATTCGTTAAATTTATTGAGAAATCGCTAATAAAGCATAAACGATTTTTATTATATTTATAAACGTTTTATCAGTATTTTTGCGATTAATTGGACACGGAAAATGTTACCAACAGAAGAACATGACATAGTACACTCATGAGATACCGATCGGATTATATGGTGCATAATTACACAGAACAGCACAGCTGATAAATACAAAATATATTCAATGCAATTAAAATACACTACAAACAAATTAGTTAATAACAAAATGCAACAATGTGCATAGACACAAAATCTAGATGTATATCAGCAAAATACCAACTAAATGCAGCAGATTCTCTTCAAAAATATAAACTAACACGCGAATAGAATATCAATAGAATCGTTGTCAATAACAGATTGCTAACAATTATAAACCTAGAGTTCACAGATGAAGTCGCTTTGTCAATGAGTGGAATATATAAATCATCATCATCACGAATAGACTTTCTCCAGTCCTCCCTGTCCCACACCATGTCATAAGTCAATCCCCTATTTTTTAAGTCCTTAAATAAACCGATCCTGTCATGGAGCTATAAGTATCACTTTTAACTATAAGTACCTTTTTTATATCTATGGTTCCTTTATTGTAATAGTGAAATGGATACGCAGGGAGGGGGGGCACATGCATCTAGACGGAGATCAGTACCAGAGGTGCTACTTGCAGAATGCAGATCCATCAAAATTAAATAACACTTTAAAGTCCACTTTCATATCACACAGCATACTGCCAGAGATGTCTAACTGGGATTAGAAACTGCGATTTCTTGATTATCAGGAAAGTATAGTACTAACTCAGCAAGTCAACCAGTTCATCATCCTCTACTCTGCACGTATACGATGTGATACAAACGTCAGTACTTCCAGTAATTCAGTATTTCCAGTAATTCAGTACTTACAGTAATACAGTACTTACAGTAATTCAGTACTTCCAGTAATTCAGTACTTTCAGTAATTCAGTATTTCCAGTAATTCAGTACTTCCAGTAATTCAGTACTTCAAGTAATTCAGTACTTCAAGTAATTCAGTACTTACAGTAATTCAGTACTTCAAGTAATTCAGTACTTACAGTAATTCAGTACTTACAGTAATTCAGTACTTCTAGTATTTCAGTACTTACAGTAATTCAGTACTTCCAGTAATTCAGTACTTCAAGTAATTCAGTACGTACAGTAATTCAGTACTTATAGTATTTCAGCACTTACAGTAATTCAGTACTTCCAGTAATTCAGTACTTACAGTAATTCAGTACTTACAGTAATTCAGTCCGTTTCAGAGAAGAACGTCGACAATGAAATGACATGCAGAACAATGCAAATTATGAAGTCCTGAGTAATTAGACATCAGTATATAAATATAAGTGTAAATATATACATTATACATGTACATTCATTATTAAACGTACGTTTAATTTGTAGATTATTTACAATAACTAAGGTCTACGAAAAGTTGTAGTGATGCATCACTACCTATACATATCTGATTCAAGTATCGTAAAATTACAAAATTGCTTTGTCTTGTACTCGCAATCAGAAGTACAACAATAACATGAGAATGTCAATCATTATGCAAAGCTTATCGGACTACTCCTATACAGCTTCGCTGTTTGGTAATTACTGGGTTGAAACATTAGCATGGCATATTTCCAGCATTGCTACTCAAATTTAGTTAGCTTAAAGCAACTCTGTACTGAATTTATCAGATGAAAGTACATTTAGACGTCACAAAAAATCAAAATGCTCAGTTCAATGAAATGCATAACTTTTAATGTTACCTTTGAATATTTTGTGAACTATAAATTATCCACAAAGTAAAATAGATCCATGATTAAATTATTCCTTTTATAAATTATTAGTACTTAAAGTCTAATTAAATTTAGGCTAATATAGCTATGTCAAGCATTAGCAATTAAAATGATAATCATTTAATTTGCACAATTTATAATCGCGAATATTAAAAAAGAATAAAACATCATCAAACCGTTGCCTTATCGCCATTCGCAATTCTAACTACACACCGCTATAGATTTGCTAGAGTGTTTGCGCCACACGCCTGCACTTCTAATTGTTACTTTTAGTTGAGCCGACGTTAATGACTCCAATGAGTGAGACCAACACTGCACCAAACAGTAACGAACCTTTTCAAGTGTCCAAAGCAATCCTCAAATGCTATGTATATAAGTACATTTATATATGCGCTGCTTTATGCACCATGAAACAGTAGCGTTGTGAGTACAATTAATTGTATGCTCGGTCAAATATATAAATATATATATATATATATATATATATATATATATATATATATATATATATATATATATATACATATATATATATATATACATACATGTGTGTGTGTGTGTGTGTGTGTGTGTGTAGGCCTAAGCTTACTTATTGTAGCACATTTATACACAACGTTTGGTTCTATTATGCATGAAATAGAAAATGATAGTATTAGCGATTAAATAAGTACTAGCAATAACAGTAAAACTGTTTCATCGCCACAATTATACAAGCCATTATGCATTAATATAATAGTGATCATGATTTAGAAAAATTTCTCTCTCTTGTTGTTGGAGCAAGGTAATAATTCATACTGGCAGAAACCAATACAACTCCAATCAAAACGGCTCTGCTTTTGCCACAAATAGCCAAATTGAGAAAAGGACGGCTTCTAACTTTTCCTGTTGGCTTAGTTGTTCTTGATCGATATTAGTGAACTCTTCAAAATACATGCAAATTTCGGCTGGTCAAGATGCAGTGGATTATGCATCAATAGGCTGGCCCAGATAGTACGATTGCATGCTTAATAAGCAGGATGATATCGGTTCAGATACTAGCTACACGGTCTCTAATAGTGTAGCTAGTACCCCTGACCATACAGAAACAGACAATACACCAACATTTCATAGCTTTATACGTCAAGATAGTTAGTATTCAATGGGTCACTAGATTTCACATAAATTCTTGCTTTGAGATTCAATAAAGAGAAATAGGCTAAGAAATACATTTAAAAAACCTATACTGTCGGTATATATATTATCAGATTCCATAAATATTTTGAACACCTTTTTCATTTACATCAAGCGAGGGCAGGTATATACAGTGTGCTATCTGTAAAGAATAAATGCTAGCTAGTTGGAGGATAGATCTTCGAAAATTAGAATTTTCAACTACTGATTTATCTGCATGACTAAATAATTTAGCACACAATGATAGAGCATTTAAAATAATAAAGATATTAAGCAAAAATGTTTTGCTTTCATTTCTTGAATCAAGGATGACGTCAGTAGGTCCAAAACACGATAAAAATCAGTATAAATCAATTTATTCAGTCTCATGTACATGTGTTATATAGAGAAAATACGTAAACAATAGATGCTTGGGCAATTCATTAGGTATAAAAATCTTGAGTGAAACTGTATTTTACTTTAATGAAATTTTAGATATAATAGTAATAAATATAGTTTATGCCTAACTATAAAATATTTGATGTCAGTAATAAAAAATAGGCTTAGTCATCTAAATTATAAAATATTTTTAAAAATTATAACTTGAAATTTGATAATTCAATATGAATGATGAGAGTATAGATTTTATTCGTATTTTAAACTAATTTTTAACACTTGATTAAAATAATAACAAATTTGAATTTGTTTAAGCATTATATCACTTCCAAGCAAAAACTTCACAAGAGAAGTTCAACTGATCGGGAGATTAGCTGCGCTTAACATCACGTATCAGGAAATAATTACAGCTTTTTAAATTCCGCTAACTTAATCAGAGGTTTAAACTTTACTTGCCTTTTAAACTCAGTTCATATATATGGGAATTTATATACACTTACACCCCGCCAGAAAGATGAAACTGAAAACTTAACTGTGTGAAATTCGTATCAGCATCTATGCAATGTGAAACACGTCTGACTATGCAATTGCCTTATACAGTGTTGAATATCTTCATGATATTATGTTACTAAAGATGAGTTGTCAACTAGGTTCAGCTGCTTCAAGTACATATTCAAGAAGTGCCCAGTAAAATACTTAATTCAATCCATCAAACAGTCAACTAGAAACGCTAACAAAGTTGTATAAAAATAAACTTCATAAAAAAGGCACAATTTCTCTATATTCAGTCCCATGCATAGTAGAACCTAAATGAACGTTGCATTGTTATCATGATCAATGTTAACATCATATCTATTATAGGCAGGAGGAGCCTCACTCGCACTCAACAGTCGCGGTATTTCATCGAACCCTCTACCACTATTAATGACTTTAACTTGAGATGACTGAGCATCAGTTGAATAATTTGAGCTGCGCTTTGCCGCTAAGTTCTGATTTGATCCGCTGCTGCGAAACCGCGAAGATAAACTAGTTTGCGAAGCACGCATGTTTGAATGTCGTACCAGATCTAAAACATTGAGTGGTTTATTAGGCGGGCGCTGCACTGGGGACGTGCTGCTCGGTTTTGGTTGTTCGTTAGACAACTGATGCTGTGGGAACTGACCGCTGGGCTGTGAAGTCGAACATTGAGTATTGTGTAACCTCTGTTGTTGGCTAGGTAGCCACTCATCAGGTAACTCATTGTGAAACCTTTGCTGATTAGAGTGTGGATCATTAGCCAGCCCTTGTTGAAATATTGGCTTCTGATTGGATGACACTTGAGAGGTTTTAGGCTGGACACTGAGTGGTTGGCTATTAGCAATTTGATTATTAATTAGCCTTTGATTAGACACGTCTTGTCCATTATACCACTTTTGATTGATAAATTGCTGTTGGGGCTCATGTTGCGAATGATTTCCTGACAGTGACTGCACAACTCTTTTTTGCTGTGAATTTGATGGCTTCATATTTTGCTGTCCATGCTGACTCGTATAAGCTGATAGCTGCTGAGGAGGATACAGCTGTTGAGCCTGCTCACGCAGCTGCTGCTGAGGTGGATACAGCTGTTGAGCCTGATCATGCAGCTGCTGCTGAGGAGGATACAGCTGCTGAGCCTGATCACGCAGCTGCTGCAGCGCCTGCTGCTGCGACCAATGAGAATCCACAGTCTGATTTACAGGCGGCTGATTTTTTTGCAGCTGCTGACCGTCAGGCCCATATTTGAAAGAAGAATTGAAGCCTGATGAGCTGGACCTATCAGACAATATGGGCGGAGACTTCTCGCTGACTGGGCTCGACCAGCTGTCAGCTGAATCTAGAATGTTCGCAATGTTGTTATTACGTCCCTGGGAATACGACGACGTAGGCCGACTGTTGTTAGAAACATTTCTATTTCCCTCTTGCACATAGTGCGGCTGTCGATTATAGTTAATATTGTCAAGTTTTGTAGGCGACTGCAGTCTTGTACCTTTTTGATTATTCTTTCCAATGACATCATTCCTAGCTACTAATGGCTGTGAGACTACAGAATGCTGGTGTGCTGAAGCAATGTTAATATTGTTATTTATCCTGCCCGAAGGCGGCCTCTGTAAAGGCTGGGAATTCTCAGCGGAACTATATAAAAGCAACGGTGATAATCGTTTTGGCGTAACTTCTCTAAAATCTTTCAGCAGTTTATCGGAATAAGTCGGCAGAGTTATATCGTGTGCAGAAATACGTCTACGAGATGGATCATTTTGATTCCTAACAGGAGATTCACTCACTCGAATCATTCCTGAAGCTGCTGCAGTTGTCGCACGGACCGGTACATTGGTCGACTGATTCACCGCTACACCGAGAGCCACTCCAGAGATCGGCTGATGACTCGTGTCAGTAAAACTACTCGAGGGAGATAGAGAGTCGAGCGGTTGAGATCGAGCTAGTTTATATCTCTCGATGTTTTCTCTGAGAGCTTGAGAGAGATCATTGCTTGCCCGCGGTACATCATGACGAGGAGAATCTACATCAGAACTGCTCTGGCTTACTGTTCGCGACATATTTGACCTTCGGCTTGAAGGTCGCGACCTAGCTGACCTCTGACTGGGAGGTCGAGACTTGTTTGATCTTTTACTACGTCCACTAGAGCGATTTCCACCCACAGGTTGTGTAAATGGGAGAGGCCTTCCCATGGCCTGGGATTCCCCAGCAGAGCCTACATTTAAACCTCCTGGAGTTACGCCCACATCCAGCTCATCTTCACCTGGAGGTAACTCAGCACGAAACAGACCAAGGTTATTATAAACCTGCTCCTGACTCTCAGGAACAGATCCTCCCACAGAAAACCTCCTCTGTCCCTGGTCCTTGCTCGGCTTGTGGCGATTGGGCAGAGAGGCGTGGTTACGCTGGATATTGGACGTGCCATTAGGCAGGCGATGTGACAGAGAGTTGAGAGTGCTCGACGAGGCTTGACGCACTCTTATGAACTCCAGAGCATCTACCACTGCTTGAGCTGCAGAGAAAAAGAGCGAAAAAGAAGAAAACTTTAATATAAAGCTAACTAGTAAACCTTAATATCTGATACTGATATTACCATATTTTATTTTACTGTTATTATGATATTTTGCACAAGCAAAAAAGCTAAGGTTAACGTCAGTTTCCTCGCTCGAAAGCGATGTCAGTGACGGGCGAGCCCAGGATTTGAACCCAGCACATACTGATCTGCAGCCGAGTATCTTACCAACTTCACCACTGGCTCCAGCCGAGAGGCAACAAAAACAAAGAAAACTTGAATATAAAGCTAACTAGTAAACTTAATATCTGATACTAGTTGCTTACAGAAAAACATTCATTACAAAGAAATGAATTAATATTTGTACGGCACATTTCAGAAAGAAACCAATCAATTAATCAATCAATAAAAATTTAACAACGCAGAAAGAAATCAAAATTTGAATTGATAAATTGAATAACAAAGAATTTAATAATAAAAATATGTGATATTAGTTGCTTATACAAAAAATAATCAATAAGATATAGAATAAAATTAGAAATTGAATAGCTAAACTGAAAAACAAAAAGCTTATCACTTGCAATATAATACAAAATTACATAAAAGAATAAGAAACTTAGTAAGTACATTAGAAAGTGACTCATAAAGAATTTACTTCAAATCAAATACAATATTATGTAAGTAAACTTAACAGAAAATTCTGATACTATTCAATTATAGAAAAATGCTTCATGAAATGCATAAAGATATGAAATATAAAGAGAACTACAAAATAAAAAAGGGTTAGTACAAATTAAATGGATAACAAGGAGGTCAACAGAATGTCTGCAAGCATCAGTTGATTGATTACACACGGAATAAATAACATGCATTACATATGATACAACATACTTATCATTTAAATAAGTAGAAAATCTTTCTCCTCTTACAAAATTCATGTGGATATATGACTATAATCTATACGCAACAGCAATATTAAAGTCCGCAATAAATCAAGCCAAGAAAATATAACTAACAGATTTCAAGCAATCTATATCACTTATTTGCAACTTTTAATAAATATTTACAACTTCAATAATGCATATTCTTTAATATTTACAACACTCTTTACTATGTACTAATATTTGCAACACGGTATACTTACACGAGTCAGTTTTTTCTTTTTTCTTACTGGACATTATAAAAGATAGCAGACACAAACTGATCAACTACAGAAATAACAAAAACACAAGCAGAATCAATTAACTATCATGAACAACACTGAGCTTCATGCGTATCTTTAAGCGTTATAGAATCTGACACTTATAGCCAGCTTGTCTTCAGACACTAACTATAATATATTCATCATCATCTTCCCATGAATCCCGTCTAGTTGGGGTTAGGATATGAATAGACCACCTCCATTCCTCTCTGTCCCATACCATATCATCAGTCAATCCCCTATTTTAAACACTAAACACTATATACATTATAAACACTACAGCTAACTATGAATTAGACTATACTGGCATGTGTACGACAACAAATTGGTCTCACTAAGGTGACTGAAATTAATCATTGAATAAAACAATAGACACCTAGCACATAGTTCCTAAATCTTGCCGTTTCACTCGTTTTTACCTCGCCTACATCTAAGTCAACCTCTACTCAAGTATTTTGATGCTGCAAGTTATACACCAGCAATCTGAGTATAATTTGAAATTATAAAGCTGGTGAAAGCTAGTTAGTTATGTTGTATGCTTTGCAGGATATAACCACGGGCGCTAAATTCCAGACAAGAGATTAAATCATTTTATGATGCTATAAGCATTAATTTTCTCAATTAATATCCGCAAAAATATATTTTCACAGATGTTTTTATAAAGTGCTTTAAATTAATAAGCAGCAACAAAATGTTTATAAGTTACTTTACCATGAAAGTTGACACTGACTTTACCACTATCCTATAGGAAGAAAAGGTTAATGGTTGGACTTAATAGGCAATGAAAAAAACAAGCTCTACCATTAATCTAACTAAACAAAATCCACAAGCTTTAAATATGAAAAACTTAAACTAAACCTTACATCGAGATAAACTTAACTTACAGCGAGAAGTAACTGAATAGCAGCATGTATCGTTTCAACATAAATGTAGTCAAGCACACAACCAGTGGTGATAGGATATTTTACTATGTTAGTTGCTGTTCGGTTGACCTGACATCCCGCACCATTACTGGCCCACCAACTGAACCCACTCAGGCCCATGTTCAGTGCTGTGCCGTGCTATAAGCGTAAAATCAATTTCAATCATGAGCACAATGTTTCCAAGATCTTTTCATAGTTGTAGGTGTTATTAGAGGACGAATTACAATGAATGGAAAGCAGCTCCATTGCGTACCAGTTACAACACCACCATCTACGACAAGGCTGAAATATAATGGCTATATCTACAGTATAAGCAACAAATTGGAAATTATGGTATCACGTATTTGCAGCACCAGATCCTAAACTAAAAATCAATCACTTTCCGCCATAGGTCTAAATTTGACCCGCTAGCCTTGGATCATGGACTTGCACTGTTTTGATCTGCTTTCTCTTGTGGTCTTGGTGTACTCAGTCACCAACGTGCTGTGCTTTGACACCTGCTTATGTAGAGTCTGCAAGAGACGTCCCTGACATTGCCTTATGGCGAGGAACCGAACGTTAAATTCGTATTGATTGATTGATTACAGCAGGGAAAAACATTCATGTATCTTAAAATATTTAGAGGCTTTTTGTGCAGATTCAGATCCAAGTAAAAGTTCTTTACTGCTCAAATCAAACCAACTGTGAAGATATCTTTGTTAAATATTAATATGTTGCAGCATCCCGCAAACGTTTTATCATTATTAATATTTCTATTGGTTTAGCACACATAGCAAGAGTGTGTCACGGATTTATTAAATTCATAAAATAATTTAACAATACTAATATTCAAAGTATTGATCATAAACTTCAGCAAAATTTTCACCCCTCTAAAAGAACAAATGTTGGGAATTATTTTAAAGAATTTCTTTACATATTCCTTATGCTATTTATTTGTTTATGTATTAAGTTAATTTTAAGCACATATTTGACCACTAGCAATGCTAGATGTGCAGTATGAGATATCTTATTAGTGTTCACAATCAGAAACTTAAACAGAAACTTAAAAACAGAAACTTAAGAAAGGAAACATTGTAAACACATGCGGTATGTCATTTGTGTAACTATACGGAATTTAAAAAAACTATTTTTAAAAAATAATCAGTACAATACAGAATAACTTGTACTTACGTTATTTAAAGCGCCAGCTTCCAGATAAAAACAAATAACAAATATGTTGCAACCAATCCAGATAACTGACCAAACTATATGCTGAAAAGAATCAAAGGGGTATGCATAAATGGCTATGAAAGAATGTCAATCAAAAATATGAAATTTGCATTGTTAATCATAATTCAAAGTACAGTTGAAACAAATTTTAACTAAGCCTTTATTCTTCAATTCAAACTATAGAAAAAGTAGACAAGAGATTTCAAAATGCTGCAGAGCTATGTTAAGTGTCTGTATGAGTACAACAAGTTTCAGCGATGGTTCAGGGAGCCAATTTAGCAAAATAAGTTTAGTAATGATCATGGTGTGCGTCGATCACAAATAGAAATTGCCTGGCTTGAACCATACCAGGTTAATCCATAAAAATAACAGCTTAACAATAACCATAGCAAAAATAACAGTTTATCAGAGCTTAAGGGAGAAGGCTCACAGATTATTTGAATTACATGCTAAATATGAAGATGAATATAATTGGAAATCAAAGCAAAAAATACTGAAGGCAAGATTCATATAAAGCATGCAAGCATATCCTTTGAGCCAACTTACGTATTTGGTTCATCAAAATAAGAAATAAAATGCACAAATCAAAAAGAATACAGGTTTCAGAACTTACAGCAACAAGTAGTCTCCTTCTGTCTTGCGTGACCCCAAACAACGCGACAACAATGAATACGACGTTAACGATGTTGAAAAGTATTGATGTCCACATATAACCCAAAAAATCAAATATGACTCGCTCCACAGTCGCTACCTGCATTTAGCGCAAACAAAATAGATCATAAACTCTTAATAACGATGGCCTTTAAATATTAAAGCTTACTATGAATCGTAAATTTGAATTCAAACAACTCACTTCAATTTCAAACTTACTTTATCAGACAACAATGATATTGGCAGCACCATTACATACAGTTACGCACCCAATGCAGGAGAGATTAACCAAATATCTGTGCAAGCTGTTATGTAAGCCCTGCGTCAGATAGATATTGGCAGCATGTTTGCCTGATTAGAAAAGCATCGATTGGATTAGAATCAGGGTCAGGCCAAATAGCCTTAAATACTAGTGTATTAACAAAAATATGGCTTGTGAATATTCTTATAGTAATTTCTGCTTAAGTAAACCTATATAGCTGTATTTAAAGTAGAATTCAACATCAAAAAGGTTCATACAGCAGTTTCTGAGCGGGCTGAGTGGTACAGAGACGAAATAGAGCTTAGATGAAATATATTTGTACTGTAATCTTACTTCGAATAATATTAGGATAAAATTCAACACTTAGAATTCAAAGGGTAGTCAATTTGGAAATTAAATATAACTAAAATAATTTCATAAATTAATAACAAAAATCTTTTTTGCAACATCAATTCATAACACAAATTATTTATTTCTTATTTTAGAAAATTTCTTATTTATTAAGTCTAAACATTCATACTAAATTAAATAAGCTAATCTAATAAAATAACTTACCAACTGCAGAGACAAAACTGTCACGGAAAAATTTTTCACCGTAAGGCAATCCATTTTCTTTTAAATGCCGTCACCGAATCGCTGTTATAAATTGATCTGATATATATTTACAACGCACCATGTACATTTCGACCTTATTCTCGCCTAATTCAGCTCCAAAAAGTTTTCAATCATACCTGATCAACACCTTTTTGTTATTGTTTACCAAACTCATCTGCTCCCACAATGCTTTATTTTACTTCACGTTTACTTTAACGCGACTGTTAGCAGTATTCAGCAACAACAACACAAAATTTAATATTCATTAACATCCTTGACTCCTTGTCGCTATGGAACTCAGTTATTCAAAATAGATACGAGCTTAAACATGGTTTATTGAACTATGCTAAATTTCAGTGATGGGCACTAAAGTATTTTCAAAATAGAAAAGTATTTTTAAAATAGAAAATACAATTTTATTTTCAATTTTCAAAATACTTTTAAAAAGTATTTTCATAAGTATTTTCAAAAAACTCTTTAAAAGTATTTTTAAGTATTTTCAACATATTTTTCGAATTACTTTTCAAAATACTTTCTTACATTTCTTGTATGAAATTCAGTTTACTTAAATTTTGTTCACACACTCTGAAACCCTAAATCGAACGAAAGTTTATAGTTAGACATGGGAAATAGTTTTTTCTTGAGTGTTAAGCTATCACTGTGTGTATAGGCCTAGTCATTTCTACTGTATGTTAATTAAATAACATTAATCGATCTAAATTTAATTCAATTAATCCTACTTTATTTTTAATTAATGATTATCTTAATTTAAATTTATTTTAAAGGAATGTCGCATCTATGTTAGTTTGATCTTATGGTATTATACTGTATGTTGGTCAAACTAATAATTAATGGGGTAATTAGATTTTCTTTAGATAAAATTAAGCAATGACATCCAAGTAAATAAATTAAATTTCTAATATCGTAAATTATGAAACAAAGCGTTAAAATTTAACTTTAGTTAAATTTTAGTAATATTTAAAACATATCTTTACTTTTTTTAACATTTCATTTCACAATTTCAATATTTTAACCAGCTATGTGCATAATATAATGACATTTTATGCACATTGTTGCCTTGACAATATCGATTTTACAAAAGTATTTTAGAATTTATAAAATAGTATTTTGAAAGTAATTTCAAAATACTATTTTATTTTATATTTTCAAAGTACTTTTGAAAAGTATTTTATTTCAATATATTCAAATTACTTGTAAAAAGTAATTGTAAAAGTATTTTGAAAATACTTTTGAAAAGTATTTTGCTCATCACTTTATATACATACACACAACATACATATAAACAATCTGCTTTGAAGATTGTATATACATGTATGTATTTTACTGAATGAAGCAGATCCAATCGATCTGCTTCAGCAATTCCTTTTCAATTAAGTAGCTGGATGGCCTCGAGTAGCCGAGCGGCGATTCAGCACATTGATCAAATCGAGTTCTTTACACCTGGGGTAAAAGATGTAAAAAATAAAAGGAGTAGCCTTATATATATATATATATATATATATATATATATATATATATATATATATATATATATATATATATATATATATATATATATAATATAGAGCTTTTATTTCACCACTCAGGTATCAAGAAAGCGCCAGAAGAAATAGATATTGTTGAACTTTGTGTCAACAAAAATTAATAAATCACATTGATCAACCGCTTCCGGCGATCCGTGTAAAATGTACAGTTAACTTCATTTCAACTAGACTTTAACATCAATGATTCATTTCAATATATCTGAAACAATACAATTAATCGGCAGATGATACATATTTAGAGCGATTAAAAAAATTCTCATTTGACGCCATACATTCACTCTCAAAAATGTCTCCATTTTTCTCGCTGGCTCAGTGTACAGGCTGACGGCACGTCCATGGATATTTCCATTATATGTCTCATAGAAATTTACATTGTCATTTACAGAAATATTAATTGTCATTTTTCATTGTCATTTTCACTGACTGAAGCCAGTAGCGAAGTCAATAAGATACTCAACCGCGGATCAGTATGTGCGGGGTTCAACTCCTGGGCTCTCCCATCACTGACATCGCTTTCGAGTGAGGAAACTGATGTTAACCTTAGCTTTACCAGCTTTTAAGAAGCTCTAGTATTTCAGATAGTACACGGCATGCACATCAGGCCTGCAATCGATGGCTGAGGCGTGTGAATTGATTTAACATTTGGCTGTTGTTCCCATCCTTACGATAGAAAACAGTATCGGTACTTCTTGTGCCAATGACCATGAGCAACCTCATAATATACATGTAGTACCAACTGCATTGATGAAACTCTTTTGGTGTCAGATGACTCAGGTCTAACAGTAAATTTGTTTTTGAACTGGCTCATCTCAGGAATTTATACCCATAGAAATAGGCCTACGGCCCTTTTAGTTTACTACATATTACTTTTATTTTACAAGATTTTCTTTTACAACATTCATAAAAACGTGCACATAATTTTTCAAACACAGCTGCAATTGAACAAGACAAAGTGGTTGTTTTGTTTAGCATATTTTTTTCATTTTCACAGCGTTTGGTAGGCAACCTACATAAATATATATATATATATATATATATATATATATATATATATATATATATATATATATATATGTATATATATATATAATTATATATATATATGCGTGTATGTGTTCGTATAATATATATGCGTGTATGTGTTTGTATGTGCACAGAGTTACATATATAGTTATATACATATATGCTAGGGGAATATATATATATATATATATATATATATATATATATATATATATATATATATATATATATATATATATACATGTATATATATATATATATATATATATATAATATCTCTATATATATATCTCTCTATATATATATTATATTACATATATTATGTGTTATGTGTTCCCGTGTTGTGCTCGGGTCCCCGTGTTGTGCTCGGGTGTGGTTGGACCACTGCATAATAAGGAAATCGCAATCGTCTGCTGCGCTTACGTGGCAGGAGCTGAGGATGGCAAAAAGAGACCCAACTTAACCTGAAATATTGTCCCCCAGTGTTAAATGGTAATTAATCTATCTAACTGATGAAGGCAACAGGAAACTACATCAGAAACCATACTTTTACCAAGCTATAGGCTACATAAGTTATGGATAAGGAATGGAATTTGAAAGGGGATTAACTTGTTGATCTAAGGAGTGCTCTTATGAAGCGAGAAAACAGACTTTGAATATGAATATGTACCTTGAACCTGCCACTTGGCAGTGCACTAAAGAGAAGCAAGAGAGACACATATATATTCTACATATATACTATATATATATATATATATATCTATATATATATATATATATATATATATATATATATATATATATATATATATATATATATATATATCTATATATATATGTATATATATATATATATGTATATATATATATATATATATATATATATATATATATATATATATATATATCATATATATATATATTATATTATATATATATATAGCCTATCGTTATTATACTATCGTTACTAATCTACGGTAACGATAAAATAAAGCTGTACCATACAAAATTACAAATTCGTTTGTTAGACAGTTTGTATCGAGTTTTATGATGTTTATTGTAGTTTAGGATATCAAAGCAAGGCTGCGTACTGCGGGTTTGATATAACTAGTAGCACTGTTAGCTCAGGCAAACCCTGCACTCAAGCGCGTCACCTGTGCCGATGAGCTGTCAGTTTCAAAAGGTAATGCGGTTATCAACTGTCTGTTTTTAAGCAGTTGGAGTCACTAGTAGGCTAGCAGCCGCGTTCAAAAGCTAATATAAATTTACAAGTATACGCAGTGTACATTTGGATAATGGAGTGAAAAGTAAAATGTTAGGATAGTTAAAGTGTAATCATTATCAAATATACTAGAGATGGGAATAGAACCGAACCGTACCCTTAAATCTGGAATTTTGGCCCAACCGAACCGCACCCTGACACTGGCCGAAGCCGAACCAAACCCTGAAACTGGCCGAAGTCGAACCGAACTATTATTGTGGCCAACCCGAACCGAATCTAACTCTTCTTAATTATTTTCATCTCAGCTATTTTTCAAAGCCTGCATTAGATACTAAGGAAAATGTTCGACGTTAAAAAGAGATACAAGAGACAATACAACTACATATATTAAATCGTCTCCTGCAGAAGTCGAAACGAGCCTGTAGGACTCGTTTCGAATTCAATTTAAAAACTTGGAGATAACAAAATCGAAGGTACTTCAGATACCGATACCGGTAGGATTAAATATCTGATTTCAAAAGCATCATTGAAATCAATTAATTAATTGTTATTTATTTATTAGCTTAATTAAGGCATAATAGCCATATATGCTATACACAGTGTTATCAACTTATCATACACAAAAATATTAATAACTAAGTTCGTTAACACTAAATGTAATATTTATTGCATTTTATTCAACTACAGCAGAAAATGATGATTTTAGAACTCATTCATATCAATTACCTACGGTTGCATAGTGTTTGGCTCATTAAATCTTGATATTTGGCATATATTCAACAAAACCAAATGTTTTTTCAATACTAGTAAAATGTACAATGGAAAGTCGCAAAATTCCCATCTCTAAAATATACCTCAGACTTTAGATTGCGCCATTGAGGTCTGTTCAGTAATTAAGAGCATGCTCCAAATTACAATTTTACAATGCGCATTGCACTACCGTTGTAACATAACAATGATAACAGATACGTTTAAGTGCTATTCCACGCAATATTAGGCCTATCTTAAAATGAGGATGGTGGCAATTTTGAGTTTTACTCCTCGCTCGAAGGAGCTCAATGACGTCTTGAAAGGGCATGTAACATCGTGAGTTTAATCCTTGCATACAAAGAACACGTTCTAAGAAAAGCGACTGCAATCTCATATCAAAACTAAAAAACAATGATATAATTACTTTCAACTGATTCTTAAGAATTTTAATGCAGGTATAATATATCAATGAAGAATAGAATGGCAGACAAAATCTTTCAAAGGATTGATGATACTCAGGTGCGGATCCATTGGTCGACCCAGGGGGCCGGCTCCCCCTCCCTTTTAGGCCCGCCAATAAAAAATGTAATCCATATTTTCATTGTATTCATGGCTATTTGTATGTACAAATATGTAGGTCTTATATAAGAGTTAAAGAAGGGTATAAGTAAAAAATAAACATTTCTCATTACAGATATCACAAGGACTAAACCGGACGTAAAATTCCTATTGATTGATTGACTAGACAGGTAAAGAATTAACATTAGATAAGCAAAGACAGGCTAGAGATTTGTTGAACGTAAAGGAGCTTACTGGAAAACAATCAGTAGAACACCCTCGGCCTATCGATACGTGAAATCTCTGGTCCAGATCACACAGGGAATTAATATCAAATACATTTCTTTGAAGAACATTACGTTGATTGCGCGAAAAGCCTTATATATACTTAATAAAAAATAGTGATGCTATAATTATGCTGTAGCAAATTACGAATCCACAATCGGATACCTTTTTTCTATTATTACAGATATGTTGAGAGTTTATTAATAAATTTAATAAGACTTCTTAAACACTTGTATATATATATTGCGTATTTAACCCCTTACTTTCCTGGTTAACTCTTGTGTAATCACTAGCCTAATTACAATATATTATATCGTAGCTAATAAAGAATAAATTCTGATATCTATTGCCCGTTTCAACCCAGTATTTCGACGTTGTTAATCGGTAATACACATAAAATCTAATCCTATTTTCTCGTTGTCGTTAGGATCTGTTCTAAGCACCTATGTAATCGGATACAAATCTCTAAGTATATTTACTGTAATGTCTACCTTTTGCACAAACTATCAGCAATCCCCTTGGGCCTCGGTTCAACTACAGGACGGGCTCTACCCTGAATGGTCTCAGTCACCATCCTGTCAGTGCACAGCACGAGTATCTCCCAAGTATTCCCCATTCTACGTCTCCACAGTTCTGCAAATAGCCGAGCAGAACTTCACGGGTGAAGAGAGCGTCGACCCAGCATTCGTGCCCTGCAGACCTCAGATCTATGTCGACATCACGGCTGACACGAGGAGCAGCTTCGTCGTCTGTCCCTCGGACTACGAGAGGACCCACAGGCAGCTCAAGACGACCCTGCCCGTGGGTGAAACATTCACTGTAAATCTAAGACTGCATAATCCCAATCTGAGGAACATTCGAGCAAACCTTATGCTTCCAGGTGATAATTTCTTTTCCATTTTTGCTTTAGGTTCTAATTTCTATGACAGACAAGACTTGATTTGAACTTGGCACTTGCTGAACCGCAGGCGGGTTACTGAGCAATCATGTCATTGTCTCTACAAACAAAATCTAAAATTAGCTATTGACCCTGGCGTTTGCTTTTACTAGAATCTAATTAGATTCATTTAAACTGGTTCAACAACAACCACACAATTAGAGTGCTACTGTTGTCCACGACAACATCGATACAACATGGTTGGAGCCTACATTCTAAACCGTGATGTCAACATGTAGATCTCTGGTTCTATATGTTAGATCAAAATCTGGGATAAACATTTGTATATTTTGAATCTACTTGTTTAACAAAACCAAAAATACAAATTACTGTGATCTAAAACATACTGTGTGTGCTCTTATTTTGCATTGGATGAAACATAATGGATATATCGACAAATATGTCTTATCGTTATCATTTATTTCTTATTTCAATCTCTCTGAAAGTTTCAAACTTATTTAAAGCATATTTTATAGTACGGGTTTCTTTCTATAAATATTTCAAGTATCATGAAGATTTAGCTTAGAGTACATGTAAATGCAATTGCGATGCTTTGTCCGAAATTTAGTCAGTGTTTCTTGATAGGTTGCAGTGTGCTTAACTTCAGATTCAGAAGCTCAATGTTTCTATTCGTAACGGCCCAACACATTCAAGCTACCGTTGCAATAAAAAACGAGTTCAAGCTTATTTTAAAAAGGTGGTAAAGCTAATGTTAACGTCAGCTTCCTCACTCGAAAGCGATGTCAGTGACGTACTCGACCATCGCCACGGTAGACCAACTGACAGACCAACCAAAGCAGCAGTCAGACTGGACTGAGTAATAGTTCAGTTCTCAACGAGAAATACATGACAAGTATATTCTAATACCTAACAGTGGTGCAATAGATAGAGAATACAGCGTATATTAAAGCACTTAGAACTCTCAGTGCTTATGTATGACAGTAGGTAGGTAGTTTGTAGTGTGTTTAACGTCAAGGTTCAGAAGCACAAGACAGTATATATGTAGTGTGACAGTGTTTCTATTCTCAATTTGTATTGTTTATAGTACTGAATAATACAGGTGTTTATTGGAGAGACGTTACAATGACGTGTTCAGAGATTCCACAGTATTCCAACACTAACAACTCTCAGTGTGTCTGTCCATACACGGGATTTATGCTTCCCGGACAAGCAGCTTACAGAGGACTTGATAACACTGCAAAGAGTAAGTAGTATTTAAAAGATAAATTACTTTTCTTAACTTCCCTATGTTTGAACTGGATTTCAAGAGTTTAGACTCCGCCGTTTTTGGATCTTTTTTGCTCGTCGGCTTGAATTGTGTTCAATAATGCTCGCTGTTTTCATTGATGACAGTAGCACTCAAACTGCTGTTGTTATTGTTGCTATGGAGGTAAGTATGGAAGTGTACAATACTGTTATTTGGCCAGACCACAACCATGTCAAAGAAGTGCAGAGACGTTATATGCCAGTAGGCAGTGCACTAAGAGAGAGAAAGAGGGGATTGTTGCTATAATTAATTAACGTGATAAAATTTATCATCGCTGTTCTCTGCGTCTTGTGTGAAAATAAACACAACTTGCTAATGCTCTATTGATCAAATAGACCCTAAAGACTTTTTGAATTGTAGAGCATACTAGTAAATGTTTATAATTATTATTATTTGAGCACTATAGTTTTGTCAGTCTAATAGACTCAGTTTGATGGACCGATTGAACTGTAATCGCTAAATATCTGTATTGCGGAACTGCAGAGGCATTGATCACAATTATGAACCAAACATTTGTCACGACTATTAAAAAATATTCTAAAAAATCTAATCTGTTTTAGAATCCTCCTTAATTTGCTTGGCTTCCGTTGTTAAGCTACTTGGGCTAATAGTCATGTTCATGATCATTTATCACATAACTTACAGCATCATTTCAATCATCTTAACATTTTTGACTAAACATCAATATTTGCTTTTTATGAAAGTGATATTTGACATTATAAATAACTGGCAAGTCTATTTCTACAGGTGGTACAGTACTGATATGATTGCTGTTATTGATTGTGTATAGTACTGATTGGCTGTTGTTATTCATTGTGTACACTACTGATTGGGGTGCTGTTATTCATTGTGTACATTACTGATTGGGGTGCTGTTATTCATTGTGTACACTACTGATTGGGGTGCTGTTATTCATTGTGTATGGTACTGATTGGGTGCTGTAATTCATTGTGTACAGTACTGATTGGGGTGCTGTTATTCATTGTGTACATTACTGATTGGGGTGCTGTTATTCATTGTGTACACTACTGATTGGGGTGCTGTTATTCATTGTGTATGGTACTGATTGGGTGCTGTAATTCATTGTGTACACTACTGATTGGGGTGCTGTTATTCATTGTGTACATTACTGATTGAGGTGCTGTTATTCATTGTGTACACTACTGATTGGGGTGCTGTTATTCATTGTGTACAGTACTGATTGGGGTGCTGTTATTCATTGTGTACAGTACTGATTGGGGTGCTGTTATTCATTGTGCACAGTACTGATTGGGGTGCTAGTACCTGTCGGGTTGCTGATACTTATTGCTGCACTCTTGCTCATGTTCTGGCTTAAATTTGGGTAAATATCAAACAAGTTTCTATTAATTCAATTTCAATTTCAACTGTTAATTTTAATTCTAATTCATTCAGTTTCAAACACTTCAGTTACGACATTTAAAAAAGCTAATGTTAACGTCAGTTTCCTCACTGTAAAGCGACGTCAGTGACGGACAGGACCAGGATTTGAACCCTGCACACACTGATCCGCGGTCGAGTATCTTACCGACATCACCACTGGCTCCAGGCAAATCGCCACTATCTCCAGCCAGCGATTTATTAGTATATTAACATTAGAACTTGCGGTGAGTTTCAGGTTCGACCACAACAATTCTGTGTTTGTGTTCAGGTATACTAGAATTAGACCAGCTAACATTCAATTAAAATGTTGATCAAAAGTACTCAATGCCCCTCACCTAGCTTTTGTAAAATTTTTACTTTGATCATCTTTAAAATACTTCCCCGTGTTGTGTCCGGGATGTTTGAAGAAAAGACCAACCGTGTTATATATGCATGTGTCGTAGATGGCGACATAAAAACTAGAGCCAAACCTACGTCAGAAACGGCATTATGTTGGTGAGCTCCTAGGCTCCAGAAATCTACAAAAATTTAAACGAATAAATCAGTCAAGTCTTATCCCGACTCTGGTTGAACTGAGATTTAAGGGAAGATGATGATGATGAATCATCTTCAACATATCTTCAAAAACGTAATCTCTATATTCCAGAACAGTAATAAAGATGTTCTAGATACCGCACACTGATTGTGGATTGTTCTCTATTCGTAATCTCTTAGTTGTATTTCGGTACTGATTTTAGATTGTTGATCCAAAGCCTTCCAATGTGAGATTTATCATCAAATTGCAAAGTAATTACTCCTTGTGTAAACTACGATCTATCTCGACGTCATTTATGGAATGGAATATGGCGTTTAATTCTTATTATTAATTTAATTGCTATTTTGGGGATTTTTTGCAGAAAGAGAGGTGAACAAGAAGAAGAAAAAGATCAGCAAAAATTTCAAGAACTCGAAGGAACATCATCAGCCATATCTACATCCGGTGGACAGCTGAATGGAGGATTTCGGTCCACCTCGCCGGAACCTCATTCACCCGTTTTGCCGTCCTTTACTCCAATTCCTGTTCCTGCTATGTCTGGATTCAACAACGGGAAGGACTTCCGTCATCCAATTTATCAGGATTTGACCAATCAGCCCAGCGTATTGTCAGGCAGGAATAGCGCAAGTGAGTCCATGTCAATCAAAAGTGAAAAGGTAACAGGACATGGTGACGTCAGCCCCTATAGCCTAAACTGGGCGGGGATTAAATCTTCCCCACCCCTTCTTCCTGTGGCTGCCATGGGAATGGGTGGATTGAAAGGTGTTGGGGTGGATAATGTGCATGATCTGGGAAACAGTGGAAACCGACGTGAAGGTTACATGGAAACTGAACTGAATGACCCTGTTAGGGATCAGATGTCGGGAGAAATAGTGAAACAGCTGTTGTCCAGACCACAGAGTAGTGCGACCATACAACACGAGCTACATATGCAAGGATATGACGTTTAGATTGGGATTTCGTTATTGCTTAATCATTTATTTCTATTGTTTTCCCCGTGTTGTGTCTGGGTTGTTTGAAAAATTGACCAACCGGTGGCTGCTCGTATCGTAGAAGGCTACTAAAGCACTAAGATTCACACCAACGTCAGAAAGGGCATTTGGTTGGTGAGCGCCTAGGCTACAGAAATTGCTGCAAAAAATTTAAAGGAATGGAAAAGTATCAAATAGGGGATTGACTGATGGATGGTATGATGTAGGACAGAGAGGATTCGTATCCCGACCCTAGTTAAACAGGGATTCAAGGGAAGATGATGATGATTTAATTCTATTGCATTATTATTCCTATAACTCATCTTCATTTATTAATGATTTGATTAGCCATGTATTAGTCGTTCAGTGATACGTCACATGGTAATTGTGGTTAAGAGCGAAACAGTTCTTCTATTCAGATTAATTTTTCGCTCAACATAAAAACTGAAATTAAATATTAAACATAACATAATATTAAAAATTTAAGCAGCGTAGAAAATTTTTTTAAATCCGAAGCTCGCTTTATTAGAACATTTTTTATTTTGCTTTATTAGCATTACGGTATAAAAAATTTTATATATAATGTTACGATAAAATCTTGATGCATAATCATTGATACATGATGTTAAATGTTTTCATATCATGTTTAAAAGTAAACCGACTTGCTTGGATATGGCAAATGTCTTCATGAAATTGATCTGTTGGACTAATTAGTCAATTAATTAATTGGAAGATTAGTCTGTCTTTTTCATTTGTTATGTCTCATTGTCACTGTTTTAACTTTCAAGAAAGAATTCAATTAAAAAGCTAAGACCAAGTTTAACGTCATTTTTGTGATCGATAGCAGGTCAATGATGGGGAGAGCACTAGATTCGAAACCCTGCACCTAATGATCCTCTATCGAACAACTTGCCTGTGAGGCCAAGGCCTCGACCCACTAAGAACATTGTACTAAAGTTAACTAACAAACACAAAAAATAACAATTAACGAAAGCGTTTAAGTCTGTTTAAAACAGCAAGAATTGCAGTGGTACTATTGTCAATAACAACATCAAGCACTTTCGAGCCAAATCCAAGCAAAAACTTTACACTGAATGCAAATAAAATTGAGTGTCTGGACGTTTTTGACATTCGGGACCTGTACCGCATTTAATCTCATTTTTATAATAGGCCTAATGCTTATGCTGATGACATTGTGTATTGACGTTTTAGAGGCATTGGTTTCCTATAACAGGGTTGTGTGATTTCAGTATTGCATTTACGTTAGGTGTTTTATTGTAACCGTATAATAGGCAGTGAATGCATTCTGCTGCAATAGTCGTTAAAGATTCTGTTCATAGATCTTATCAGTATTAAGTTTTGTTTTAGTTATACCGCATTCAGCAAAACAGATCTTTTTCACAGAGGGTAGCCTACTATTTCATTTCACTGTTGTATTTCGGTATGCACTTGGATGTGAATTAACATTAAATACAGTATATACAAATATACGTGTAGGCCTATTTATAAATATTAAATTGTCATATAATAGTATTTTATTACATAATTAAAATCTCGAATTATAATTTGGACTTTTAATATCTTTACTATAAGTTCCCCGTGTTGTTTGAAGAACAGACCAACCGGTGACTGCACGTGTCGTACAAGGCGACTAAAGCACTAAAAAACATACCAGCGTCGGAAAAGGCATTCGGTTGGTGAGCGTCGGGTCTCTTGAAATTGCTACAAAATTTTCTAAAAGGAATGGTAGAGATTTTTATATTGGTATAGGATAGAGAGGAATAAAGAAGGTCCATTCGTATCCCGACCCTACTTTTGACTGGAATAAAGGGAAGATGATGATGACTACAAGAAGACAGGATAGCAGAACTATTTGTCAATTGACGTCGCTTCTTTACTTTTCAGTCCTTTCTTTTCTCTGATGACAAGTATCGTAGTTCAGCATTTACTTTCTACTACTGTTACAAACATGGACACAATTGGTTAAGAAGTCACTCAACCGGTTTTACACTAACGTGACCGTTTTACTTCTAGAGCGGTATACAACTAAACGGTTGCTTATGAAACGCTAAAGCTGACATCATCGTAAGAGTGACTTCAGTTGAACAGACCCTCCGTGTTTAGACTAAAAATAACCATAGAAAGTTACTCAAGTTTAGACTAGAAAAGGCCATAGAAAGTTCAGTTACTCAACTCTATGCAGCCTCTTCTGGAAGACTCCAGGCATATTCTAAACACTGTTTAATGAGAAAATTCTTAATTTGTTCGTTGTCAAACCTGTATCACCACATCGGTAAGTCTCACAAGTAAAAAAAGTAAACACACATTATAGTGAAATGATCAACTACGTTGATATCTATCACTTTTTAACACCACATGTTTAATCCGTTAGGCAAATTAGTCCATTTTCCGTGTAACCAGTCCAGTGAATGTCTGAGATTTTATTCTCAGATCGAACCCACGGGGATTCAATTCACCAATGGATCTGTCATATAAAGTGCATGACGTTATCCTTAGCGCTATTGAGGCATTCAATCAAATCAATATCAGTAAAAAGTGTTATTATTATTTAATTAAATTTACACGATCACGCCAAATATCGGCGCAATAAAAATTTACTAAGCGACGTGCATCCACCTAAGGATGCGTTGTCGCCTTTTACGACACGTGGAAGAGAAATATGTCGTTCGAGCATATAATGAGACTTAGATCGACTAAACCATGGTGTTAATTAGTTGACACTTTTGTTAATGGTATCACATGAAATACTCACCATTTGGCAACAAAGTTACATTAAAAACAAAGTATACCTTTTTTACACATCTTTCACAAACATTCTAGAACTATTGCCAATAAACGCAAGCATATTAATAATATTAATTAAAAATACTTTGAAATAAAACGAAAGGTTTACTCGCAAGATGGCATATTACTTTTAAGAATTTCATGCTATCGTATGTTGTCGCATTCGAAAATTCTGCAAAAACTCTGCTTAACATAATTTCTTGAACTGATAAAAGTATAGTTCGACTGAACGACAATGTAGTTTTTAGATTTAAATAAATATGGCATAGAATATTCTTCCATAAATACAACATTTAGCTAAAATGGCTATAGATTATCTTAATGATTTGTTTAGTATTTTTGACGACCTAACTTAACATAAACAGTAAACACGTATATTATAGTGAAATGATCAACTATGTCGATATCTATCACTTTTAATACCACATGTACAAACCGGCGGGCTAAAAGAAGGTCCAAAAACGGTGCAAAATTCCAAAATCCAGAAAATCAGTCCAAAGTAAAGGGAATTAATTTGTTCTAAGTTTGTAAAACATTAGTTACTCGATGGTTAGGCTGTTTTATAAATTTTGAAATTTGCTTCGCTTTGGACCTAATTTTTGCTTACCGGCTTGGAGTAGTGCTAGATGTTATTGTGAACAACAGCAACACTTCGGTTGTTGTTATATTATCACTTATTTAGTTGCGCATTAATTATCGAAGTTAAACTACATCTACCTCGGTTAGTACTTTGTGGGTGACCACCTTAGAAGTTCTCACCAGCTGCATTTGATGCGCCACCAAAGAGCAATGATTACTAATAACCATGGAGAGGAAGAAAGAAGCGGGCCTTAAACAAGTATCTATGTTTCCTGACCAAGTGTGCCGTTATGTTATGTTCAACAAAGTTTATTTACTATTTTTAATTTAAATATTTCAAAGAAAACTTGGGAATGGTTACACTGTTTTCAACATGGCGCAAATTTTAAGTGTTTACATTTTATTGATAATAAACTAATAGACAGGTAGGTACTTATATTTATTAGGGTTAACGGTTTGCCGGATACTTGACATGTGAACATTGCATTATGTAAATCGGCATTAAGTTTCTGTTTATATTTCAAAGACGATGGAGGTATCTTTCAAGGTTTATTTTGACTCATTTTCAGGATTTTGGAATTTTCCTAATGTTTAGATCTTGCTTGCCGGCTTAGATTTGCCTCATTAGTGCTTGATGTTGTCATTGATGACTGTGGCACTTTAACTGTTGCTATCTTAATATATAACTTACGTTATCGTTTCAGCTGCATCATATTTTCTTTTATTAAATGTAGCTATTAATGTCTAATAGAGTATGATATGAAAAAGCATCTCTATACTTTGCAACAATTACAGTAATTATCGTAACTAGCAGTATACAGTAAAATGCACATAATAACAAGCACCATCTATCAAGAAAAATGTCATGCTCAAAATCTGAGAGATATTCAAAATTATCAGCCGGTAGAATTTACAAGAAGGATCTTTCAAAACTTCGTATTTTAAGATTCTTTTTAAAGATATCAGGTTGATCAGAATGTCCTATAAATTGTGGAAGTTCATTCCACAACTTGGGGCTGTTACTGGAAAGACCACCATAAGAAGTTGTGCAGCATTTAGGAACAGCAGCTTTTCGTGACTCAACAGATTCCAAGTTTTTCCTTAATGAACAAGCGCTGAATGGTATATAGTAGTCAGCAAGATATGACGGGGATGAGTCAGTCAGGCATTTATATGTGGTCAGGCGGGATTTGAATTCTATTCTTTTTGGAATTTTAATATAACTGTATCGATACTATGGATTGTATATATTTTGCAGAGTTGCTGAATAGGAAGGAGCTTCAAAAATGGCTGAAAAAAGTATCTTTATCAGAGATAATCATAGAAAGAGGAAAGTGAAACGAAAAAGCCTCCGGGTGAATTACCATCCAATAGGTAAAGGAATAAAGTCAAACAGTTCTTATGCATTGACTGATTCTCTCTGTTTTCTGGAATTTGGGAGAAGAAAACTAGAACCTAATCCACCCCAGTGCGATGTTTATAGGCTGGGAGAACTAATCAAAGTGACTTCAGATAAAGCTATTCAAGACCTCGATGCTGGCTTTGAGAAGGAGTTGAAGTGGATTAATGACTTTGTGCGTTCAGCAAAGCAATTCCTTGAAACGTGAGTAACTAAATAATTAGTTTTCCATCTCTTACAGCTTTGTAAATGTTGTTTACTCTGTTGATTATTCTATAAGCTATACATAAGTTTATATGAACGAGGCCCATAATGGCTTTGAAATGCTTGATGACCAAGTTTATTCAATTTCTTATGCATATTTTTGCACTTACAGGACTTATTGCACTTATTATTTAGTTTCTGATGTTCATTTCACTTTAAACTTTTTTTGTCATTTGTTCATTGATGTGATTACTCTGTGAAATTTTGTGAAATTAAAACATTTCTCTCTCTCTCTTCTCTTGGGGAACAGGAGTACTCTCATTGCACGTCTTGTTTCCTGTGTGCCCCTGCTATTTCTTTGTTATAAACTTACAAGGCCTGTCCAAAAAATTATCTGTTCAAGGAAACTCAGTACATAAAGTTGTGACTTCTTTCTATCAACAGCTTATAGTAAATATTTAGAAAGCAGCATTACCTTCTAACTGTATTGTTAGAGAAGCTCAAGATATTAGTTCAGCTTTTTATGTAGAAATAAAATAGAAAGGAACCATGTTTAGTTCACTCAAGTCAGCTTACTGTCAAACGCAAGACTAAGAGAAAGCGAAATGAGACACAAAAGCCCAAAGGCACTGACTTATGCCCCACTCTAGTAAAAATTGAAATATATAGATCTATACTAGTTTAATAGTAAATGAAATACTATGTCAGAAAAACGTACATTGGTAAATCATTCTTCGTGCTTCTCGCTATTAAGTGGCAAAAAGAGTATTCATTGGCTTATTTTATGTGAATTTGAATGTGTGGTTTCTGTTCCTATGTGTTTCAGGCCAGATATCGATTTACTTTCCAATTGTTTGAGGAAGCAGCCTGTTCCAGCTGATCAATTGAACATTGAAGTTTCTACTTTGATTCATGACACTCCTAGTGGTGGCATTGATTCTCTAAGGCAGAATTTAGTTGTTACTAAAGAACTTCCATTTAGTCAGCCGTTGGCTCTTAAATCATACGACTCTCAAGCACTTGAGGAACTGCATCTATCACCTGTGTTTGTGCAGCAGCAGCTTCAGAATGATTGTGCTGATTTAAGTCAAGAGAACACCCCTCAGCTTTATTTATATAAATGTGAGAAACTTAAAATCAAAACTGAATCAGATCTGTCGCGGAAGTCTTTCCCACTTGGTAAAAGAAAGTCGGTTTTATTGGAGCCGAACTACTTTGAACATAATAGGCCCGAGAAGAGATGCAAGAGCGATAACCTATTTCCTGATTTAAGTGAACCCATTGCGTCAGTTCGAACTTTCAGTGATAAGGAAAATATTCCATTAAGTGTTATGATAGATTCTCGCGATGAACAACCGTCGCTGATGGATCATGTTAAATTTAATGAGCTCTATAATAGTCGTTTGCCATTTAATGCATTTAGTTTTAATTGTGAAAAAATGAGTGAATCTGGTTCATTATCTGATAATTCTTGTGTTAGCAACATTAGCACCAGTAATAGTAGAGTTTCTGGATTATCTCTGTCATCTATGCCAGGAAATGTCTCACCATCTCACAGCAGTAATGCACCGGCATCTGAAATGATAGGAAACATAATTAAAGCTAACGCAAACACTAAACATGAGGAAAATTTAAATTATGATGTAGGAAATCTTGTATCAGATGAATGTAAAATAGACCTTTCTAGAGAGATTAATATTTTGAACATTAAAGAAGCCACAAACGATGCAGTAAATGCAATAAACAAGGCTAAGATGAATGCTCTGAAATCTACTCCGACTTTGAGCAGCTTGAAGAAGGTCAAGCTTTCTGCGATGTGCTGCATAGGCAGCCGAATATCTGAGATATCATGTGAGGTGCCGGTATCTACGAGTGCTAGTGTGAGATGTAGTTCTACAGTGACTGTTGCTGCAGGTGCTTCTGCTACTGGTGCAGCTACTGGTACTTGTGTGAGGTACAGTTCTACAGCAACTGCTGCTGGAGGTGCCTCTGCTACTGGTGCAGCTACTGGTACTGACTGTGCTGCTGGTGATGTTCTTGAAGCTGCTGACAGAGCTGCTGCTAGTTTTAAAAATGCTGCTGGTACTGATGCTGTCGGTACAGCTGATAATGCTGCTACTACTGCTACTGCTGCTGCTGCTGTTACAGCTGTTGATACTGTTGATCATGTTGTTCATCCTTGGCGAATGCACCTCAGTGACAAAAGCAGTCTCGATGTGAGAATATCTCTAGACAACGAGTTTGCTTCTGATAGTGAAGCTGTCAATATGGAGAAAACTTTACTTGTGACTAACTCCATGACAAACTTAAGTTGCCAACCATTGAGGCAGGAAATGGAAAGATTGCCTGGTACAGCAGGCAGTCCAGTGATTGAAAGTTGTGATAAATCTTCCATGAGTAAACGTTCTGATGAAACTAAGAGTTACAAAGATAGAAAAGGTTTTGCTTATTCAGCAATCACAGCTGTTATGAATTCAGGGTTAGATGCGATGCAGCATGGTAATTGTGAACAAGAGTGTGTTGTAGAAGATGAACGAAAAGGAGTTTTTGATATTGGAGAGATAATCTCCACTAAACACACTGCTTCGAAGCTGGAAGCAAATATTGCAGAGAAAATTGTAGAAGACAGTACAGTTGCCATAAATAATTCAATTCCAGAAGATCATGATGATTCGCAGTTATCAGTTGCAGATGAGGCGGAGATCAAAGATGAAATTTGTAATATATCCACTAATTGTGAGAACATTAAAGCCTCCCACAGTTATGAGAATTCTACATTAAATACATCTGAGGAATGCTATGCTGTTCCCTACTCATCGGCTAATGTTTCGCTTGTTAATATAAGCTCGAGTATACCTTCAATTGATAATTATGTTCAATTTCAGAAAGTAACTAATGAAAAGCTTCAAATATCACTGCAGAGCAATTTAACCAGTTTGACATCTGATAAACCAGATTCCATTGATACATCTTTAGCTATTCATAGTAGTACTGAGATTACAGATCAGTATAAACTACAGGCTTCCATTACATCACTACAGGGAACTCCTTATCGTGAGAGAAATGAAATTTTTGAGAATCAAGGATTGCTGTCGGCCTGTAATTATCCTAGAGTAGGCCGGGCTTTGATTGGTTCAATTGAATCTGGGATTGACTTAACGTCGCCTGACCCTCGCAAGTTTAGTGACGCTTCTTATGCCAGTAACAAGCTGATTACAATGAGTGGTGATAAGGGTCGTATATATACGTCCAGTGCGTACATGAATATCAACAATAAAATACCTGCCGCAGCCGGTATAAACAACGTAGTTGTGCAGTTGGTTTCCGAAGGAACAAAACCTCCTGTAATGAGTAGCACTCAGCTTTTCAATCAGTCAAGCGTTGAACAACGCTGTGCTGGAAAGGACTTAACAAGAGGTTTTACAAAATTATTGCAAGTGTCTAGAGCTCTGAATACGGAAGCTTCGGATACAACTTTGGTTGATACTGTTGCAAACGAAGAAGCATTGAGAGCTAATGACTCGCAAGACTCAAGCAAATTCAATTCTTCTGGCATTAGTTCCGAATACTCAGACAAATACAAATTCTCTGATTTTAATTTACACGAGAAGTCCTACCTGTCGTCTTCAACAAACAAGGACTCTTTGCCGCAGCTTAGATACTCTGAGCTTTCACTTGCTGCTGGTAAAACTGATCATTTTGAAGGCCATAGTAATGCCTATGAGAGCGCAACTAAAGATTTCTTAAGTGATTTGAGGCATTCAGAGCTCAAGCCTGAAGTAGCAGAAGCCGCAGAGTTAGACGAGCCTGTAGAGAAGCAGCTGAAGAGATTGTCGAGAAAACGTCTGTCAACTTGTTTATCTGACGATGAGGACACGCCCATTGGTCGAGATTCTTTAAATCGACAGCATCCAGTCAATGCTCAGATATATGCTGCGGCCTTGGTGAGAAAATCTCTAAATAATAGGCGCTCCAAAGGTGGTGCTTCTTGTCTGCAGTCTTCAAATCAAGCACTTCAATCGGGAGTGCCGAGTAGAAAATATGTAAGCCAGAATTCATCAAGGGGGTGTGGCCTAACGAAGGGCTCTGCGGCTGCTGCAGCTGTGGCTGCTGGTCAAAGAAAAATTCAGACTGTTAGGCAGGTGCATCAGCCATCTCGTGTGAATGTTAGTATTTGTCTGCTCATTGCTTCATTGACTGAAATTTTTGTTGTTTTATCAGATCCTGACTGATATATTTGTTATTTTATCAGATCCCGACTGATACATTTGTTGTTATATCAGATCCTGACTGATACATTTGTTGTTTTATCAGAGCCTGACTGATATGTTGTTTGTTTTTTCAGATCCTGACTGATATGTTGTTTGTTTCAGCAGGCTGATACTAGCTCTGCTTCCACTGTCTCAGCTCATGCTCAGTTTCTTAAACCTCAACCTCCTGTTGCTAAGTTTCGTACATCTTCTACTCGATCCATCACTGGTCACAGACCTCTTCCCATTGGTTCGCGAGTTGCAAATCGTCGATCTTCTGCCCAATCCAATGCCTCGTCCAAACGTCGCAGCTCTGGTCGACCTCCTGTACCTCCTAGAAAGCACCAGGTACAGGGAAGAACGCCTAGCTGGGTCAAGTCTGAGAAAAAACCATTTTTGGCTGGGGGTCGTCCCCAGCGTCCACCCCCACCACCACCCTCCCCTTCGCCATATTCTGCCTCTAGAACTTCATCCACCGTCAGGAACTGTGGTGGAGTGCGAGGCTCTGGCAGAAGTTCTGTGATGAGTTCTGCTAATAGTGCATCTGATGCTGCTAAAGTTGTTGGGACACCACTTGTTGGAGGAGCGGGAAATGGTAGGAGTGCTGTGGGATCTGCTAGTTCAAATAGTTCAGCTTTGAGAGCTGATGTCAGTGGTGCCCATAGGTCCACTATCACTTCTTCTTTCAGGTCTGTTTTATGATTGATCTGTAAATTTCTGTCAATATTCCAGTGTTTTAGTATTATGTTGACATCTTACTTTGCATTTGCAAATTTTGTCTTCGCGAATAAATAATACAGTATCGTGTTAATCTTGACTTCATTAAGTTAATTGAAACCAATTAAACTGAAATGTGTTGTGCTTTGAGTACGATAAGGTCTGCGAAAAAGAATTTGACCCTTATGAAAGGAAATTTTGTGGAATAAGTTGGAACTCGTGTTAGGAACAGGAAATGGAGATCATCTAGTATAGACAGGCAAGTTGTTTAGTAATTTGTGAATATAACCTCTGTACGATGATCAAGATATAAAGATGTTCTGACATTTAAACTTGGTTCAGTTACGCTATATAGTATATATATATATATATATATATAGTACTCAATGTATGTTTGTGCAATGTTTCTATTGTGTTGATAACATGTCGACGAATTTTGTTTAAGTGTAATGTACTAATTTGCAAGTAACATTGGACTTGTAGATCACGTGTGCAGAAGTTGCAGAAGATCTTGACTCCCAAGTCCCAGGACGATAAAGAGATGACAAGAACTGTGCCAGCCACTCCTGACAATACAAAACCTGTACTGAAGAGATGGAAAGGAGATGAGGCAAGCCCTTTAAATATAGTTATCTCTCTTTGAATCTTGTGAATATATATAGCTTTATTTCGCCACTCAGGTAGCAAGACAAGAAACTAATACAATGCAATCATACAAGTAAACACAAAAATAGCATTGAAAAAACAAATTTGACGCAAACATACACTCAATCAATCAACTCAAAATTAATAACTAAAAATCAATTAAATGATTTCCAGCGATCGTTCAAAGTTGTTTTGCAATAATGACTTCCAGTCAAGTCTCTCAACCTGGAGAAAATATAAGTATCTGCCTGTGCAATAGTGTGCGTTTGTGTGTGTGTGCTTGTGTACTAGCGTTTGTGCGTGTGTGTGTGTCTACGTGTTCATATATATGTACAATAGTATATGCTTGTTAATGCATGTTTTAAAATAGGTTATTGTGTAGAAGTCAGGTAACACGAAAGTTAGAAAAACTTATATTTGAGTTAATTTAACTCTTGTATGTTTGTAAGCTTTGAACATTATATTTGTAATTATTGAATGATTTTATATTTGAATGCTTAATGTTATCTGCAGTGTGAGCAATAAGACTAACTACTGAATGATTATTATTAATTATTTAAAATTAATAATTAATAAGAATTAAGTAATAGTTATTAAGACTATTTGATATTGAATTACATAACATATAATTTACTGTGTCACTGTCGCTACTATTATCATTCCATCGTTAAGTTTTAGGTGCACTTTTGAATTTGAACATTGCAGATGTTGTCTAAGACACCGACGGGAAAGACTCTTTCACCGAAGAAGCTTCCCACAGCCTTGGTTCAGTGCTTCACGTCTCCTAGGCGTAGCTCTCTGCTCCAGGTTTCTATCGCTTTTTATAGTTTTTTTGAAGGCTTTAGGGAACCGTTTGGCGATTAGCGGGATATGTGCATGGGGATGTATATTTCAGATAAAGATTATCTAATGCTATTCTAAAGATAACTGATATTCAAATTTTGTTAGTGCTTTATAATTCATCAAAATAAATGTTATATTATAAAACTCATTTAAATTAATATTACTCAATTAGAAAAGCTTGATTTCAGATAACAAAATTGTAACAGTAACAAAAATCAATTGATATTGATTTTTATTCGTTTAAAAAAATTAAAAATCTTGTTTTTAAATGACTTAAATCAACTTATGTAAATCATGCAATCCTTAATTTCAGTGATGTTGGATGTCAGTGATTAAAGAGGATGTATGTCGCTGTCTTAAGTGATTGCAATTATATTACACATAATTGCAATTACACAGAATTTATATCTTACACATAATTGCAATTACATATAATTTATATCTTGCACATAATTGCAATTGCACATAACTTATATCGTACAGCAACAGTTGGCAAAGAAGTCGAAGCTCAAGAAGACGCCTCTGCTGTCGCGCTTTCAGAGATCTGGTAAAGAGAGCAGCAGCTCTGAGGCAGGTACTCCTATGAAGAACTCCGGACTCATCAAGTTGCTGGCAATCAACCCTGGTGTCAGGTGTGAGAGTTACTTGATAAAATTAGTTACATATCTGGTCTTCATAGCATTGAATTTATGTAATAATAATCTCTCTCTATTATTGCACAAGATCCATGGTATATAGCGCCTCCACCCTTCTCTTTCTTCCGCTTTCCTCTTCATTTTCACATATGAGTGGGTCTTTAAATCATCTAGCATACCTATTCTTGGTCTGCCTCTGCCTAGTTTTTCTTCTATTCTACCTTCTCTTACCTCTTTTACTAGTAATAATAATATTATTAGATAATTAAACGTTTAAGAACGATAAGTAAGATTTATGACATGATTTCAATCAATCTTGCGTCAAGTACTGTTTCAGTTCTTCTATTGATATATTTTAGTGTTGCTAAGTATACATTGTAAATGTATATCCCTATCCTAGTTAAACTCGGATTCAAGGGAAGATGATGATTCTAGATATAAATGTCTAGTTTACATAGAGCAGCTTGCTGTAGAACATATTTTCTTACTTTGTATCATTCTAAATATTTGGTGATTAATTGCTTAATTGATTGGTAGGCCTTTAGGAGAAGTCTCGGCATTTGTAACAACAGTGCCCAATGTGAGCAGTCCTTGTTCTCAGGCTCCTCCCACGGCTCATGTAACAAATCCTGTGATTGGTGGCACTCCTGGTGCGAAACGAGGCTTGTTTAAAAAGTTGCAGGATAAAGTAAGACCTGTCTCAAAACGACAGCAGGCTCTCAAGGTTACTTTATGTTACTAATTAATTTAATGTAAAGTAATTTATTTTGGCAATGAATAATTGTACTAAAATTTGAGGAATTAGTTCTTATGAAATAAAATATCTCCTCTTGTTTGCAATCCCGGAGCTAGCTAAGTTTAAAATATCTTTTGGGAATATAAGCTTCAGTCACGATTTATACGCCTCTTTCAGATAGTCACAATGAGACATTCTAAATGTCATCTGTCTTACTTTGAAGTATTCATTTTCTTGTATGTTGTACAAGATAGCAACGTTGGACACTTTTTTGGATAGGAATCTATATTTTGGTATTAGTGATATATTGTGAATGAGTTATAGTAAATTTTAGTAAATTAATTAATTTAGTGTAAATTTTCTAATCCCAAACCGCGTTAGACTGGGATTCAAGGGAAGACGATGGCGATGATGATGTAGTGAGTGCATGAAAGTGTTTAATGTCTGTTTTGTATAATAACTGTGATAGCCAGATGATCTAGACGTTATTGTAACCAATATTTTTTCTGAATTATCTGAATTTGTTCAAACCCGTAAAACATAAGTTTTTATTAGGAAGATAACTGTGTCTCATGCTGTTAAAACTTTAATCAAATGAAAGTTTAACATTAGGATCAGAAGTCTTTGGTATTGAACGGAGCTCCTCTATTAAAATAGCTTGACTTCATATTTGCAAGGTTTTATGTTAATAGTTAATTACTGGGAAGTTCACAGTTAATTATAGGGAACGCCTTGTGGCACAGTAGTAAAGAATGCGAGGAAGAGATCTTGTGAATGAGAGGTCGTGGGTTCGTGACTGCATGGAGACTTGGGTTTTTCCCTTGCGAGGGGCACATAAAACCCAGTTATGTATTCTTGGTGGTGTCAGACCGAAGGATTCCGTAGCCAGCCTTAAGGTTCCATTTCTTATCTAGACCCCTCTGTGTCTACCCAATAAACGGGATGTAACGTTTAAGAGGAAGTTCTGTTAGTAGCTATTTATTTACCTAAATACTAGACACATCAAAGACAAAGTAAAATCTATTTAATGTTTTTGATCTGTAGCGATTTGCTGCCGTTTGTTATTTCGACAGAACAGTTGAATTTTTTGTACATACTCTATGAATGCTCTCACTCGTTTAACTCAGTTTAGTACAAAAATGATGAGTTGAGTTGATCATCTATTAAAATTTTCGTGTCCTAGATATTTGAGCAGAAAAGGTATGTTTTTTATGAACAGATATTTGATGCATTGATTGAGAAATTTCTGAAGTATCACTATAATAATTTTTCTTTGAACAAAGGCTCATTTTAGTTCTTGAAAGAAAAGTTTTTTCTTTTAACCGTGTTATTAGTAACAATATACATATTTTCTGACTGAATAAAGTTGCCTGTTATTGATGTTGTATGGTTTTAGTGGATGGACGGATTCAACCAACCACTGGATAAACTACCGAGAGTCAAGACTCAACTGGACTTGCTGCACATGATCAATGAGTCACCGGCTCGCATTAATGAAGATGACCATGATGAGGATAATGATAAAACGCCAATAGCTCATCAACCAAATGTACAATCTGTCAACACTGCTGAGCCAACACAACAGAATAAAGCAGCCGCAGAAAGTGTCATTATGGCTGTGTCTACAAATAATTTTAAAACTACCGATTCGGCGATAAATGAGAAATCGGAGTCAAAGACAACAGCCTTGCATGATGCGGTTTCTCATCAAAAATTAATTTCTAAATCGACGTATGATAATTACAACATCAATGATATACATTCTGATGACTCAACAGATGATGAGTCACACCCTAAGAGGGACTTGCCTGCCTGGGCTCAAGGTCTGTTGGGTTTCTTGTTTCCTGCTTTTATGCTATAAAGCTGGTAAGTTAATGTTAACGTCAGTTTCCTCACTCTAAAGCGATGTCAGTGACGGGTGAGCCCATGATTTCAACCCTGCACATACTGATCCACGGACGTATCTTAGATACATCATATATTACATATCTTACTGATATCGCCCTGGCTTCTGCAATTGTGCTACTTATGAAAGAATGAATGACATGTACGCGAGGACACAATATTATATTTTGCTGGCAGCTGATTTTGATATTTATTAAGCAGTCCTGTATTAGTGTCTCGTAGACAATCTCATATAGTCCAAAGTAGCATAATTGTGAATGTTCGGCACATGTTCATGGTATTAAGTTAGTGAAATTAAGTGCTCTTTTGATTTTATCTTATATATATTTTTTACTGTAGAACTTATGTTAATCATAAATTTAAATACTGCCTATATAAAGAAGGTAACTACAAAAATATCACAGACATTGTCAAAACAAAGTGAAAGCAGAAGATATGTAGACTTGAGATTATAAAAATCGAAGTGAATTAAAGCAATAGTTAGCAATATAAAACTAACGTATACTAAATATAATTCTTTAGTTCTTATAACAAGTAAAAGAAAACAAATTAATATTTTAAAAAGCCAGCCATCTTCAAGTCTTCCATTTTGACACTGCTAGAGTTGATCCATAACAGTAACTGTTTGTAGATCCGACTAATAGAGGTACAGAGAAAGTTATCTAAAATCAATGTGGAGGTCTTTAAAGTGTTTCGGATGTGTGTATTAGGATTTCTCTATAGAGAGAAAGATTTGAGTAAGAACTGATTTGCTCATATAGGCCGTGTCTGTATTATGTGTACAGGAAGTCAGCTGATGGCCACTCTGATAGACTTCTACTACCATCCCATCGATACGCTGCAGCTGTTTGGTGAGATTATGCCGCCTGATCTCAATGAGATGTTTGTACAGAAGAAGCCGAGGTTTGATAAACGAACCAGTTCTGCTAACTGGGAACATCCGATGTACAATAGTATAATGGATTTGAGCCAGTATTACACTACAAAGTAGAGTTTTTGTCGTTAGATTGGATGCAGCAAATCTTTGAGTACATTTTTTAAATGTGGGATATAACAATGCGATCACTATATGTTATGCTGTTATAATGTTTTAGAGAATGGATTTGAATAATGACGAACTAAAATTTACAATAAAACTATTAAATTATATCTAGTTGAGTAGATTGATTAAAATGTTTTGTATCTTAGAGTGTTTCTTCATATTCTAAGACATTAGTCAATAAATTCATGGGAGTAAAATGTCAGTTGGATTAGAGTGATTTATATGCTGCTATATAATGAAAACTTTAAATAAAATTATTTCTAAGAGTATGCAATATTCGTGTAGTTTACTTTAAATTAAAGTGCAAACTCTACAAGTTTTGGAGAGTTAGAATAAAACGCTAATCTCATTTTAATTACAACATTACAAATTACAATAGTATGTATGCATAATGTCGCTGTAGTTTGAGTGCTATATATTTTAAGAACCAGGTTTATTGTAATCCAATTGTTTTTATAATGATAGCAGCTGTAGAACAATTTTTAAATCAAAGCTATCACAGTTTTTAGTTACAATGGTAAACGATACATTCAGAATCTTTCAAATTAATGCAGGCTTTTTTAAAATTAAAATATTTTTTATTAAACTCTGCCTATAATTTAAATTCCCTTGCCCCAATCACTGGGTTCCCTATCCTTGCAGAGGAGTATTAGACAAGCGTCGCTTCGTTGAAGCCTGTGTGAAATAGCAACAACAGCTTTGACGGTCCGATAGATAATAGCATTTTTGTTCGGAAGTGTAGAAACAAAAAATTATTTCTTCCACTGATCTCTCTTTTCCGGACATTAAGTTAGTCTGTAGATTCTTAGTTTCAAGAAAGTCTGTATATTATTTTCTTACAGGTTAAGCTACCACTGATCAATTGTAGCATTGTAAGTTGTTATTGCAATATTTAAATTAATATTTTCAAGTGATACATAGTATTATTTATATTGGTTGTATTACTCTGATATTATATTTTCTCAGCAAGATTCCTGCTTAAGCTACTCGTATCAGTTGCATGCCAATGTATTTACTGTGCATTTGGTATATTATATTTAAACTGTGTAGGCTATGTGATATCTATATTTATAATTAGACAAACTAATATTTTTTATCAAATTTCCTGCGTAATGTGATTTTATTTGGTATGGTTGTGCTGCTAGTTTTTTCTTTAAGCTGTGTACTGATTCATGTGATTATGGCATTGAAGATTAAAATTTTTATGTAGTTTAGCTGGGACTGTTTATTGGCATCTTTGTTAAAGCCATTTGACACTCATCAATTCAAAGAGTTAAATTAGCTTTTATATAACAATATCTTTTAACGATATATTGCAGTGCTGCCTAGCACTGTAGCCGAAGTCATGGTTAATATTGAATGCACAATGTTGCTGTATAGTAAATAGTTAAAAGTAAACACGCAATATAGTGAAATGATCAACTACGTTGATATCTATCACTTTTTAATACCGCATGTTTAAACCGTTAGGCAAATTAGTCCATTTTCCGTGTAACCAGTCCAGTGAATGTCCGAGATTTTACTCTCAGATCTGCGTGGCTGGGATTCGAACCCACGTGAGTTCAATTCACCTCAGGATCTGTCATTTAAAACTTTATGACGTTACCCCTACGCTATTGAGACATTTATAATGCCGGATTAATTCTTTTGCCAAATCGATCAACAATGCAGACACTGCCCATAGTTTGGCTATTAGCATTGTGCTATAGAGCTGAAGCAGTCTGTGATGGAAGATATCGATTAATGAATTACTGATGTAGTTCAAAATTAACTACTGTAGTTTTGGATGGATATTGTATTCTAGTGTAATTTTAAGTATATAAACTGTTTTATTGTTTATCGTTTTACCCAAAGCACACTCAGCCGCAGTGGAGGCGAAATCAAATTCATACTGGTCTCAGCCGAATACTTGAAAGTGATAGTGATATTTAGAACTGATGTATTTAATATTTAAGTTTAGTCAGGTAATTTTATTTGGACATCAAGGACAATTTTTGGCACTTAGTATTGTTTTATGTATAAATGTATATTTGTTATATTAATGATCTACATGTATATTGTATCTCTCTCTTAGTGCACTGCCTAATGGCATGTCCATGGCATATAACACCTCCATGCTTCTCGGTTTTCCGCTTTCCTGTACATGTCCACATATGAGTCATGTCACATATGAATCATCTAACATTCATAATCTCGGCCTGCCTCTGCCGCTATTTCCCTCCAGTCTACCTTCTACGACCTCTTTTAATAGACTTTCTCTCCTTAGAATGTGTCCTATCCAACTCTTCCTATTTCCTAATACATTTAGCAACTGTCTGTATCATCTCTCTCCAGAACTTCCACATTTATAACCTTTTGGGTCCAGCTAATCCTTTCCATTCTTCTCCATATCCACATTTCCCATGCCTCTAGTTTCCTAATATCTTCCTTTCTTGAGATCCATGTTTCATATCCATATATTAGCCTGGTCCAAACCAAGGTTTTTACTATCTGTATCTTTATAGTGCATCATCCTTGAATAATGAAAAGTAACCTACTTTTTTGAATGAGTTATTTGTTTGACCGTTAGATAGCATTAGGAAATTTTTAAAAGTCGTCCTGACGTGCATTTGAGTGAAATTTACGAATCTTCGGCGAACTAAGTCAACTGTGAGCCACTAAGTCAACTGCAGTGGATGTAAGCAAAATGTCATATTTGATGATCATTAAAATAACATTTTTGAGGATATCTTTAATTAGCACTTAAATGGAATTTCTGTGAAATGATATTGCATGATAATGACAACGTAACGTCTTGCGTTGTACTTTTATACCTATTCCGGATAGACCTTTGTATTATTTCGACTTGCTGTTTACTGCTTTAAAATATTTTATTGGCGATATCGTTAAGATACTCGACCGCGGATCAGTATGTGCGGGGTTCAAATCGCCAGTCACTGACATCGCTTCGAGTGAGGAAACTGACGTTAACATTAACTTTTTTTTAGCTTTTTAAAATTATTTTTCTAGAAATCTATATATATTAGCTATATTGATGCTTCTTGTGTAGAATAGTTTGAGTTTTTGTATCTAAATATTATGCGCACACTGTTGAAGAGACGGCTTTGCCAGTATGTGCCCCTTGTAAACGATAAATAAATCGTTGATATTTAAAAAAATACTTATTGCGAAAATTGATGATTGAAATTTTAAATGTCTGATTATAATGTATACATTGTTATGCACTACAGCTGTAACGTGATTGCTAGATAGTCTGGTTGATTTATTTCTTATACATTTAATTGATTTTTTACCTAGTAATTCGGCTGAGGAAGCGGCCAGCCATGAAGTTCCAGTTCATTGATTTTTTTATTGAGTGATCATATTTATTGATTATATTCTTTCATTGGATTCTTACAAATATTTTCCATCTATATGCAATCTGTTTGTTTTAATAGAGGAAATGAAATAAACTATTCTAAACTCTACTATTTCAAACTTGCTATGTAGGCTATAGCCTTCTAAAATGTTTTTGAATGGTTAATAATAATAACAATAATAACAACAATTAAAGTGCCACAGTCATCAATGACAACATCGAGCACTATTGAGACAAAATCAAGCCGGCGAGCAAGAGGAAGGTCCAAAAATGGTGCAAATTCCAAAATCCAGAAAATTGCTACAAAGTAAAGGGATCTAACGAAAAGGAGGCTTAGGCGCAGGTCGCAACTCATACTGGATGGAAAAGATAGGTCTTCAACGCCTGTGGAACTGCTCATAGGAAAGCAAAGGACGATGTAATTCAAATAAAGATTGGATGGAAGAGAATTCCAGATCAGAGGTTTATTTGAGGTTTGAGGTTTAAAGGTTACATTTTCGCACATGCAATTGTATTGGTTGACATGATACTACAGAACTTCCTCATTTGTAACCTTTTGAGTCCAGCTAAATCTTTCCATTCTTCTTCATATCCTCATTTCCATTGCCTCTAGTTTCCTGATATCTTTCTTCCATAAGGTCCCTATTTCACATCCATGTAATAGCGTGGTCCAAATCAAGGTTTTCACTATCTTTATCTTTGTGTTTTCTTTAGACTTTTTGTTAAAAGTTATTTCATATTACCGAAGACCTCTTTTGCTTGTGCAATCCTACTGCATATTTCAGTCTCACATTTCCCGTCATCGGTTATAGGATGACCCAAATATTTGAAACTCCTTACCGGTTCCAATTTCTTACCATTTACTTATCGTACTAGTAACTTCACCTTTACTATGGGGCATTCTCATAATCGTAATTGGTCTTTTTGATGTTAATCTTCATGCCATATCTCAATGCCGTATCATTCAGCCTATCTTCCGTAGTCCAATCTCGCTGCCCGCTACCATTCCTTGGGCATCTGCAAGTCGTAAATTTCGTAACAATTTTCCTCCCTTTTATTCCTTCTTCCATGTCTTCGACCATCGTTGCCTCAGCGTAAATGTTAAACAGCAGCAGCGAAATGCTACAACCTTGTATTGCTCCATATCCTAGTTCACCCCTTTTGAGTATTCTTGTTGGAACTTGATTACTGCTCTTTGATTCATGTACAAGTTTGAAGTACAATTTTCATGATCAATTCGTAATAATTATAGCGTTAAATTATTATTATTATTATTATTATTATTATTATTATTATTATTGCGATCGGCGGGATTTAGCGCACTTGGTTTAGTTGCCTTCAATAAACGAAGTTAGGCAACGTCGGCCTCGATGAGTACTTTGTGGGTGACTTCCTGGGAAGACCTAGTGTTGACAGCTGTGAAGGAAAAAATCCCAGGGTGATGGAAGATTATTCTTAAATCCGGGCAGTCTGCAAATGATGCGCCATTAAAAGGCAACGATTACTAATAATCATGGAGAGGAAAGTGGAAATGGGTTAAAACAAGCATCTGTGCTTCCTGACCCAGTGTGCCGTTGTGTTATAGAGTTAAATTTATATTGTGATTTCTTTATATTTTTTACATTTGGCAACACTGATTGAAATGAATCAGTTACCTTAGCCACCAACTGAGATCGTTCTTGATTAGGAGACAGTAATAACATTTATTTACAATACTTTGCAATAATCAGATCTATGATGATTAATAAATCATACTAAGATCACGCCTTTTAGTTGAAATATGATAAAATCTTGGAAATCATTATATTTTATATGAAACAGTCATCTCCTCAAAGGTGATGGCAAGCGGTTTTTAAGACGCACTTAGTCACTATTTTCACTAGAATCCGGGTGATTAACTTTATTAAAACTTGAATTAATTGTGGAAGTTATTAGTTATTAATTAACCTTAATCAGGTTTGAAATCCTAATCTCATAAAGCTATATAAGTTTTTATTCAGATTCACCTATAGTCATTTGGACGTGTCCCAAGTTTTTCAATATGGGATCAAACGTTTTTCTCTTAGACAAATTTTATTTTACATATCAGTAAGGATTTAACATAATCCATAAAATTATATTATTTCATAAACTTTTTGACTTGTACGTGGTGTAAAATTAAACGTGGTGTTGAAAAATTCATTTGGTCTTATCCAGATGTGAATCTCTTAAATAAGGTTGATCAAATTGTGTTCTAGGGAATAATGCAATACTGAACTGAAATTGCAGAAATCAATTTGACATAGTCATGTAGATCCTCTAATAGTGCTTGATGATGGTATGGATGACAGTGTAGCTTGATTATATGCTTTTGACGTTTCAGCGAGTTTATTAGTTTACTAGTGTCATTTCTGCCAATTAGTTTATTCTTGTGTACCACTTGAACCTTTGTTATCTGTAATCTAAAAAAGATATATATAGTGAAATGATCAACTATGTTGATTTCTATCACTTTTAATACCACATGTTTAATCCGTTAGGCAATTTAGTCTATTTTCTGTATAACCAGTCCAGTGAATGTCTGAGATTTTACTCTGATATGATCAGATCAGCGCGGCTGGGATTCGAACCCACGTGGGTTCAATTCACCTCAGGATCTGTCATTTAAAACTTCATGACTTTAACCATTGCACTATTGAGACTTTCTAATGTTCATGTTGACCTGGAGTTATTTTATAGTTAAATAGTGTTTTGCCAAATTGCAGGTCCAATAAACATATTTGTTGTCTATTATAGTGCTCACTAATGAGCACTCTATAGTTAAAGATCTATGTTTCAGTTGCCATTGTTCTATTTACCTTTTTATAAGTAACATAGTCTTGGTAATTATAGCCTGTGATTAATTCGTGGGGCTTTTACATTACTTTAGGGTCCAGACTTTTAGGATTAGGGTAGTAGTGTGTCATTATTATCTTATCCCTAATCCTACTGAGATCATTCTACACCTACTGTAAAAATGTGACTAAAATCGTATGACGAGGTTTAGACTGAGGCTTTAACATAGGAGCCTGTAATTTGATTCCTTCCATAGTATGTTAATAATTGGCTCTTAGAAAAGAAATAGTTTCAATTGGTTCTCAGATTCTACGCCGTAGTATAAAAGTTAAATGTGTGACATGTTTTATATCATGTGTATTTGTAAATCAAGTCCAGTGTATTTTCTCGCCTGTTTGCAGATTTATTGAGTTAACAGTCTAACGCAGCAGAATGTCGAAGGCTAAGACAGTGAAGGCGGGTCAGAAGAAGCGCGCCCAGCGTGCTACGTCCAATGTGTTTGCGATGTTTGATCAAGCTCAGATACAGGAGTTCAAGGAGGCTTTCAATATGATAGATCAGAATAGAGACGGGTTCATAGACAAAGAAGATCTGCATGACATGCTTGCTTCTCTTGGTATCAACACTTTTTACTACTATAATGTGTCACTTTGAGGATGTAGTAAGGAGAGTTTTAAGGGACGAGCTGGATGTTAAGCTAGAGAGAGGTAGACCACTACTGACGTGGGATGCAGCGATTAAGAAGGACATTAAAAATAGGAGATTGACTGATGATATGGTGTGGGACAGAGAGGACTGGAGAAGGTCCATTCTTATCCCGACCGTAGTTAAACTGGGATTTAATGGGAGATGATTTTATTCCAATATTCTGTGTTCAGATTGATTTATTAGTTTTAATTTAAGAATTAACAAAAAGCTGATATCGTCAATGGCTGGAGTCAGTGGTTTTGTTGGTAAAGGTATCCAGCCTCGGTTCAGTTTGTATGGGTTCAAATCCTGGTGTCGCACATCACTTGTATCGCTTTCGAGAGATGAACTAAATCTAACATCGGCGTTACGACATTTTCTTTTATATTTTATATAAATATATTTTCTGTGGTTACATAGAAAACATGTTTATATTAATCGTGATGATTTAACATGTCAGTCAGTTGGTTGATTTATTGATTGTGGCTGCAGGTAAAAACCCAACGGATCAGTATTTAGATCAGATGATGGGTGAGGCTCCAGGTCCTATAAACTTCACAATGTTTCTCACAATGTTTGGAGAGAAGCTGAATGGGACTGATCCAGAGGATGTCATCAAGAATGCATTTGCCTGCTTCGACGAAGATAACAAAGGTTTATGCGATTCTAACGTTTCTTTGTAGTCTTAGCATGAAGGAGTGATGTAGTAAATCTTTGAAAATCCTCAGATGTTTTATCCTCTGGTGCCCAATTCTAGTATGGTCCATTCTATTATGCTCCATCTAGTGCTCCATCCTCTGATAATAATAATTTACAGAATTTATTTCTGACAATTCGTTGTCAAGGCAATTAAAAATTGATCGAGTATTCGATATCATCTGGTTTAATTAATTATCTGTGACAGTGTTGGATGAGAAAACTGTCAAAGAATTATCCTTAGGAAATATTTAAATTATAATATACATTTAACTAATTCAATTTTACGTTATCCTTTTGCTGAACATTGTAAGTTGTACATATTGCATGTTTGAAAAAGGAATCTTTTATGTATATTAAATCAGTACTGTAATGCTTACAGGCTATCTGAATGAAGACAGATTGAGGGAGCTGCTGACCACAATGGGTGATAGGTTTACTGAAGAGGAGGTAGGATATTATCTGTGCTGTTGTCTAATTCAGTTTGATTACTAGTTTAAGTTGTCATCATATTTTCCTCAATCCCAGTTTAACTAAGGTTGGAATATGAGTAGACCTCAACTCCTCTCTGCCCCATACCATGTCATTTGTCAATCCCCTTTTTCCATTCGTTTTATAAAATGTTGTTGCAATTTCTGGAGCCTAGGCGCTCATCAACCATGCCCTTTCTGACGTTGGTTTGGATCTTAGTGGTTTAGTCACCTTCTACGACAAGTGCAGACACCAGTTTTTCAATTCTTCAAACAGCCCGAATTTAACAATTGAAATCCAAGTGTTTCTAAGTAATCACTAGTTTAAGTGACTAACTTGTTGTTAGGTGGATATGAGCATTAATTTTTCAGAGCTTTATATTGTGTACTCTTTTGAAGGTATTCTTCCCAATATAAAGGATGTATAAATTAGAAATAGATTTAATTTTCAGTTGTTCGAGTAATGTGTGAAAATTATGCAATTATGAATTTAGACGTGTATATCAGTATTTTTATTTTCACAAAAATTTTATTCTTAATACCATTTAGATATTGTCTTAGAAATTTAGTACTTAATTTATTACATTTACAATGTATATTTAAATATATTTATCAGAAAATAATTCGCAACAGTAATTTAGAAAACTAGGTAAATATGGCTAAGTATATTATAGGATTTATTTTCAACATATACTTTTATAAATAATTGTGGTTAGAAAATCTGAAATTTTTAAACCCAAATAGTTATAGAAATTTTTTTACGAAAAAACAACTAATTTGTCTCTACAAAATTTTTTAAATAAATCAATAAGAATTTACCATCCGGTTCCTCGCCTTGAGGCGATGTCAGGGACGTCTCTTGCAGATGTGATACTATGTGCATAAATTCCTGCATGCTTACTCCACATCAGAGCACCAGCCTTAAGGTTTTTGCAGAATTGCCACATGTTGCTGGGACGTCCCTGACATCATCTGTGTATTAAAAGACAGACCACGGAACTGATGAGAATTTCTGGTAGATCAAACCTCTACTATTAATATTAGTATTATTTTCATTATTATTATAATTTTGTTTTTATATTACTTTTACATGATTGTATAGAAGATACAAAAGATTGATAAAAAAGATTCGAGCAATACGCCCGGAATCACTGTTCGGCTACTTGAGGTCATTTAGCTACTTATTACTATTATATTTTCTTTACTATTTCATTATTTTATACTTTACATTAACTAATATGTAGTAACAAGAGTTGATTTGACTATGTTGACGTACAGGTTGATGAGATGTACCGGGAGGCTCCAATACGTAACAGCAACTTTGACTACGTTGAATTCATTCGTATCCTGAAGCACGGCAAGAAAGACAAGGATGACGACTAAAGTGAAATTCCTTGTAAGAGGATATGGCCACAGTCTGAAGTATTCAGTGTTCATCAATTCTTAGTTCTTCTTAGAATCTTCTTAGTTCTGTTTATCCCCTGAGTGTTAGTTACATGTATAGTTAGAATTTATTAATGATGCTTGTTTTGCTGTAGTAAACTTGTATAATTTTATACATCTATGCTGATAACTGTAGAATTTACTATATTTACTTTTGGAAAATGTACAGATCTGTTTCGTAAGTCCATGATCCAATATTGTGGGAAATTAAATAAACAAAAATGGTTGATATGATATTATTTTGGTATATTTTGTATATTGAATGCCATGATTAATGCACTAAATACATTCATTGATGCACTACATACATTCATTGATGCACTATATACATTCATTGATGCACTAAATACATCCATTGATGATTGATTGATTGATGATACTAAATGATATTGATAATAAATGCATTTATTGATGCACTCAATACATTCATTGATAATTGATTGGTTGATGATATATTGATGTACTAGATGCACTGATTGATGCACTAGATGCATTGATTGATGCACATTGATTGATGCACTAGATGCATTGATTGATGCACTAGATGCATTGATTGATGCACTAGATGCATTGATTGATGCACTAGATGCATTGATTGATGCACTAGATGCACTGATTGATGCACTAGATGCACTGATTGATGTACTAGAAGCACTGATTGATGCACTAGATGCAGTGATTGATGCACTAGATGCATTGATTGATGCACTAGATGCATTGATTGATGCACTAGATGCATTGATTGATGCATTAGATGCACTGATTGATGCACTAGATGCACTGATTGATGCACTAGATGCACTGATTGATGCACTAGATGCACTGATTGATGCACTAGATGCACTGATTGATGCACTAGATGCACTGATTGATGCACTAGATGCACTGATTGATGCACTAGATGCACTGATTGATGCACTAGATGCAGTGATTGATGCACTAGATGCACTGATTGATGCACTAGATGCACTGATTGATGCACTAGATGCACTGATTGATGCACTAGATGCACTGATTGATGCACTAGATGCACTGATTGATGCACTAGATGTATTGATTGATGCACTAGATGCACTGATTGATGCACTAGAAGCACTGATTGATGCACTAGATGCATTGATTGATGCACTAGATGCATTGATTGATGCACTAGATGCATTAAATATCTCTGAAACTTTTGGAATGGAAAAGAATTATGATACTAATAGATATTCATATTCTTTTAGATTTCATAGTTAGTGGAATTACAATTCAATTGATACTGTTCAATCACTCAGAATTTAACGTCCGGTTCCACGTCATAGAGCAATGTCTGGGACGTCAAGTTTGTATAATCATCATAATAGAGAAATGAAAAGTAGAATTTTGAAAATGTTTTTGATGTGATGGAAAAGTGATACAATTATGTTATTGCAGTATGACTAGTATTTCGTTATTTTGAAGTATGTTAGTATGTTATTGAAGGTCTAAGATTTACACAGTTGTAGCAGCGTAACTTATAGCAATTTTGTATAAGTTTTTGGTGTTTTTATTTAAGATATATGTATAAATTGTCTGTTGTCTGCTACATAATATTTAATTCTTTTGCTAATGGTTTACAAATTTCATGTACATTTAGGAGTATCCTAAATTTTATGGTGCCTTTATTACTGAGTGTAGTACAATGTATAGTGCCTCTTGGCTATTTGTCAGTGATATATGCCTATATCTATCATTTCTATCATTTTGCATTGACTGATGCATGAATAATTGTAATCTTATCAACTGATTAATAAAGTTGTTTATATAATTATGCTATAGCTTGTGATTTATTAGATCTATTTATGATTTCTTTTCGGTATCAAACGTATATTGTCGATTTCTTTGTCTGAATGTACCTTCTGACAAGGATTTGATTGATTTTCAATAAAGAGTATTGTTTTGCTCTATTCTCTAATTATATTATTGTACTGAAATAAATCGATAATGAAATGCTATAAGTCTTTTACTCTATGATTAGATGACATTAAGATATGTCATCTATGCAAATTATCTTTTTAACATAAAATAGCAAAATTATTGTCTTCTACTGTAAGTATATATTCAGTTTTATTTTAAACATTATTAGAATGATTTTTCTGAACAACTAATATTAAATAATTATTATTATTAAATTAATTAATAAGTAACTCTCTCTCTCTGTCTCTCTCTCTCTCTCTCTCTCTCTCTCTCTCTCTCACTCACACACACACACACACACACTCTACTATCAGAATCATTCAGACTAGTTTTAATATATAGCTTCCACATATTCTCTTTTATATGAATCATTAAGTTTGTCCAATGTAGAAACATATTTTTGATTCCCTACTTTGTAATTATTAAATGCTCTAAGTTTAAATTCAAACTGATTTATGTTAGATGAAGTTTTGCAATAAAATAATAAATTTTTTGTATTTTCTTGTGCTTTAGTTAGATTTTGGTAATATTATTTACGTGTCATAGATTTAATGTTAAACAAAGATATTGTCTAGATGTATGTTATCAGTGTGTCACGCTATCTGCACTATCTGCAGATGGTCTTGATATTCTGAAAGCATTTCGGATATCGACTCAGCTCTTGGTTTTATCTAACCTTAGTTTTGAGTAGATGATCTTCTTGCTGATTTTCATATTCCTCGTTTGGAATATGAAAATTGTTAGAATATTGCCAGCCGGAAATATAAGCACACTTCCCTTCCCGCTCCCCCATTAGGCTTTGTTTATTATGAACACGTAGTCCTTCATTTCATTAATTTCTCTTCCACTGCTTCCTGAAACTGACTTCCTTTCTCGCTCAATCCGTTCAAATTCCATCTCTTACTGCTTTTCTTCGTAAGAATTTTATTCAGCTGAAGCCCTACTTTTGCCATTGCTAGTTTGTAGTCTGAATTAATATCGGCTCCTGGATAAGCCCTTGAATTCTTCACACTATTCCTGTACCGTTGCTTTGTTAGAATATAGTCTATCTGGTATCTTCCTTCGTTTCCGGTGCTTCCTGGTTTCTTCCATGTGTAACGCCTTCTCTTCTCATGTTTGAACCAAGTGTTGGTCATCACTAATCTAATTCTACTGTAAAAGTCAACCAATTTCTGTTCCCTCTCATTTCTCTTTCCTAGACCATATTCCCCAACTTAATTTCCATCTCTCCCTTCCCCCACCACCGCGTTCCAATCCCCCATAACTATCACTTGATCTGTGGCTTTTTCTCCTTTTATCATTCCTTCTATTTTTTCGTACATCGCTTCAATTTCCTCATCCTCTGAGGCTGATGTAGGCATGTAGATTTGGATAAACACCAAATCTACTGGATCGCCTTTGATCCGCACTAACATCAGTCTGTCACTGCACTGAAGAACCTTTGTTACTCGTTCACATAATAAATTTCTATCCAATATTATAGCCACACCCTTCTCCCTTTTATCTCCTCCGGAGTATATAACCCTGTATCCATCACTTTTAAAATCTCCAGTTCCCAACCACCTCACTTCACTCATCCCTAGGACATTTATTTTTCCTTTCTCCATTTCCCTCTTTACATTTTCTAACTTCCCCCTTTCACCCATAGTTCTCATATTCCATGTGCCCACACTTATCCTTTTGGGGCGCATGGAATGTCCTCTTGGTATATCTGTGGGGCACCCAAGGTGCCGACTGGCCGTGGGATTCTTACCACCCCGCCCCATTTAAGGGGTGCACGGGACTGGGGGCATTCATTTTTGTCGTGATATACCATTATTTTCTAGGGGGATATGCTTTTTGACGAGGTGGGCCCCCTATGCCTTCCTCAGCTTTGACTGACATTTACGGGGCAGGGGGCGTCATTCCCTGAGAAAATTGTCCTGTTTACCCGTATATATATACGGGTATATATATATATATATATATATATATATATATATATATATGTACATGTATATATATATATATATATATCTATATAGATATATATATATATATATACATGTATATACAGACTGGGGCAAAATAAAGAAATCCCCTAGCGAGATCTCAATAACTGTAAGAAAACTGAAAATTTCTCTACGAAATATGCGGATCGTCTAGGAGAGGAATTTCTGCGTATATCCTGAAAATTTGATGAAAATCTATTGAGCAGGAAAAATATTACAGCGTTTCTACGAAAAAATTGCAAAATCAGTTTTAACAAGGCTCTTTTTGTCAAAAGTCTTAATAACTTCGACAAAACCCAAAATAGTTTTACAAAATTTTCAGAGCCTACAGAGGATGAATTTCTACACTTATCGCGCAAATTTGGTGAAAATATATTCAGAAGTAACAAAAATACAGCGTTTCTACTAAAAAAAATGTTAAAATCAATTTTAACAAGGCTTTTTTAAACAAAAGTACAGGACATTTTCTTCAAAATTTAGGAATAATTTTAACATAAGAACGAATTTTTAGCATCATTTATTGGAGTAGTTAACAAGGTAGTGCAGGCTTAGACTCCACCACTCAAGTAAACGGCCCTTTTCAGGCTCGTTATTTTCTTTAAAAGGAACGACTGACATTTCGAAAAGCCTTGTTAAAATTGATTTTAGCACTTTTCTCGTAGAAATGCTGTAATTTCGTAACTAATGAAAATAGTTTCATCAAATTTGCAGGATATACGCAGAAATTCCTCCCCTAGAAGCCCCAAAAATTTCGTAGAGATATTTTGAGCTTTCTTAAAGTTATTGAGATTTCGCTATGGGATTTTTTTTGCCCCAGTCTGTATATATATATATATATATATATATATATATATATATATCCATATATACAGAATTCTGTAGATACATATACAGCGTATATCAATCATTCAATAAGGATTTTAAGTCTGGTTGCTATAAAAAGGAAATGTCACGAACCTACATATTAACGGAACATATAATTGGCCCGCATAATTTCCACAAAATCAATCATCTCTACCCAATTACTACATAGCAAACAACACAAAAAAGTCCTTGTTGGTAGTACTTGATAGAATAGGCCTTGTTGGTAGTACTTGATAGAAATTTCCTAATTTTAATGACTCTTTTGTGTTGTTTGCTATGTAGTAATTGGGTGGAGATGATTGATTTTGTGGAAATTATGCGGGCCAATTATATGTTCCGTTAATATGTAGGCTTATGGTCTATAATTTAGAATAGGCCGAATATGTGATGATTTGAATTCTTAATAGTAGGTAGGTCTTATACAAAAATTTACAATGTATATAGCAGTGTCACGGCCGAAATCTGTCTTCGATGCTTCGTTATAGAAAGAGTTGAATAGTAATTTAATTTATAGAAATAAATTATAAATAAAAAAGATTAAAACGTACTATATTAATTTGTAAACGTGGCCCATAGGTTTGGGCCCGTAGGTCTAGTTAGGAATTAATTAATATTTCAACTCTTGAGTTCTGTAATACATCTACTCTGCATGAATTAACTAGTAGTTCAAGTAGCTGTAATAAAAATTAACAATATCCTTTGTAAAATTCGACAAGTTTAATCATGAAACTAGCTTGCAAGGAATCTGCTAAGTTGTTTCGTATTCTAGCAAAAACTGCGGGTTTGTATTACTACCGTGTCATGTAGAGCTTAGAAAAATGAATTCATACTAGCCTGTGGCATATTATTTTTTTACATACAAAAGTGTATATCATTTAGTCTTGAACGTGAAATTTAATTCATTTACACTATGCCTTTCTTTAGAAAGTTCCTGTTGCTTTAATCAATTGATCGAAATTTCATGCAGCATAAATTATTTATTTTTTCTGCCTTTGTTATTATTTGGACCTATTCATAACAAAAACTTATACAGCAGTGTCACGGCCGAAATCTGTCTTCAATGCTTCGTTATAGAAAGAGTTGAATGGCAATTTAATTTATCGCAATAAATTAATAGAGGTCATAGAAGGTAGAATGGAAGGAAAAAGAGGCAGGGGCAGGCCGAGATTAGGTAGGCCCTATGTTAGAAGATTTGAAGACCCACTCATATGTGGAAATGAAGAGGAAAGCGGAAGACAGAGAAGAGTGGAGGCGTTATATACCATGGACCTGCTAGTAGGCAGTGCACTGAGAGAGAGAGAGATAGAGGGAGAGAGAGAGAGATTATAATGCATCCAATTTTTTTAAATACATGTAGAATTCGCTCATAGCAATAGTCAATACAGTATTAATGAAATAAGCAATTTTAAGTTATTACAGGCACATCTGTAGATCTACTTCCTTAAAAAACACGCATTATAGTGAAATGATCAACTACGTTGATATCTAACGTTGATATCTACCACTTCTTAATATCACATGTTTAAACCGTTAGGAAATTCGGATCATTTTCCTTTTAACCAGTCCAGTGAATGACTCAGATTTTATTCTCAGATCAGCGTGGCTGGGATTCGAACCCACGAGGGTTCAATTCACCTCAGGATCTGTCATTTAAAACTTTATGACGCTACCCCTACGCTATTAAGACATTCTTAATTCTTAGCCAGTTACTTTAAAAATAAATGTTTGCAATATTGTGTCATTAGAAATTTTGAAACTTATATCTGTCATTTCGATCTTCGACAATGAGTAGGATTGTAACAACTCAACTCCAGTCAGGATTGCCTGCCGTGGTTCCTGTGGGTAACCGTGACTGGAACTCGGATATCTGTGACACGTGCGCCGCGTGCGACATCTGTATGAAAACCTTATACTGCTATATATATATATATATATATATATATTATATCTATATATAATATATATATATACATGTATATATATATATATATATATATATATATATATATATATACATTCAAAATATATTATATTTATATTACTATATTATGTAATAATAATAATATTAGGCCTATATTAAGAATATTCTTCTTCTTCTTTTCTCTGCGTAACGCCACTTTGTGCGCTACACCAGAGCAGCTTCTTTTACCTTCTGTCTCCACTGATACCGGTCCTGGGCAAGATCATACATATCACTCTGTGCTAGGTAATAAAATTATATTAATAATATTATATTATATTATGTTTATGCAATGCATAAAACAAATCTGAATACATTTATTAAATGTATTAATAAAACACATACTAATTCGATACGATACAATAAAATTACAATACAGTGAACGAAATACTGCACAATTCAATGCAATACAAAACAATACAGAATAGTACAGTAAAGTACAGTACAATACAGACTGACTGTAATCTACAGTACAGTATACGCTACATTACATTGCAGTACAGTAGAGTATAATTTACAGTACAGCGCAATTCAATATATTACAGCGCTGTATAGCACGATACAGCACAATTCAATATACTACAGCGCTGTATAGCACAGTACAGCACAATTCAATATATTACAGCGCTGTATAGCGCAGTAGAGTACATTACAATATAGTACTGTACAGTACAGTACAGTACCGTAAAAAGTACGTAGTTTAGTAAAATACAGAGCTGAACAATTCAATGTAATACAGGATAGCATTTTACACTAAATTTCAGTGCAAAATAATTCATTAGACTGAGTACAGTACTGTAAAACACAACAAATTATCATGCAATTAAAAATAATATAAAGCAAATTAAGGAATGCAGGATAATACCGTGCTATTCAATGTAATACATCTACATAATAATCTCTAAAATCCTGCATAAATACTCTCCTGGGCAGAAACCCACAGCTTTCTTCCATATGTCTATATTTCCTGACCCTCTTGACTCTGATTATGGACTTGCATTGCATATTGATCTCCCTTTCTTTTCGAACGGTCTTTGAATAGGGCCTACTCGTCATCATCACTCGGTGCATTTAGCGTCTGTTGCTACAGCGTCCGATTGAAATGTTCGTGACATTTCCTTTTTATAGCAACCAGACTTAAAATCCTTATTGAATGATTGATATACGCTGTATATGTATCCACAGAATTCTGTATATATGGATATATATATATATATATATATATATATATATATATATATATATATATATATATATACAGACTGGGGCAAAAAAAATCCCATAGCGAAATCTCAATAACTTTAAGAAAGCTCAAAATATCTCTACGAAATTTTTGGGGCTTCTAGGGGAGGAATTTCTGCGTATATCCTGCAAATTTGATGAAACTATTTTCATTAGTTACGAAATTACAGCATTTCTACGAGAAAAGTGCTAAAATCAATTTTAACAAGGCTTTTCGAAATGTCAGTCGTTCCTTTTAAAGAAAATAACGAGCCTGAAAAGGGCCGTTTACTTGAGTGGTGGAGTCTAAGCCTGCACTACCTTGTTAACTACTCCAATAAATGATGCTAAAAATTCGTTCTTATGTTAAAATTATTCCTAAATTTTGAAGAAAATGTCCTGTACTTTTGTTTAAAAAAGCCTTGTTAAAATTGATTTTAACATTTTTTTTAGTAGAAACGCTGTATTTTTGTTACTTCTGAATATATTTTCACCAAATTTGCGCGATAAGTGTAGAAATTCATCCTCTGTAGGCTCTGAAAATTTTGTAAAACTATTTTGGGTTTTGTCGAAGTTATTAAGACTTTTGACAAAAAGAGCCTTGTTAAAACTGATTTTGCAATTTTTTCGTAGAAACGCTGTAATATTTTTCCTGCTCAATAGATTTTCATCAAATTTTCAGGATATACGCAGAAATTCCTCTCCTAGACGCTCCGCAAATTTCGTAGAGAAATTTTCAGTTTTCTTAAAGTTATTGAGATCTCGCTAGGGGATTTCTTTTTTTGCCCCAGTCTGTATATACATGTATATATATATATATATATATATATATATATATATATATATATCTATATATATATATATATATATATATATATATAATATATATATATAATATATATATATATATATAGATAGTACGGATAAACAGATATTTTCTCAGGGAATGACGCCCCCTGCCCGTAAATGTCAGTCAAAGCTGAGGAAGGCATAGGGGGCCCACCTCGTCAAAAAGCATATCCCCCTAGAAAATAATGGTATATCACGACAAAAATGAATGCCCCCAGTCCGTGCACCCCTTAAATGGGGCGGGGTGGTAAGAATCCCACGGCCAGTCGGCACCTTGGGTGCCCCACAGATATACCAAGAGGACATTCCATGCGCCCCAAAAGGATAAGTGTGGGCACATGGAATATGAGAACTATGGGTGAAAGGGGGAAGTTAGAAAATGTAAAGAGGGAAATGGAGAAAGGAAAAATAAATGTCCTAGGGATGAGTGAAGTGAGGTGGTTGGGAACTGGAGATTTTAAAAGTGATGGATACAGGGTTATATACTCCGGAGGAGATAAAAGGGAGAAGGGTGTGGCTATAATATTGGATAGAAATTTATTATGTGAACGAGTAACAAAGGTTCTTCAGTGCAGTGACAGACTGATGTTAGTGCGGATCAAAGCATATCCAGTAGATTTGGTGTTTATCCAAATCTACATGCCTACATCAACCTCAGAGGATGACGAAATTGAAGCGATGTACGAAAAAATAGAAGGAATGATTAAAGGAGAAAAAGCCACAGATCAAGTGATAGTTATGGGGGATTGGAACGCGGTGGTGGGGGAAGGGAGAGATGGAAATTAAGTTGGGGAATATGGTCTAGGAAAGAGAAATGAGAGGGAACAGAAATTGGTTGACTTTTACAGTAGAATTAGATTAGTGATGACCAACACTTGGTTCAAACATGAGAAGAGAAGGCGTTACACATGGAAGAAACCAGGAAGCACCGGAAACGAAGGAAGATACCAGATAGACTATATTCTAACAAAGCAACGGTACAGGAATAGTGTGAAGAATTCAAGGGCTTATCCAGGAGCCGATATTAATTCAGACTACAAACTAGCAATGGCAAAAGTAGGGCTTCAGCTGAATAAAATTCTTACGAAGAAAAGCAGTAAGAGATGGAATTTGAACGGATTGAGCGAGAAAAGAAGTCAGTTTCAGGAAGCAGTGGAAGAGAAATTAATGAAATGAAGGACTACGGAAGTACAGGGGTAAATGAAGGATGATGTCAGCTAAAGGAGGCTATTAAAATAGGTGCAAAAGAAGTTTATGGTTTTCTAAAAGCAAATACAGCTAAAAAGCCTTGGATCACAAGCGAGATGCTAGACAAAATGGATGAAAGGAGGAAATTACAAACTAGCAATGGCAAAAGTAGGGCTTCAGCTGAATAAAATTCTTACGAAGAAAAGCAGTAAGAGATGGAATTTGAACGGATTGAGCGAGAAAGGAAGTCAGTTTCAGGAAGCAGTGGAAGAGAAATTAATGAAATGAAGGACTACGGAAGTACAGGGGTAAATGAAAGATGATGTCAGCTAAAGGAGGCTATTATAATAGGTGCAAAAGAAGTTTATGGTTTTCTAAAAGCAAATACAGCTAAAAAACCTTGGATCACAAGCGAGATGCTAGACAAAATGGATGAAAGGAGGAAATGGAAAAGTGTAGATACCAGTCATGGCCGAAGGAATTATAGAAGCTTAAACAGTGAACTTAGAAGAATTACAGACAAAGCAAAAGATCATTGGTGGAGTGAAAAGTGTGATGATTTAGCAGAATATGATAGAAGAGGGAGGTCGGATCTAGTATACCAGGAAGTCAAGATATTAACAAGAACTGATAAGAAAAAGAAAGGAGATGCAAAGAACATTTAGTATAATGGGTAAAGATGGGGAATTGAAGACAGATCTGGAAGAAGTAAAAGAAAGATGGAGAGAATATGTAGAGGAATTGTATGATAATGCTGGGAAGCCAGTTCAAGAGGATTTTAAAATAGAAGAAGAAAATATCATAGAAAACGATAAAAGGGGCCCCGATTTAATGAAGGAGGAAATTTAATCTGTAATTAACAGTATGAAGAAGGGGAAGGCAGCCGAAATAGATGAAATCCCAGCAGAATTCTTGAAAATGTTGGAAGGAGAAACACTCAATAAGTTAATGGAGGTATATATGGAAGTGTACAATACAGGTATTTGGCCAGACGACTTTACCAAGTCAGTGATGATCTCAATTCTCAAAAAAGCTAATGTTGTGGAGTGTTCGGATTACAGAACAATCAGCTTAATACCTCATGCATCGAAGACCTTATTAAAGATAGTAAATAATCGCATTCAGTCCAAAGCAGAGATGATACTGAGCAAGACACAATTTGGTATTAGGAAGCATGTGTCACAAGAGAAGCAACAGGAGTAATGCGGGTTCTTTACGAAAGAAGCTTAGAATATGGAAATTACGTATATTGTAGTTGTAATGCTTTGTAGACTTCGAGAAGGCCTTTGACAGGATTGATTGGATTACGATGATGAATATCTTAAAAAGAATAGGAATTGACTGGAGAGATAGAAGACTAATTTTGAACTTGTACATGAATCAAAAAGCAGTAATCAAAATCCAACAAGAATACTCAGAAGAAGGTGAAATAGGACGTGGAGTAAGACAAGGTTGTAGCATTTCGCAGCTGCTGTTTAACATTTACGCTGAGGTAATGATGGATGAAGACATGGAAGACTTGGAAGAAGGAATAAAAGTAGGAGGGAATTTGTTACAAGATGTACGATTTGCAGATGACCAAGGAATGGTAGCGGGCAGCGAGATTGGATTGCAGAAGATAATGGATAGGCTGAATGATAAGGCCCTCCTAAGATATGGCATGAGGATTAATATAAAAAAGATCAAGGTTATGAGAGTGTCCAATAATAAAGGTGAAGTTAGTATCACAATAAATGGTACAAAATTGGAACAGGTAAGGAGTTTCAAATATTTGGGTCATACTATAACCGATGATGGGAAATGTGAGACGGAAATATGCAGTAGGATTGCACAAGCAAATGCGGCCATTGGCAGTAGAAAGGAACTATTTACAAAAAGTCTAAAGAAAGACAAAAAGATAAAGATAGAGAAAACTTTGGTTTGAATCACGCTATTGTATGGATGTGAAAAATGGACCTTAAGGAAGGAAGATATTAGGAAACTGGAGGCATTGAAAATGTGGATTTGGAGAAGAATGGAGAGGATTAGCTGGACTCAAAAGGTTACAAATGAGGAAGTCCTGGAGAGAGTTGGCACAGATAGACAGTTGATAAATGTATTAAGAAATAGGAAGAAGAGATGGATAGGACACAGTCTAAGGGGGGAAGGTCTATGAAAAGAGGTCATAGAAGGTAGAATGGAAGGAAAAAGAGGCAGGGGCAGGCCGAAATTAGGTATGTTAGATGATTTAAAGACCCACTCATATGTGGAAATGAAGAGGAAGGCGGAAGACAGAGAAGAGTGGAGGTGTTATGTACCATGGACCTGCCAGTGGGCAGTGCATTAAGAGAGAGAGAGAGAGAGAGAGAATATATATATATATATATATACATGTATATATGTGTGTATATATATATATATATATATATATATATATATATATATATATATATATATACATGTATATATATATATATATATATATATATACACTGTGAGTCATAAAAAACATGTGCGCAGTATTTCATCCACAACTTTGACATTTGTGAACCGATTTTGAAAATTGTTTCAGAATTATAAAGTAGAAGAAAAGTATCAATCTTAAATCTAGTTTTTGTGACAATTCCGGTATATTTTAAACAATAATAGACGATTTTACAAACATAGTCTGTCTTTGTTTAAATTTTAAAATGGTGTTTACTTAAGCAGATTAAGAGTTCACAAAAACTTGTACCTCTTAAAGGGTTGTGGCTCACATTGGTTGATTGCCGAATTTTCAACAAAAAACTGGATTCTGGGAGGGCCAGATTGCTTATTAAAGAAATTACGCCGAAAAGAAGAAAATAAATAACGTGGACGAGTTGAAGCAACGCCTGGTGGACGTTTGGCAAGACGTGCAGCAATCTGTCATTGACAACGCAATAGTTGAGTGGCGCAAGCATCTCCGAGCTTGTATTCGCGCCAAAGGATGACATTTTGAGCATATGCTTTGGCAGTTGACAGTAGATTTATAACACTATTTATTTCGTGTGTTTCGTTGTTAGTTCCACTGGATTTGTAAACATTCTGTAGCGATTGATCTACTTAAACTGAATATTTTCAGTCGCACATATTTTCAAGCACTGCTTCAACGCAAAAATAATAATTAACAGAGTCACTTAACGTCATTTTATAGCAAATGTTATCCTGATTATACCTATGCAAGAAGTTTAAAAATCGGTTCACTAATACCAAAGTTATGAGCGAGAGACTGCGCACGTGTTTTTTTTTACTCACAGTGTATATGTATATATACACATACATACATGTACATGTATATATAAATTCACATATTTTACAGGTCTATAATGTTAATTGTACTGCAGTGTATATGTATTTCTGTATAGGTTGCTGCGTGTTTCTCTGCTCGCACTGCTACATGTGTTACCTCTCCAGTAAGCTGGGTGAAAGCTGCTGCGTGCCGGTTGTAGCCGGGCTCATTCCTCTCAGACTGAAAATCCGCATGATGCTCGGAATCAGAGTAATTTATTTTATTACATTATTTGATTTTATTTACCTCCGTGATGTTTTGACTTTGTTTAAAAAAGAAAAGCGTAATAGCAATTAATTCACGTGTGATATAATTTATATTTCGTTTCAAAGTCAGAAAATGTATAATTTAAATATTGTAACAACAAGTCTAATAAAAAATCTCTACACTATTCCAGGCTTGTAATCAATATTGCATGGTTCCACGTAGATTAGGCCTCCATATAGTAGGGGGCGAGATTTAGCGCATTCGGTTAAGCTGCGCTAAAAATGACCGTGAAATGCTGTGTTTTAAATTGAACAAAGTTAAGCTACATCGCGCACGGTTACTATTTTGTGAGTGACCACCTTGGAAGGCAGATTCTTAACAATCGGCGAGGATTCTTAAATCCGCTGCGACAATCGACGCGACAATAGAAGGCAACGCGATTACTAATTAACCATGGAGAAGAAGTAGGAAATAATTTAAAAAACTACAAAAAGAGCAACTATAAGAAAAGAAAATTATGTGGCACACGCGATATGTCATGTGTATAACTATATAAACAAAAGGTGCTATCGAATTATAACCTTAAAAAGCTAACGATAGTGTTATATAACATTGCAAAAGCTTCTAAGCTAATGTCTTTTATTCGTGGACAAATGTGCTTTGATTGTCTTTAAAGGATTTCGAAGCACTATAGCAATAATAAATGTTAAGTTTCATGTTTTTGGATCTACCACAAAATAACTCTCTAGTGGCTGTCGATATAATAGGCCTAACATTTATATTTGAAGTCCCTGACATTGCCTTATGGCGAGGAACCGGACGATAACCTCTACTTGATTGATTGATTTGTATGTGAAGGGCAGCATCTGCGGCGACTGTTGCACTTTGTGTTGTTGTGGACCCTGTGCACTTTGTCAGATGGCCAGAGAAATGAGATCAGCTGGACTGCCGATATAAGAGAAGTGAGAGCAGTTGAACCGCTGATCTAACAGAAAAGAGATCAGCTGAACAACTGATCTACGAGAAATGAGATCAGTTGAACCGTTGATCTACGAGAAATGAGATCAGCTGAACCGCTGATCTAAGTGAAATGAGATCAGCTTGACCGCTAATCTAAAGAAAAGAGATCAGATGGACTGCTAATTTAGAGAAATGAGATCTACTGGCGGGGGCAGAGATCTGGTTTCAGGATTGAGAGGCGAGCTTAAGAATTTTCCAACTTTGTTGTCATTATTGGACGGAGGGAAGGATACTCTCGCCACCCCATGAATATTATAGGGGGGGGGGGGGGGAGGGCGAGCCAATTTTAATTAATGATACAAAATTCATTGTTATAAATTATAATTGGCTGGAGCCAGCGGCGATGTCTGTAAGATATTCGACCGCGGATCAGTATGTGCGTTGTTCAAATCCTGGGCTTGCACATCACTGACATCGCTTTCGAGTGAGGAATCTGACATTAACTTTAGTGTTTTAGCTTTTACACACAAAATATATAATAATCAAACAATACAGTCGTAAGTAATAATTGCATGGTATTTATGAATTTTCATGCAATTTTATGTTATTAGAATTAAAATCTCTATTTTACATAACCAAGCTAAGATGTTTGCATAATTCTATCAGTTACATTAGTAACATTACATAATTTACATCTGATTCTTTGCGTTATCAATAATGTTTCATTAACGTCTGACAAAAGACAAAAGACAAAAGATTCCTTAATCCTTTAATTTTATTTAAGTACCGATTTAGAATTCATCGAGAAATCTTTCCGCTACAATTTAATTGATCATTCCACTACTCTGACTTATTATTGTGAATTTCGAATCTATACTTTCCTACTTGCGCATGCATATTGCATTGCATATTACAGGCTATGGCATATGATAAAATGAGTGTTATTAATAATATATTAGATATTTCTAATTTTGCTATATGATTTATAACTTTAACTTTGTTGGATTTATTTTAATGATCTGCAATTTTCAATGCGCCATCACGCGTAAGAATGAAATTTAAGAGCAATACTCCATCTGGCGAGTAGAACTTTCTTCTCCTCAAATATTATTTTATGTATTCTTTATTAAATTTTTAATATCGCGCATATTGGTGTAAGTGGACGCTATATCTAGGATTCTAATTTGTAGGTGAAGACACTATATCCATTTGTTTTTAATTATATAACATTATTGCCATATATTAAGAATTTCCAGTGGCAGATTTCAAAACTTTTTATTAATATTTAACACCATATTTTAGTCGATATCGAGCTTTGATATACTCGAATGCTACATTGATCATCCGTGTTCGTAAGAGGCGACTAACGCATCCTTAACTGGATGCACGTCGCTTGCAATATTTGAACTGCGCCACAAGCTGGCGTGATTTTGTAAAATAAATTCAAGAATTTAATTGTTACGTTTAATGTGTGATGAGTGTGTGGGAATACATACATTTAGTGAAAAGCTCCAACGCCAAAGATTAATTAAGATTTCTTGCAAATTGGAAGAAGGTTTGAGGAAGTGTTTGGAGAACTCAAAACGCTTCAGAGCTGATTAACTTTAAAATTGTATACAAAAATCTTGTGAATATATTATAATTGTGCGACGAATCAATCTGAGCATTGCGCACAACATGTACACAAGTCTCTATTTTTCAAACACTTCGATCCTTTTGCTAACTTTCTCTGTCGACAACTTACGTGTAATAATAATATTTTTATATATCCTCTACGTTTCTTTCATATCAATATAGACGATGATCGTAATTATAGATAGAGAATCATCCATAATCTAATGAAGTGTACTGCTGTGGAGACTTCCACAGTACACATGTCAAATACTACACTTTGGCAAAGAAAGAGTTAATTTACATGACCCTTGGACGAGAAAACGGACGTTAAACCTGTATTATTAATATAATAATAATAATAATAATAATATTATTATTATTATTATTATCATTATTATTAATATTTTCATCATCGTCGTCGTCATCACTATCATTGTATCATCGTCATAGTCATCGTGATCGTCGTCATCTTCATCGCCATCGTCATCATCTTCATCATCATCATTGTCATCATCATCATAACAAAGTTCATTTCATTACTGCTAATAAACAGTCATTTCAGCTAATAATCATATTACTAATTATTATTATTATTCTATGTCGCGGTCATCGTCTAACCATTTTCTTTCATTTTTCCTTAGTGCATTTTTCATTTTGCCTTTGTTTATTAAACCTTCCCTCTCAGGACATGACCCATCCGGTTCTTCTTTCCATTAATTATATATAATACTTATTCATTGTCTATTTATGTCAATTCTATTTAGTAATTTTTTATTTGTAAATTTGGCAGTTCATTTTATTCTTCTATATCCACATTGCGAATGCAGCAGTTTCCTGACATCCTAGATCCTTTCTTAAAGTTCAGGTTTCACAAACATAGAAGAGCATGGCACAAGGCCACTTTTTCTTGATGAAGTATTCATTTTATTTTTTGTTCCACATTTCCCATCTTCTGTAAATTATGTATCATAATTATCTTAAACTCTTTACCTTGCTTTTCTTGATACTTTTCTTGATACTTAGTTGTAGCACCGGGCCAGCTGTTATTACAGCTGGACCGGTGCTACAACTAGATTTCATGAACCAGTATAATAAAATTAAGTAAAGTGTGACCCTTATTCCATAATCTTTTGGTGAGGACATTGTGTTTTTGTTTTGATTGTTAAATAATAAACTGTTTGATGTGACGTTAAAACACTTAATTAAATATCTGATATTCTGTGAATTAAATATCGTGTGATTGACGAGAATTTAATAGTTATAAAGTTAATATTATGTACAATGATGGCTGTCGATCTAATCCATAATTGTTTGAATGTTTGTTAGATTTATTTGTTGTAAATCTATAAGATATAAGAATGCCTGTGGAATTCTTACACTGAACTCCTGTTACTTGAGCCACCTCAAAAGCTTCTAAAGATGAATAGGAAAACTCTTTCTTTATCTTCGGGTATTACAATATCACCCGTTTCTCCAGTGAGGAATTTAGGTGTTATTCTAGATAAACACCTTACCTTCCATTAACACAATTAAAACTTCACAGGCATGTTTGGCATGTCTCTTCCTTATCCGTGATATTCCGCGAATACATCTATATTTGTCACGTGAGACGCTGCTACAATGTAATCCAGGTTGGATAACTGCAATTCCTTGCTTTTAAGTCTGCCTGTCTGTGAATTACACGGGCTAAAGATTAAAGAGCGTATCATTTACAAGACGGCTTCATTAACCTATAAGTCCATCACCACCCCAAGACAAAATTGTGTGTCTCACTTGATTAAAGTAATGCAGCCGTCTATAACTCGATCTTCTAAATTAATTACTCTGGTGAAATCTAGCTTAATTTTGGACTGGTTTTCTGTTTTTTGGAATTTGCACCATTTTGGACCCTCTTTTGGGTCCTCTGAGTGTCATATTAGTTTTGTCATCCTATTTCAGATTCTATTTTTAGATCATTGCAGAACTGTTAAAATGGGAGGAGCCGTTAGCTCGGGGGAAGATAATGGCGAGTTAATTGACAACCTTGTAGAGGGCAATTATATAAAGACAAAGAAAGTTGAAAAAGTTTTCAGGGCAGTCGACAGGGGTGACTTCTATTTGCCAGATCAGAGGAGCAGTGCCTATAGGGTATGAAAGACTTCATCGTTGTATTCTCTTTTCCATGCTAGTTTTATGTCTAGAATAAACTTGCATCTACAAATAAATATTTGATTTCAATTTCAAACTTAAGTGTCAAATTTTTATACATTTTTAAGTTACGAAAACAAAAAATAACATTAAAATAGTAATAATAATTAATTGCTAGTTATATATATTAAGTTTAAGAGATTATTTTTCACGAGTAGGTTCTGACAACTGCAGATCAACTTCATATGTTCTTCTTGTACTCGGCCTGGAGCTAAATCTCACAAAGCCTGTGACAAAGCATATATACCCGCCAAGTACATGGCGGTTAAGGGTGGGCTACTCTCATGTTTTAATGAAAAGTAGGTGTCTTAAGTAGTAAGCTAGGCAGGTTTCAGAGGAGTGGAGTCTAGCGCACTTGTTGACCGTGCGCATCATAAAAGAAGTTAAGCAGTGTTGGGCTTGTTTAGTACTTGGATGGGTGACAACTTTGGAAAGCTGACAGGTTTGAATAAAATAATCTGCAGGGTTTTGAATGGTTATTTTTAAATCCTCACCAGCTGTTATTGAGAAGCTATCAGAAAAGTTACGCTTACTAATAATCATGGAGAGAAAATAATAAAGCTGCCTAAACAGCTTCTAAAAATCAAATTCTGTGAACTTGTGTGTTGTGTCATGAGTATAACTACATAGAAAAAATCTAAACTATTACAATTTTATTTATTTGTTTAGCGTGTGTTAACCTAGGTAGTTGCCTCACTCTTAAAGCGGCTTTACGTAGACGGACCACCTGGCAGACAAGTTTTATAGCACTTGTCAACGAAACTTTTACAATTATGAACTAGTGATAATAATTAGTATTTTATTATGGAACATTTTTTGCCTAGGTGAACATATTTAAAGATTTTATTGTGATTTAAATTTAAATGTAGGATTTGGCATGGAAGCATGGAAACCTACACATTTCGGCACCATGTATCTATGCAGAGGTGCTGGAGTCATTGGACGTGGGACCTGGAATGAGCTTCCTCAACCTTGGCAGTGGCACTGGATATCTGAGCACCATGATTGGACTCCTTATTGGTTCCTGTGTTTGCTTCCCTTCTATATGTTACAATAGCGTTACTTTACTAATTTATAAGAGCTTATGAAATAAAAGCTGTAAAAAGCTGTGATTTGTGGACCTACTGCAATTCGTCCTTGAACTTTTATACATACGTTGTAGAATTGATCCCAATCATACCTGGTATATGCTGGTGAATTTTGGTGGATATTGAATCACAACCAGTAGATGAGTTATAATTAAGACCTTGAATCACACACTGAAGATTTCATTAGCTGAGGTACGGGTAGGTGCAAGGAAAATAGAATGGGGGATATTTTCACAGAGAAATATTTTAAAGTCAGTATCGCTTTTAAGAATGGCAGATATTGACAAAGTAGTTATTAAACTATATATATATATATATATATATATATATATATATATATATATATATATATATATATATATATAAACTATATAGGATATAGTGCCGGAAAAGCTTTTACTAGCACTTTAGGTTACATACCAGTGACTTGCTGTTACATTAATCTTTGTGACGGTAGCTCGAGTGTGTCTAGTCGTCTTGAAGAGAAGCTTTGTGCTTCTGAAACTAGACGTTAAAGACACTACAACTCATTTGCAATTTCATGCTTGTAATAGTAAGATTCTTTATATGAATGCTCTCTGTAACGGAACTTTTTTATTTTATTATAATGGCTTATAATATTAAATAAATAACACAAAATAGTAATACAATCATACGTGGTAGATGCTGGTGAATTGGTTCCTGTTACATACTACTTTGATTGGTTTCATTGTTCAGGAAACTTGCGTGAAATAAAATAGCTTCAGTTCTGTGTCGTCCTGCAGGTCCTCATGGGATGAATCACGGCGTTGAGCTCTATCAAGACGTGATAGACTATGCGCGTGAACGTGTCGAGTACTTTATACTCCATGCCGATTCTTTCGATAAATACGAGTTCTGTCGTCCGCTATTCACGTGCGGCAATTGTCTCCGTCTCTCGTCCTCCTACAGGCTCTACGATAGAGTGTACTGTGGCGCCGCCTGTCCTCCGGAGTACGAGAACTATATGAAGAACTTGATCAAGATTGGTGGGATTCTTGTCGTGCCTCTCAATGATCAGGTGAACATTTAGTAATTTTCAGATATTATAATAATATAATTAATAATATAATTAATATAATAATATTTGATAATAATTATGATGTTTTATATTACTACAATTAGTTGGAATATTTATATAAATATTATATTCTTCATCTGTTTTGTTTAAGCAGCAATTTAGCCTTGAAATTGATCTGTAGAACTTGTAGTTCACGACAGGTATAGAGTTATAGAGTGATTTATCTTTAAATAAAGTTGATAATTTATGTATTGTAAGCTTTCTTGAAATGCCAAAATTCTTATGTGAACGTGATTAAATGAAAGGTTGTAGTTTTAGTTATAGCTTATTTTTCCATTAAATTATTAGCGCTATTATTTTAAATTTAGTTTGATATTAACATTATTAAATTTAATTCAATTAGCCGTGCAGTTTGCTTAGGTTAGTAGATTTATATCCGGTGCTGTGTAAGCTATCATTAAATGTTTCAGTACTGCAATTGACCTTATGTTATTTGTTACATAATCTTTTGCTGTGTAGTTGTCTTGAGAACGATAAAGTAACGGATGAACAAAATGATTAACTCTCCCAGGTATTCATTTACATCTTAGATTTATCTCAGTGGCATCAATGAATCCCACGTAAGAGAACATTCATTTTTTTCTCATGTCATCTCATTGGCTATGACAATTTCGTCGTAGTTTGAAGAAATTAAAGTTCTAGGTCGTAAATTTATTTAACGCAGCTTCTTCAGATAACGAGAACTTCAGAGACGAGTTGGGACACGAGGAATATTCTACCGGTTTCTTTTGCCCATCTTTCTGAGCCGCAAGAAGGGACCCCAGCGGAGCACGTTGAACTTCGTAAGTCCGCACAGTTTTTCTTAGCCTCTGTGATATGATACGAACGTTTTGAGTCATTCTACTATTTTATGTTTCTATATTGACTATTGCATCAGATATAGTTTTTGTGTGTGCACCATACTTTAAATTGTTATTGGTTTCAAAGGACCTACAAAATTACAATAAATATATTACTGGTTGTAAGTGTGCTTATAAACTGAAGTATGAATATATATATTACGTATGCTTAAAATTAGGTAAGTATTAAGTATTAGATGCTATAACTAAAATATTGACATACTAAATGTAGTATAATAAAAATAAACTATAAATTTATGGGTTTTGAGTTATATATATATATATATATATATATATATATATATATATATATATATATATATATATATATATATATATATATATATATATATATATATATACACACTTATAATTAGAAGTATATTACCCATGCTGTATCCAGGTTGTTGAAGAATAGACCAACCGTGGACTGCACATGTCATATAAGACAATAAATCATTAAGTTTCACACCAATGTCAGAAAGGGCATGTGGTTGGTGTGTGGCTAGGCTCCAGAAATAAAATGTTATTTAGCGAATAGAAAAGTTTAAGAGAGAAGGTCAATTCGTATCCTTACTCTGGGATTAAACTGGGATTAAAGGGTAAATGATGATGATGTTGATGATGACAATGACCATTAAGAGTATAAATAGTATTTATTGTTTTGAATGCTAAAATACTTCAGATACTAATTGTGCTTCAAACCTTAATGTGTAGTTATATTGAGTATCTTCTAAACTTAAGACCATTTATATCTCTCTGTCATTGTACTGTCTATTGACAGATTCCTGGGATAAATTTCTTCCAAATATCTCTATCCTCTGCTTTTCTTTTCTTATCCACACATGAATGCTCTATCAAGTTCATCTAGCATCCCCAGTCTGTCTGCAAGCAGCCTTCTTTCTCAAATGTGCTCACGGTCACATGCATAAGAGTTTTTCTTTGTCTTCGTGCACTTCTTCAAACTTTTAATTAATGGTTCCTTTCTCTTTAATAGTTTTGGCTTCTTTTTTCTCGAAATGCTACATTTTAGTGCTGTCAGAATTACTTTTTCCTAGTCTGATGTCGTGTGATCTGAATGTATGAGTTAAATGTTTGGAGTTCTTCACATATTTAATCCTCGTACTATTTACTTGATGTCACTTATCCTCCTTCTCTTTTGAAACTCGACACTTTTTACCTTGATCTTCTTAATTTTAATCTGCAATCCATATTTTAATGCAGTATTGTTTAGGTTGTCCTTAATTTCATATAGTTTAACTTCGGTTTCCAACAGTCATACCTTAGTTATATGAAAATCTTCATTCCTTCAACAGAGTATCTCTTATTTTAATTCATTCTTCTGTGTTGTCCATTACTTATTATCAATTGTGTTTGCTGTAGAAACTAAGATCTGGTACTAGTAACTAAATTATTCAATTTTTTTGTAATATTCTGACCATTTTGAAAGTTTTCTAGTTTAGTAATGATCATTAGACATTAGTAATGATCATAAGACATTAGTAATGATTATTAGACATTAGTAATGATCATTAGACATTAGTAATGATCATAAGACATTAGTAATGATCATAAGACATTAGTAATGATCATTAGACATTAGTAATGATCATTAGACATTATTCACTTATCAATAACTTGTTGATTTTGTTGTTTACGACACAGCAAGCCCTAGTGTAGAGTCACTCCAGGAATCTTGCCGAGTCATCATCCGTCAAACCCTCCGTGACATAATTCGAGCCGAGAATCCCACGATTGACGTCAAGCGACGACGTAAACGGAAGCCGAAGCGGAAGACATCAGAGAGGAGGCGGAGTCGAGTGAGCGTGATGTCCATGGAGGCAGGGCTTATGGTTCTGGGTGACCTAGGAGACAGCAGCGAGAGCGAGGAGGAGGAAGCTGTGGAGGAGAGGATTGAGGGAAGCAGGCGCCGCAGGATTTACTGGTACGAAGACGATGAGCTGGTGAGCAGACGTAGGAGGAGAGAGAGGGGAGGAGAGGGAGATGCCGATGAATTAGAGGATGGGAGACAAGATGGAGGAAGGGATTATACAGAGATGAATGCAGGGTGTACCGAAGAAAACTACAGAACGGCTGATGACGAGACAAATGTTGAGACTGAGAGACAGGTTGAAGAAGGAGCTGAGAGTACGTCAAATGCAGACGGGACAGAGGATAGGGATAAAAATGAAGATGCCAGCGAGAAATCAAGATGGAAAGAAATCGAAGATGTAAATATTGACGATGTAACGTTAGAATCTGAAGACTCGAAACAAGAAAGATTTGATAGTTTGACGCAAAGTGCAGTGCTTCAAGTAACTGATGCAGAAATGCAAGAATCGTCGGTATCAAAGGACTTATTAAATGAGAGAGAGAAAAATGTTGTTAAATATGAGAGTAATGCTAATGACATGGAGGCTATGGACATGAGCGACCATGCTCTGAGCGACGGAGAGCCCAAGTCTAAATCTGTCTGCCGAAGAGATCCTGAGGAGGAAATGGGTTGTACTGTTGCAGATAGAACAGATTCCTCGTTGTCCAGTATCGTTAATACTATTTGTCAAAATAAAATTCTGTTAAATATTTCGGATGAAGGACTTGAAGAAGTAAATACTGGGACAAGCGTCTGCGCAGAAACGGAGAATTCTTTTGACGATTTTGATAATAAAGCAGAAAATAGAACAGATAAATCGAGCAGGCAGAGTGGGCGACAAAATGGTAACTCATGTACGGATAGCATGAACGGGACTTATAGTTCTAAGTCAGCGCGCTGCACTGTCAAAGAAGTGGATAAGCTAGCTGTAGAGCCGCTTTCGTGTTCTGAATCAATTTCAACCGATCAGTCTGTACGTTCAAGCAATGAGTCATCAACTAGCACACAGCGTGAAGCACTCTCCTTATCTGGCAGTTGCTTCCAAGTAACAGCCGAAGAATCTGCTCGCAGCTGTACTTTCGAAACGTCGTATGTTGGCGAAGGTCCTTACACCAAAAATATATTTACTTCAAGTAAAGAACAGTCTTCTGTCAGAGGAGAACGTGAAACAATGGATGAACCTGGAGTAGCGGTACTGAATCATGAAAACGATTTAACCGAGGAGCACTCTCCATCAGCTGAACGAGAGGCTATTGAGGGGGCGACGAGTGCCATGTCTGATCGTCTAGACGAGGAACAGCTGCAGCAGTGTAGCAGTCGAGGTGAACTCATTCAGTCACGTGATCACGCGGAACTTGAAGAAGCTTCTGCGGAGAATTCTGAACGCAGAACAGCGGCTGATCGAGATAGGTTAGCGGAATCTCTCGGAAGATTCTACGACAGCTCAGACAACAGCGATGATTCAGTAGGTGTTCCTCTGTCGAGCGTTGGTCGTCACGCAGCTTCCAATTGGGGTCCCTACCGCAGACATCCCATCCTCGAGGAAATGTTCGATTTGCGAACTATCCTGTCGTCTCGTTTGCGGAACAGCGGTTTAGTTCGGAGCAGCAGAAGAACGGAGACTGAGGCGGTGAAAGAGAGTGAGTGCGGGAAAGAGAATGGGAAAGATAAGGATGATGAGGAAGAGAAAGAGGAAGAGGAGGAAGGTAGGGAGCCTGTTGTTTTATATAGAGGTTGTTTAAGAGATAAAGTTCAACAGTTGCCCTTACCGGCGTCGTTGAAAGACTATTTGCTGTACTATCGACAGTAATCAACTATCGACAGTAATCTACAAACACTCAAACAGCAAACAAACACAACAAACACAAACAACCGACAACAAACAACAAACATAAACAAACACACATACACTCACAGAGACAAACACACACGCATACATACACAAACACACGCACACATGTAGATAGACACGTTTGCACACGCTCATTTGTTAAAAAACAGTAATTTGAGTAGACTCTCACATCTGCTAAGTCGCATAACTCCCATCGACATCTTTGAATGACTTGAGATACAACTTTATTTATCTACATCTATGTGTATAATTTGTAAATATAAAATCTAATTTATCTCTTAGCTTAATGTATTTCCCAACGGGCAGGTTCTTGGCATAAAACTGCTCTATCTTGCTATATCCTCTGTATTCCTCTTCAGCTTCACAAATGCATGATTAAATCATATTACATGCCATGAATGCATCATTAAATCATATTAAATGAATGCATGCTTAAATCATATGAATTCCCGTGAATGCATGATTAAATCATATTACATGCCGTGAATTTGTGATTGAATCATATGACCTGCCGTGAATGCATGATTAAATCATATTACATGCCGTGAATTTGTGATTGAATCATATTACCTGCCGTGAATCATTACATACCCTGAATGCTTGATTAAATTAGAAATAGTATTACTTGCCGTGAATGCATGATTAAATCATATTACATGCCATGAATGCGTGATTAAATCCTACGATTTTCGTCAGAAATGGTTTCCTTTCTTGGTTTCTGTTTTTGTAACTTTCGTTATTTCCTCCATTCCCCTCCATGTTATTAGTAATCATTGCCTTTTGTAGATAATCGACTGAACTAAGAGCAACGAATGAATTACGAAGCTGTTTGTGTATTTAGCGTATATATTGATACGTATAAGCAATACTAACACACTACTCAAGAGATAACAAAGTTATTGCTGCTATGTAGTCTGACCAACTAATTCGCAATTCAGTATCATACCGTCTAACTGATAAATCTTGTACTCCTGCTGGTTTTTAACGGTATTTAATTTGCTAACTGTATGTAAGTGTTTGAGCGGATGATAAATTCACTTAATGGATTTTATTAGTGTATGGAGTAATAGCATAAGCTCCGTTTGCTCATGCATCTGCTCTTGGTATATCTGTGTAGATCGGCTCTAATTTTAAAGTGCTAAACGAATGCATTGTTATGCGTGCACAGTGTAAACACACCAACACACGCGAGTGTTGTGAATATTTGAATTTATTAACTAGACTAAACTATGGCTGTGTCTAATCATAAAAGAGCTATGCATAAAATATTTTAAGGGTTATGCTTAAACGGGCTATTCTTAGAGCTATTCATATGGGCTATGCATAAACGCTTATCATGTGGTCTGCTGACACATAAATCAATAAGCATATGCTCGCATTGATGTACATATTTTCACACACATACTAAAACCTGCCATGCATGCAGGTGTGCCTACACCCGTACTGACATAAAAAGCTAATTGAGCCGATTTATATCTCTGTTATATAAAGTTACAGTTAGTGATGATTGGGATTAGAAACCGTGCCCTGGTTCTCTGACAGTTTATGCTGTCGACCTGATTATCAGGCCATCATTAATCACATGCTTTGAATTGCTCGGAATTGTTCAGTATTCTGATGTGAACACACAACGTACACTGATGGCTTTGTGAACTTTTGATCTTATCATGCTTAATCTATATTAGTTATAGTTAACTGTGATACTGTATTCTGCTTTTGTATGTTTTACCTATCTAATTCCATTGAATTCTTAAAGTTTATGGATTGTTGTTATCTTGGGCTATACCTGTGTTTGGAATTTAGGGATTTAAATCATCTGATTACATAAATTTTTAGAAATGTAAGATTATTCCGGCATACAGTACGCAGACGTATTTAATGCAAAACTTGTAAGTTTTTCCACATAGGGAATAGATATAATTAATTCTTTCTCCATGCTACTAATAAATGTGTACAAATTTAGACATAATAAACTTTCTGAAATTCTCGAAGATATCATATTTTGATTTGGAGTCAGCGATTATTTTAAGAGTATCTGCACCTTAATGATTCAGTAATCTCCCTATAGTCTTCACTTGTTCCTGTCATAATTATTTATCGAACGAAATAAGATATTTCCCCGTGTTATATCTATTTATCCCGACCCTGGTTAAACTGGGATTTAAGGGAAGATGATGATGAACGAAATAAGATATTAAGTGGTAGATTTTAGATAGGTGAAGTAAATGTGATTGATTGAAAGCACATTTAAGACAGTGTGAAAGTTCTGAAAACTATATAAAGGCGATGCATTCAAATTTCCGTTGTGTGGTCCTGTTAAGCTGCAATGTCAGTTATGTTTATATTGATCGATTTTGTATTTAATTAAATTAATTATATTTAATTGTTTAACTTAATTAATTTCCTAATTGAATTGAATGTTTAATCATTATCTTGTGTTATATATATATTTACCGCGATAATTATTGCTGTAAATACATGTTTTAAAGCTGGTAAAGCCAAGGTTAACGTCAGTTTCCTCACTCGAAAGCGATATCAATGACGGGAAAGCCCAGGATAGCAGCTATCAACTATTGCTTGAACAACTAGGGTTTTGTGCTTATAAAATCAGTATCGTTGCCTTTCATGTTCTTGGAAATGTTGTTAATTCCATAGCGATGTCGTCACGTCACAACGGCTGTAAAAAACATTTCAGTTTTTATCTTGTGGGCTGAGATTTGACGAATAATTGACAGTCTATATTTTGATCTATCCGGTGTTTTCATGCATGGGAGTGTTTTCGTTGTTAAAGTCAGAATATAATATTACAAACTTGTCCTTAGGTGTATTATTCTTCGAATAATAAAACAACAACAACAACTATAGTGCTACTATTATAGTGCTTTTATGTTGTCCACGACAACATAAAACACTGATGAAACAAATCGAAACCGGTGAGCAAAGAGAATGTCCAAAAGGTGCAAATTCCAAAATTCAGAAAACTCTTAATAAAGATATAATCGAAATCATATTGTGACGAAACTTTCACTTAACGTCTGTTGAAAATTAATCTGGGTAACAAAATAATCTCGGTTTTTATAGCCTTTCTGAAGCTGCTAAACATGAAGAGAAGATGGAAAGTAGTTCAGGTTTTAGTTTCACTTTCCGAGATTTGCCGGAAGAAACAAGTTGTTCTCGCTGCCAATTGATCCGTCGATCAATACTGATTTTGAATACATATTTAATATTAAGACAATGATAATTAATTAGTGCTGCAGGCCTATTTTGTAAATACCTAACGATAACCGCTGGGCTTAGCCCGTGGCATGTTGGAAAGTTGTTCTACAGAGGATCCTTAGATGCATGGTTCAAATCCAGTGCTATCCCCGTTATTGTCGTGTTGTTCAGAATGAAACTAACGTTAAACTTGGCTATAACGATGACAATAACTATTTCCAGAGCGATAACGAGACAATAACAAAAACCTGACTAAATAACTAAATTTATATCAATATCAAAAATTACGTTGTGATATACTGAACAAGACAAGAAGTCGCTGTGATAGCTATAAATCACATTATATTAATGACTTTCAGAGACATTTATGCTATTTGTCTGCACAGATTCCTATACAATTAAACTACTAGCCTAACAACTTCAACTGTTAACAATTTACATAACTAATAATTATCTTTAAGAGTGTTTGCCTGTTATTTGTCTCACTTGATTAAAGTGATGCAATCTGCTGTTACTCGGTCTTCAAAATTAATTACCCTTGTGAGACCTAGCTTACCTTCGCGCTCTGAGCTATCTAATCGTTCTTTCAAGCATGCTGCACCGCAGATCTGAAATTCTCTTCCATCCAATCTTCGTAAATCTTTATTTGAATCACATCGGCCTTTGCTTTCCTATGAGCAGTTCCCTAGGCAGTTGAAGACCTATCTTTTCCATCTTTCTTTACCACCCAGTGTCCATGAGCAGCGACCTGCGCCTAAACCACCTTTTCTTTAACTCCCTTTACTTTGGACTGAATTTCTGGATTTTGCAATTTGAGCCGTTTTTGATCCTTTTATGTGCTTTCCGGCTTGATTTTGTTTCAATAGTTCTCGATGTTGTCATTGATGACTGTAGCACTCTAATTGTTGTTAATTGTTGTTATTATTTGGTTTGGTCCTAAATTTTGTATCAACTCTGTCTTTCTCTCCGGTCATTGCAGTTTCATAATTACTCCGCTTTAGACGTCCTGGCATGCTTCAAGTGAGAAACTTAACAGATATCTAACTGTTTGCTATTGTAACTGATAAAGATTAAAATACAATAGTATACGCTTTATGCATTGCAAGTACAGATTTTATATATATATATATATATATATATATATATATATATATATATATATATATATATACAGTATATATACTGTATATATATAATATATCTATTATATATATATATATATATATATATATATATATATACATGTATATATATTTATAATTTAGTTTATATATAGTGTTCTAGTTTATATTTCTAGTTTTTATTTTATTATATTTAGCTGACTGACCCAAATAAAATTATCTGCATGTATGACGCATATTTACATGATAAATTCTATATTGAAAAAGGAAAGTGCTGAGCTCAGTGTCGTTATGATAATTAATACAATAATTAACTTACGTATACTTCTATTTCATTCTGCCGACTTGTTAAATCTTGTGACATTTTATTCGTTGTATATCATTCTCTCATATAATTCCTTGAGATAGTTCTATCACCTATATTATTTCGAATTACTGTAAATGTTAATTAAATTATACTTTATACTAAAAAGAAATTTTGATAAAGTGAAGTTTACCGAGATATATTTTAATATATTTGAAACTTTCACAGAGTCATAATTTGTTAAGGATTAGAGAAGTCTCCTATTTTACGTGGTCTTTTTCTTTAGCAGTGTCCATTACAGTGAACAACTAACTACTGGGATATCTTCTGGGATTTAACAAGATTTTTTTTCATTAAAAAATGAATTCACCCGTTATTGCATCTGTGAAATTTCTACAACGACTTTTTCACTGTACACTGTAAACAGAATGAAAGTTTATTTTACGTACACATGTCTTTTAAAATAATGGATTTTTCATTCAAAACATGCGAGTTTGAAACACTATACGTCACTGCACTCGTGTCAGCTGAAGCTAGATTGATCATGATGATTCATTGCAAATTGAATTTGAATTAGGTTTCACGTCCGGCTTTTCCAAACGACGTAAAATACAAGAGGTATCCAGTGACCCGTTGTAGAGAGTGGTAGAGAAGTGAGTGTAGACAGAGGAGACAATAGCCATTATTAAAGAGAGATAGAGAGAAAGAGAGAGAAAGAGAGAGAGAGAGAGAGAGGCAGATTCAGAAGTAAAATTATGCATGGTATGGAGTATCTTCTATAGATAATTTCATGTTGAAGATTTTTGCTATAGCGGTGTATCAAGCTAAAAAATTCGACTTCATGGAAGGTTCATTGTATCGTGGCTAAAGGGTGATGGTGTTGGTCGGAGGGGAAGGGGTTTGGGTCACCTGCCTCCACTATTTAGCAGTTAAATTGTATTGCCTCTTCTTCAGTGTCTAAATTTTTCTCGCTGTTGTCACTCGCAAAAGTGGCCACTTATAATCAGTTTCGTCATCAAATTTATCTGAAGAGATATCAGAACAGATAAAGTTGTTCGCGGGTGGACAAAAGTGATGGGAAACTGACCTGAGAATTGATGACCTACTTTCTCACTCGTGGTCAAATTTATCTGAACAGACCAACTATTTGTCAATTATATCTGACTGTGAGTCGACTCCGTCTAATTTATCTGATCATATATCTGTTCAGATAAATGTGATCGTGAATGGCCAAAACTTCTTTATGTGGGTTTTAATAACTTGTGTAAGCATACTTGTGTATAAATTATAAAATTAAAGGTATGCATGAAAATAGCTATTTTAGCTAGCGTCGATAGTATCAATATACATAACAGCTAAGACTAGGTCTTATCTTCGTATATATTCTGCCTATGTTTCTATGATTTGTGAAAGGACTGTGAAGAAATATGTGTGATGTTATTAGATCGGTGTTTGGACTTTCGTTATTATCTTATTGAGTATATATTGTAGACCTTCGAAGGGGTATTGTTTACTATAAAGGTTATAGAAAGTAGAAGGAAAGGAAAGAGAAGCAGAGGCAGGCGAGATTAGGAATGTCAGATGATATAAAGTTCTACTCAAATATGGACGTGAGTGGAAAACGGAAGACAGAGACGAGTGGAAGCGTTATATACTATGGACCTGCCAGTAGGCAGTGCACTGAGAGAGAATGTAGACCTGAAAATCCCTGACTCATCCTCATGTTGCATTGTAATTGCATAATATGCTATTGCATTACATGTTTAATACATGTATTGTATATTTAAGCTTAGATTACTAAAAATGTAGACGGGTGTTACAACTCTTCAAGGCTTTCTACACCCGGATAGTTAAGTAAAGATCAACGTTGCATTAATTTTAAATATTTCTCTCCTTGTATCAACCAAAGAGAGAGTGAGAGAGAGAGAGAGAGAGAGAGAGAGAGAGAGAGAAAGAGTGTATGTATGTGTGAGAGAGACATTAAACTTATGGTACGTATGGATGCGGGTATGGATTGTTAGGAAAATATTTGAGAAATATAAAGCAAACATAATAGAATTACTTTTCAGAATAGCCTCTACAAAGTTTAAAAATATATGTTAGAATGCGTTCATTGGCATCTTCAGCACAAAGAAAACTTGGCAGATGCATAATAATGTCACTAATCTAATATGGATATTATTCGATAGGCTTTTACGAACTCAATTCAATCTTGAAATATGGTTCCCTATTCATAAATGTATGATTTGAACACATTAAATGCAACAGTTCTTTCTCGATGTGAATGAAGCAGGATTTTAGAGCCAGATTCTGACCAATTTATTTATCAATAGTTCCTAAAATCTCGGCAGAATATTTCTAAGACTGGTTTGAGGTATGAATAGAAAAACACTGAGGAGAAATTGTCGGTTAGTTAAAATCTAGTAATATCCATGTCGACATAGCTCTTGAAAAGTTTTCATTAAGCCAATATGAGAAGCCCACTGTAGTACTTCAGCTTGTATTGCATTTTTAAATATATATTTAGCATAATATTATACACTTATAGTTGGCAGATAATAGTTTGTGGCTTTAGAAATCAAGTCATTATAGATTTATATAATATATTTAGATGCAAATGGGCGTTTATGCTTATGAAAAATAATGCCGTGGAACACTTTAACAGGATTAAATGACGCACTGATGCTCGATCATTAACACATTTGGTCCTCACCAGATGCATCTAATAAAGCTAATAAAGCTAATATGATCTCACTGTATACGTACTTACATGTAAACAGTACAAAAATTGCAATTAAAACAGAAAATGGCCAACCAAGGTAGGGTCAGATTAAAGGTCAACACTCGATTTAGGCATGCGTGCATTGATATGCACTCGTTAATATTATCTTAATATTAATATATTACTCATATATTAATATAATATCATCATCATCATCATCATAATCTTCATCATCATCTTCATCATAATCTTCATCAGCATCTTCATCATAATCTTCATCATCATCCTCATCATCATAATCTTCATCATCATCTTCATCATAATCTTCATCATCATCATCATCATCATAATCTTCATCATCATCTTCATCATCATCATCATAATCTTCATCATCTTCATCATCATCTTCATCATCATCATCATCATCATCATCTTCATCATCATCATCATCATCATCTTCATCATCATCATCATCATAATCTTCATCATCATCTTCATCATCTTCATCATCTTCATAATCATCATCAGCATCATCATCATCATCATCATCATCACCATAATCTTCATCATCATCTTCCTCATAATCTTCATCATAATCTTCATCATCATCATCATCATAATCTTCATCATCATCATCATCTTCATCATCTTCATCATCATCATCATCATCATCATCATCATCATCATAATCTTCATCATCATCTTCATCATAATCTTCATCAGCATCTTCATCATAATCTTCATCATCATCATCATCATCATCATCATCATAATCTTCATCATCTTCATCATAAGCTTCATCATCATCATCAGCATCATAATCTTCATCATCATCTTCATCATCATCTTCCTCATAATCTTCATCATAATCTTCATCATCATCATCATCATCATCATCATCATCATATAATCATCATAAATCATCATCATCATCATCATCATCATCATCATCATCATCATCATCATCATCATCATAATCATCATAATCTCATCATCATCATCATCATCATCATCATAATCATCATAATCATCATCATCATCATCATCATCATCATCATCATCATCTTCCCTTGAATCCCAGTTTAACTAGGGTACTTAAAGTTAATCAGTGTATAAAATATTAAATATATTATAAACCTTATTCTTTTAAATTTCTTTTGTTTGCCTAGTTCAGTTTGTATTTTTATGTTCGTCTTATTTTCCTTTCTTGTAATACTGCCACTTGTTTGGTGAATAAAGAGTATAATATATATAGAATATATATAATATAGAATATAATATATTTCTGTGCGCGTTGAAAGTAGTGATGCGTAAATAAGTTCTATATAATATAGAAGTGTTCTCACTGCTTCATGGCTGGGATCTCAACTAGTTTGCCTATGACTTCATTGTCGTACAAGCTGTTGTGTCTGCTTCAGCGTGATCTTATCATGAGTGAGATGTTAGATGTTGTCATGGACTACCTGTTGTTTTAGATAGCGGAACTGTATGACAAGGATCCGCTAGGACTGGAGTTGTCGCTGGAGTACTGGAGTAGCAGTGATTACCTGTCCACAGGACCTTCCAGCAGCTTCTCTCTGTCCTACAACCAGAACACTCCTCACAGACAGGCTAGTGGCTGTTAAAAAATTAATTTGTTATTTGTTTTGTTACTTATTCTGTTAATTATTTTGTTAATTATTTTGTTAATTATTTTGTTAATTATTTTGTTAATTATTTTGTTGTTAATAATTTTTTAAATTATTTTGTTAATTATCTTTAAATTATTTTTAAAATTAATTTTGATTCATATTGCTACAAACATTACATCCGCACGTGTTGTGTAGTTCGTTGCTAAGTTTCTTTTTTGTAGTTTTCACTATTGTCTCCTTCATTTCTTGGTTATCTGCCTGGTTGATTGTGTGTCTATTTTCATTTGTTTGCTTGTCTCTGTATGTTCATTTGTTTGCTTGTCTGTATGTTCATTTGTTTGCTTGTCTGTATGTGTAGATCAGTTTGTTCAAGTTCTTGCGACTGACTGGAGATTTGCTGTTGCCGCCTCTCTACGTGCCCTACATCAAGATGCTGATTGGCCTGTCTAATGGAAGAAAGTCAGCGCACCAGTGCTTCAATCTGCTCTCTATGAATGGAGGTAAGATTTCGGCTCTTACTGTTTGTCTACTCAAAGGCCTGTGAGTTGTTTGGGGTTTGATTGTGTCTATTGTCAAGGTTGCCGTACCATTTAATCTAATAATTTAATTTATGGATGCCATTTTATACAGTCAATCAGAAATTACTATGTACTAAGTTGTCGCATTGATTAGGTGATTTTGCTAATCAAAGAAACATCGTCACGTTGTATAGATTTTTAATTTTTAATTTATTTGATAGTTAATGCGGAAACAACACTCTCAACAATAGTAATAGTTTTCTGTTAATAATAAGGAGCGTGCAGTGGAACTTTTTGCACCAAATTGCACCTTTGAACATACCAAGGATCTCTAACAGCATGGACACTGTGCTGATTGATTGATTGTAGGTAACGTGTCTCTGATTGATTGATTGTAGGTAACGTGTCACTGTGCTGATTGATTGATTGATGGTAACGTGTCAATGTGCTGATTGATTGATTGTAGGTAACGTGTCAATGTGCTGATTGATTGATTGATGGTAACGTGTCAATGTGCTGATTGATTTATTGTAGGTAACGTGTCACTGTGCTGATGGATTGATTGTAGGTAACGTGTCAATGTGCTGATTGATTGATTGTAGGTAATGTGTCACTGTGCTGATTGATTGATTGTATGTAATGTGTCAATGTGCTGATTGATTGATTGTAGGTAATGTGTCAATGTGCTGATTGATTGATTGATGGTAACGTGTCAATGTGCTGATTGATTGATTGTAGATAATGTGTCAATGTGCTGATTTATTGATTGATGGTAATGTGTCAATGTGCTGATTGATTGATTGTAGGTAACGTGTCACTGATTGATTGATTGTAGGTAACGTATCACTGATTGATTGATTGTAGGTAACGTGTCTCTGATTGGTTGATTGTAGGTAACGTGTCTCTGTGCTGATTGATTGTAGGTAACTTGTCTCTGATTGGTTGATTGTAGGTAACGTGTCTCTGATTGGTTGATTGTAGGTAACGTGTCTCTGATTGGTTGATTGTAGGTAATGTGTCACTCATTGATTGATTGTAGGTAATGTGTCACTAATTGGTTGATTTTAGGTAACGTATCGTGGGATCACTTCTACACGACGCTGCAGCGGTACTACGCCAGCCTGCGCGAGGAGCTGATAGCCCCACAGGACCAGGGTGCCATGATCTACCGGCACCACACACGAGCCATCAGCCAATCAGAAGTCGACGGGCTGATCACTGTGCTACAACTCATCTGTCGAGTCGCTGAACTAGTCAGTTCTTAGTCTTTATAGTTCTTAGTCTTTATAGTTCTTAGTCTTTATAGTTCTTATGATTTATAGTTCTTAGTCTTTAGAGTTCTTAGTCTTTATAGTTCTTAGTCTTTATAGTTCTTAGTCTTTATAGCTCTTAGTCTTTATAGTTCTTAGTCTTTATAGTTCTTATGATTTATAGTTCTTATTAATTATATAGTTCTTAATCTTTATAGTTACTATTCTTTATAGTTACTATTCTATATAGTTACTATTCTTTATAGTTACTATTCTTTATAGTTACTATTCTTTATAGTTACTATTCTTTATAGTTACTATTCTTTATAGTTACTATTCTTTACAGTTACTATTCTTTATAGTTACTATTCTTTATAGTTACTATTCTTTACAGTTACTATTCTTTACAGTTCTTATTAATCATAGTTTCTATTCATTATATAGTTCATTGCAGTTCTAAGTTAACATAGTTCTTACTCATTACAGTTCTTATTCATTATAATTTCTGTTCATTATGGTTCTCATTCAATACAGTTCTAAGTAATTGTAGTTCCTATTCGTAGAAATTTAGTTTGTAGTAGTTCTAGTTCAGTACGACTCAATTCAGTTTTATTAATTCAGTCATTGTTGTTTTAGCATTAGTAATACTAATGGTAGTTCTGCATATCAGGCTTAGCAGCACATCTGTCTGTTAAAACTATATGTTGTTGTTGTTGTCTATGTGTTAGGATGAGAACGCTAGAGTATCTATGTGTTGTTGTTGTCTATGTGTTAGGATGAGAACGCTAGAGTATCTATGTGTGAGAATCACGTGTGGATGTCGCATGCTACACTGCTGGGTCTAGTCAGATGTAATGTACCGGCACGACTCAAAGGTCAGCTCATTCGCTGCCTTGCTGCTTTCTGTCGCACACAGGAAATAGCGGCCACATTCTGGAACATGCTGGATGAGTCACAGGTGCGGTAATTGTTTATATATGAGAATGTGTTTAATTTTGTTTTTTTAGCAATTTTTACCCAATGTTGGGGACGTCCCTGACATCATCCCTGGATGAGGAAATCGGACGTTAAACCTTTATTATTATTATTATTATTATTGCTATTATTATTATTATTATTGCTATTATTATTATTATGTCTCTCTCTCTTAGTGCACTGCCTACTGTTAGGTCCATGGTATATAATGCCTCCACTCTTCTGTCTTACGCTTTCCTTTTCATGTCCACATATGAGTGAATCTTCAAGTGGGTTGTCTGTTTACATCTACAGTTAAACAATGTGAGCTTTATGTCAGTTTTGTGACTCAGTGGCAAATGTCGTCTTTGATTTTTTCGTTACTGCCTTGTTCATCTATGTCTCCAGCTTACCGCCCTCTCTCCATTCCATGTACTGAATGCATAGTTCTCTTCTCTTACCTCCTTCTTCTGCTTTGGTTTTCTAGATTTTAGATTAGCACGTTCTAATGGTCCTTCTATTATGTTCACATAGCTTTGGACTCATTGTGCTCGATGTTGTCCTTAATGACTGCAGTGCTCAAATAGCTTCGTTGTTGTACAGTAAAACTCAACAAATTTTTAACAGTAGTATCAATGCTTTCTCCGGGAATGACGCCCCTGCCCTGTAAATGTTAGTCGTAGCTGAGGAAGGCACAGGGCCCCCCTCATCAGAAGCTGAATCCCCAAGAGTAATGGTAAATCATGTTAGATGATTTAAGGATTGAATCGTATGTGAAAATGAAGAGGAAAACGGAAGATAGGGACGAGTGGAGCATTATATAGCATGGACCGGCCAGTAGGCAGTGCACTAAGAGAGAGAGAGCGAGAGACAGAGAGGAGAGATCAATGTTATGTGGTGCTTTAGTAGAGATCATTTAGTTATACACTGGCTGTACGTTGTACTTGTAATACTTTGTTGTTATTTTAGATTCTGCCTACAATGTCTTACAGTGGACCTGGGGGTCAGAAGCCGTCTGGCATCGTTGTAAGTATTGTAAGCCTTTTAGCAGTATTTACTGTTGTTATACCATCTCTAGTGATCAGTCAACACGCTTTTACGACAAGATATTATGGGCGAGAATGTTCTGTGTTACAAATTTGGAGGTGGTTAAATCAAGATTGATTGACTCAAGATTAATTTGGAGGAGGTTGAACTAATATTGATAGATTGATTACAGATTTATTTAGAGTAGATCCTATCAGGATTGAGTACAGATTGATTTAAGGTTGATCTCATCACGATTGATTCATTTAGAGTACATCTCATCACGATTGATTGATTACAGATTTATTTAGAGTAGATCTTATCACTATTTATTACAGATTGATAGATCTCATCACGATCGATTGATTACAGATTGATTTAGAGTAGATCTATTGATTGATTACAGATTGATTTGGAAGAGGTGGAATCACGCAATGAGGAGTATCCTATCACCCTGGCGTTTATCTCACTGCTCAACACGCTCACCTCTCGCCCGGTGCCTGCAGGGCTGGGTGCAGGCTACAGGGTGCCTGGGGTCGCGCCCTACGTGGACTATCTCGTCGAGCACGTCTTCCTCAAGTTCAACTCCAGGGCCTACAGGAACCAGCAGGAAAAGGTGGCGTAGTTGTTTACTTGTAAAAAAAAATAGGCTAATAAAGCTCATGTTAACGTCGGTTTCCTCACTCGAAAGCGATGTTATTGACGGGCGAGCCCAGGATTTGAACCCCGTACGTACTGATCCGCAGTCGAGTATCTTACTAATATCTTGTGGCGTAATATGTGCTTAGTTTTATGACTGTTTTAATTGTTTAATTTATAGTATTTGTGGATTTGAATGGAAGCTTTGACGCTTCCATTTCTCATTTGAATAAGAAACTGGTTGCTAATTATTTCTAGCTGTTGTCGTGGACGTGTTGCCAATGTTAGAAGTTTCTCAATCAGTCCACAGACATTTGAACGACAGGATGAAGTGAACTTTTCATAAGCAGAACCTTGTGACTCTTTGGCAGTAGTTGCAATATTATAGTATTGAACTATTAAAACAATTGAAATAACAACGTTCTGGTAAATATTACAGGTAGACTAGAAGCTCATTGTTTACCAAGAGTTTAAATTTGTCAGTTATGTGAGGATTATGATGTTGTTGTTGTTGTTGTGTAGTGGGGTATTTGTAGTGGGGTGCTGATGTTGTTGTTGTTGCTGTGTAGTGGGGTGTATGCAGTGGGGTGCTAGAGATCCTGTGTAAGCTGCTGAGGCAGCACGAGGTGGGTGCTGAAGACCTTGAGGACAAGCAGAGAGGCTGCAGACCAGCGGGACACGTTCTCCTCCTACACATGGTCTCTGAGTCCAGCGATCTGCTCAGAATGGTCAGTTGTTGATAGATCATTGGTATCACTGCTCAGAATGGTCAGTTGTTGATAGATCATTGGTATCACTGCTCAGAATGGTCAGTTGTTGATAGATCATTGGTATCACTGCTCAGAATGGTCAGTTGTTGATAGATCATTGGTATCACTGCTCAGAATGGTCAGTTGTTGATAGATCATTGGTATCACTGCTCAGAATGGTCAGTTGTTGATAGATCATTGGTATCACTGCTCAGAATGGTCAGTTTGTTGATAGATCATTGGTATCACTGCTCAGAATGGTCAGTTGTTGATAGATCATTGGTATCACTGCTCAGAATGGTCAGTTGTTGATAGATCATTGGTATCACTGCTCAGAATGGTCAGTTTGTTGATAGATCATTGGTATCACTGCTCAGAATGGTCAGTTGTTGATAGATCATTGGTATCACTGCTCAGAATGGTCAGTTGTTGATAGATCATTGGTATCACTGCTCAGAATGGTCAGTTGTTGATAGATCATTGGTATCACTGCTCAGAATGGTCAGTTGTTGATAGATCATTGGTATCACTGCTCAGAATGGTCAGTTGTTGATAGATCATTGGTATCACTGCTCAGAATGGTCAGTTGTTGATAGATCATTGGTATCACTGCTCAGAATGGTCAGTTGTTGATAGATCATTGGTATCACTGCTCAGAATGGTCAGTTGTTGATAGATCATTGGTATCACTGCTCAGAATGGTCAGTTGTTGATAGATCATTGGTATCACTGCTCAGAATGGTCAGTTTGTTGATAGATCATTGGTATCACTGCTCAGAATGGTCAGTTGTTGATAGATCATTGGTATCACTGCTCAGAATGGTCAGTTGTTGATAGATCATTGGTATCACTGCTCAGAATGGTCAGTTGTTGATAGAGCAAGCATTGGTATCATTGCTAGGAATGGTCAGTTGTTGATAGATCTAGCATTAGTATCACTGCTCGAAATGGTCAGTTAGTGTTGTCAAAAGTGTTTCCAGAAATGTTTCCTGAATTGTTGTCGAGCTTTAAAGTGAAAAATCTAAAACTTAATATAATGTCAGTTTCCTTCTCAAAATTATGTCAATGATTGTGTGAACATAGAGTTTTGATTCTAGATCTACTGTACCACATTCCAACACGTTGCTGGTAAGAGGTCAGTAGTTGTATATATATGTTGTGTAAAACAATCTCCAACAAACAACTTTACCGATTTGTATCACTGGAATGCAAGACGATTTGAATATGCAATTGATGTACATTATTACTTTACAGCTAAATTCATAATTTGGAATTTTCTGTATTATTTTATTTAATTGAATTTGTGTATTATTCTGAACTGTGTGATTGAGAAAAGGGTATGAACGTGTGAGGTGTGTCTTCTCTAATTAAGTGTAAGCATAAATTAATTATGAAATTCCTAGGTTGATAGTCTAAGTATTGATTTGTAATTTTCATAGATTAAATACTAAAAGGTTTTCCTGTACTTGGTAGTGTAATATTTGTAATTCATACTTGAGTAGACTTTGCTAGCTGCTAATTATGGTATTACAGCACAGAGCTCTGGCTCTTTTATTATTGCCTATTTCGTATTGCTTGTTGTTTATCTGTCTGCATGAACGTTCTATTGTTTGTATAATCTGTGCTGCGATGAACGAGTAAAAGAAGTGAAACAAAAATATTGATAATAGATTTTTATCTATATAAAAATCGTGCAATCAAGTTAGTTGTCTAGTTGGTTGTCAAGTGAAAATCAAGTTGGTTGATTGATTGATTGATTGATTAATTTATCGGCTAATTGTTATCGCTGGTTGGATTGCTTGTTTCAGATTCTTTACATCATTGATGAGGCTTCTCGACAGTTTGACAAGTACACTCAGTTTCCTGGTCAGTCATTCCGTGTTTGAAAGTCTTGATAGCGTTGGGGTAACGTCATGAAGTTTTAAATGACAGAATTATGAGGTGAATTGAACCCTCGCGGGTTTGAATCCCAGCCGCGCTGATCTGAGAGTAAAATCTCGGACATTCACTGGACTGGTTAAACAGAAAATGGACTAAAATTTCCTAATGGTTTAAACATGTTGTAATAAAAAGTGATAGATATCAACATAGTTGATCATTTCACTATAATGTGTGTTGGCTTTTTTACCATTCTATATGGCTTTGACATATAACAACAGTTTAAGTTTGTTTGAAATCTTGTTTGTGTTACTAGTACAGTAAGTGTGCTATTAGCGAAAGGTCAATGAAAGATTTTTAACTACTAGCATATGTTATATTGAAGACGATTGACTGATAGGTTGATTGATGGATTAATTGATCTGCTCTCGTTAAACAAGATCTGATTGATAGATGTCTAGGTATATAAATTTATTGATTGATTGATGTCGGTAAGATATCATACTATCAAGTAGTATGTACAGAGCTCAAATTTTTGGGCTCACTTGTCGCTGATAGTGCTTTCGTGAGATGAAATAGAGGATAACATCAGCTTTAGTCTCCTTAGCTTCAGATTGATTGATTGATTGGTTGATTGATTGATTGGTTAGTTGATTGATTGGTTGATTGATTAATTGATTGATTAATTGGTTAATTGGTTAATTGATTAATTGAGTGGTTGATTGATGAACAGGTAAGTCAGAGCTGGAGCAGGCCTCGCTGTATTGTCTGATGATGATAGAGCAAGCTGTCGCTAAGCAGGACTTGTTCCTCGCAGCCCTGCGGCAGAGCAGCGACTCTCTGATTGGCTACCGTGTCGAGAGAATTCTGCTCAGTGTTAACCCTCGCAGCGGAAAATCTGATCATCTCGTCAACATTGCCAAGTAATGAGAACAATTGGACTGATAGTTATTACGATATTTACTTGTAAAAAATTATTTCAGAATATTAACAAATACTTCATCATCATCATCACCATTATCCTCCCGTGAATCTCAGTTTAACCAGGGTCGGGATTCAAATAGACTGTCTCAAAGTATTAAAAAATACTTCACAATTTTAAAAAATACTCCATAATATTAAAAAAATGCTTCATAATATAAAAAATACTTCAGTATATTAAAAATGCTGCAGAATATTAAAAAAGACATCAGAATGTTAAAATATACTTCATAATTAGTCATCGTCATCATCTTCCTCTGAATCTGTTTAAAGCTGTGTGACGGGCGATCACTGGATTCTAAGGTGGTTTAATTAAAATATTAGATAGTCGCATTGTACATTATATCTCTTTAACAAATTGTTAGTTCTAATCGACTTTTGTATTGCTACGTATAGATACGTGACATATAACTCATTTCTACTACGACACGCTCACTATGCTGTGAGGATACTAATGAAAGCTTGTTCAGCTCCTGAGGTCCAGTCTAAGATAGTCAGTCTCTTTACCACCTCAGAGGTTGGATATTTCTACTGTTTCCTGTTTACTGAAACTACGTATTTACCTAGTTGTTTTTCTATTTATTCTGTAAAGTTGCAAATTTATCAACCAAAACCTGTACATTTTTTGCACATGTAGCTATTTAGAGCTGATGATTAGGAATCTAAGCTATCTAAAATTAGGATTTTTTCAGGTATGAACTCGTTTATGTTTATTGTAAATTAATGTTTCGAAAGGCTTAGAGAATTCTGCTTATTACCTCGTTGTAAGCAGAATCCCCCAAGAATAATGGTATATCAAAAGGAATGTTATAAATGATTTAAAGATCCACTCGTATGTGGACATGAAGAGGAAAACGAAAGATAGAGATAAGTAGAGGGATTATATACCATGGACCTGCCAGTAGGCAGTGCACTAAGGGAGAGATATGCCATGGACCTGCCAGTAGTCAATGCACTAAGGGAGGGAGTAAAATTATAAAACTATTAATAATAGCTATTAATCATTACTATTTTCTCGCTTGAATCCGAGTTTAATTGGGGTCAGGATAAACAGTGCATTAATAATAGTTATATAGTATTACTGAGGTAAAACGTTTGCTATAGATGTGTCGCATTCAATGAAGTACTGTGTTGTAGGAGTTAACACAGCAGCTGCTGCTTGGCTTCACAGAGTGTCTGGAGTTTGATGATATGGAGACGGTAGAAGAAGAGGATGTTACGAGAGGTTCTTAGTGTTTTATAAAATAGACTATCAATCGATATGTTAAATACTCGTATTCAGTAGATTGCCGTGTTTTAAATGTATTAAATGTGTGCTATTTAATATTTTTCTGTAATACCTGTGCATATTTCTTACTCGTATTTTTATTTGTGATAAATAAAATTTAAAGCGTGCTTGTGACTGAGCCGCTATTGGATTTGAACCCTATGTCTAGTAATCTGCTGTCAAACACCTAATTGATCACACTATGCACTCAATCTAGTATAGATAGATGATGTGATGTTGTGACCAGTATAGATAGATGATATAATATTGTTGTTGTCATGTTCAATATAGATGAGGTTGTTGTTGTGTTCAGTATAGATCGATGTTGTTGTTGTGTTCAGTATAGGTGATGATGTTGTTGTTGTTGTGACCAGTATAGCTGTTGTTGTTGTTGTGCACAGTATAGATGACAATGATGTTGTTGTTCACAGAACTGTACGGCCAGGGTCTGGTACAAGTGCGCAACACAACACGCTGTGACGTGATCAGACTACTGCTGACATCTGTTGTTTTTTGTTGTTGTGTACAGTATAGATGATGATGATGTTGTTGTTGTTGTGCTCAGAACTGGATGGTCAGAGCTTGGTACAAGTGCGTAACACAACTCGTTGTGACGTCATCAGACTTCTGCTGACATCTGTTGAACAGCTGGCCCCTAACCTCGCTCATCTGCTGCTCGGCTTTAATCTCAACAAATCAATCAGTAAAACCGTGCTGCAGGACCCGGGTTAGGCTGCCATTGCTTCCTCCTTGTTACCAGCACTTATGGTCATATACACTAGTGAGATAATTATCAAGTGTTTAAACTTCAACAGTTGCGTAAACTACTGATTAGGCACAATTTTGATTTTCTGAAAGCTTGAGTCGATGTGTAAGATAATGCATAAGTAAAGTAACGTGCCTCTTTTCGGGCGTTTACACTGTTGATTAGTTACACCACTAATAAATATAATTAATAATAATAATAATATTCTAGCTTTGTTCACGAAGCCTGCTGATTGATCGATCAGCCTGAAGGCCTGATTGATTTGGCATACTGAACAAGATAGCTTCATTTCTAAATTGTTTTTTGATTGATTAGGTGTACTGAACAAGATCGCTTGAATAAAAAATGATTTAATTGATTGATTAGGAGTACTGAACAGCCCACGCACATGTCTACACTCGCTGGTGACGACGCTGTCACAGTGCGTAGATTCTAGCGGCGGGCCGTCCTGTATACTCAAGAGTCCCAGGTTTGCTGAGCTCTCGTGCAGGCTGCTGCACGTGCTGTGTGCTGATAGGCTGACCTCTACCCCCACCCTCAGGTACCTCAGGCAACACGACTTCCTCGTCAGGCAGGTCCAGCAACTACCCTTCAAACCCCTCCCGTCTAGCGGTGAGTGTTGTTAACAAACCTAGTGGTGAGTGTTTAACCTTTGTCATCTAGTGGTGAGTGTTGAGCTGATGTTAACTACTGTGCTAAATGTACTGTAGTAAAAAAATATAGTTTAAGATGTAATACAGTGTGCTGGGTAGAAAGATGATGACCTGATGAACTGATTGATTTATTGATTGATTACAGTGTTCTATGAGTGCTGTTTGGATCCAGCCTGATTGATGGATGTATTGATTAATTGATTGATTGATTGATTACTGGCTGGAGCCAGTGGCGAAGTCGGTAAGATACTCGACCGCGGATCAGTAAGTGCAGGGTTCAAATCCTGGGCTCGTCCGTCACTGACATCACTTTCGAGTGAGGAAACTGACGTTAACCTTAGCTTTCTTTAGCTTTTTGGTTTACTAGTGTTCTATGAGTGCTGTTTGGATCCAGCCTGATGAATTGATTGCTTTATTGATTTATTGATTGATTGCAGTGTTCTATGAGTGCTGTTTGGATCCAGCCTGATGAATCGATTGATTGATGAATTGATTGATGAATTAATTGATTGATTGATTGATTGATTGATTGCTGACAGTGTTCTACGAGCAGTGTTTGGAGCCACAGTCGTGGTTGTTGAAGTGCCTGGTCATAGAACTGAGAGTGTGTGCGTTGAACAAGCAGCGCTCTCAAGTACAGAGACTACTACATCTACTCATTGATGATGAGCAGTCGTTCTCTCAGTCCACCTGTATGTCTGCTCCTCTCCTCCTCTCTCTCTCTATATATATATATATATATATATCTGTGTCTATCTATTTATCTCTTTTTTTCCCTCTGTCTCTCTCTCTCTCTCTCTCTCACTCTCTCTCTCTGTTATGATCACTCCAGGTCTATCTATCCATCTCTTTTCTTCTCTCTGTTTCTGTCTGTCTCACTCTCCCTGTCTGCCTCTGTTCTCTATTCCTCTCTATCTCTCTCTCTCTCTCTCTCTCTCTGTCTCTTTCTCTCTCGATCACTGATTTTATCTGAAATTTATTACTCTCACAGCTCTCAAGTTCACCTCATATGTTTAACTGTTTCTTAAATTTGCGTTCAGTGTGTTTGAAAACATTCTATCCCTTACTTTATATGAAGTTGAGTACAGTAACATATTAGACGATTTTTGTCGGCGGATATATTGATATCTATTTAGCTATACGTTGTTGTGCTATTTAGAATGAAAGATTTTATATTTAGTGGTTGTCATTACTTAATCTCATCAGCTTAGCATAGGTAAACAATTCTGATAGTACGTGTCACTGTATGCATGCAGTGCTGGGGGTTGATAGAGGGCAGGAAGCAGACTATTCTCTCTACGATGCTGAGTACTCAATGTATGGAGCCTCTCAGAATCAGATCAGAAAATCTACCCGTATGTTAATCTACCATGATACCTGCTGCTGCTGTTGTTTTTGTTGTTGATTATCTCTTCTGTGATGTGGCATTGATGTACTGCTATTCATGTTCATGCTTCTTTGATTAATTTGGTAATACTTCTGAGATATTTGCATATTTTGTTTTATGCCAAAGATATTTTAATTATTTAATTTATTATATATCTACATTATCCAGACACCGTATATCATGTAGCGCACAGACTTAAGTCTTTGAACAGTTTAGTTGTTCTGTTTTGCATTTGTTGCGCTGTTCGCCAATTCTTGTTATGACCTTGCATTTTATCGATTAATAGATTAAATATTAAACCTGCATCATTTAATTTCTGTACTATGTCACTCCTCAACATGCTCGAGATGTAATTTTAATTTTTTCTGTCATTGCTATATTGATTAATTGATTGATTAATTGACAGTGTGATTAATTCACAGGTTGATTTACTGACTGCTGGGACGACTGACTGATTGATTGATTAACTGATTGTTAAGTAAATGTGAATTAATTGATTGATTGATTGATCGATTGACGAACAGTAGATCAGGAGAGTAGATCAGGCAGTAGACTGATCAGACATTGATTGATTGATTGATTGAATGAATGATTGATTGACACACAGTGGAGATTAGATCAGGGAGTAGGTTGATCAGACTGCTGAGATGTGTTGAGCTAAGTGTGGAGGCACTTCAGGAGCTGGAGCTAGAGTTCTGTAGCAGAGTGTTTGTAGAGAAGCTGATTAATTGACTGATTGATTGATTGATTGATTGACTGACTGATTAATTGACTGACGCACAGTGGAGAGTAGATCAGGCAGTAGACTGATCAGATTGCTGAGATGTGTTGAGCTGGGTGTGGAGGCGCCTCAGGAGCTGGAGCTAGAGTTCTGTAGCAGAGTGTTTGTAGAGGAGCTGATAAAGTCGAGTGAGGTGGTGACAGAGCCGGGCAGAGCTCTATATGATGTGCAGGCCCTTCAGGCTCAGCTCATGAGTCTCTGTGCCACTACCAGCCCTGAGAACCTCTCCGGGCCCAAAGCTCTCATCATTGAGGTAACTCGTCCATCATGACATCTAGCCTAGAAACTATCTGAAATATTCTCTGGTAGACTTCCTTACATTTCTGTCTCTGTTGATTGCTATGGTTTTCTAAAAATTCTTTCGTGTGATTGCATCCTGTTTGAAATTCCAGATAATTTCACCTCATTCGGTAGACGCTCATTTACATTCTCGTTTTCCACTGTTTGGCATGTTTATTTCCTGATCTTCTTTCTTGTTCTTCAAGTTCCGCTTTCTGTCACAATAGAAACACATGTGACAGCACATATTTTTCTGCCATATATTTAAATTGTCTAATCTGGCCATTAATTTATCCTTAGTGATTTTCTCTCCCACACAGGTTTGTACAAAGCTCATTGGGTGAATAGATTTGTAGTGACGTCATCGTTGGACGAGAAAACATGTTTATAGTTGTTGTTGTTGTTGTGTACGCAGGAGATAGAGCGCATATGTCTGCATGTAGCGGACAGGAACAGGTACCGCAGTGCTGTGTACACGAGGAAGCTGTCGTTTGACGCGTGGAAGCAAGCTGTGGAGATCATCCTGACCTCTTGTCCTCGTGAACTGATGTCTGAGGAGTCCAGGCGTGCACTACTGTTTGAGTTACTTCAGAATCTTCTAGATAAGGTTCATGTCTCTGTTTCTCTCTCTCTCTCTCTCTCTCTCTCTCTCTCTCTCTCTCTTTAAGTTACTTCAGAATCTTCTAGATAAGTTGATTTATTTGATATGTTGATTGATTGATTGATTTATTAGATAGGTAAGGAGGATACGCTGGCAGAGCTATCAGCACCTGTTGATTGATTGATTGATTGATTGATTGATTGATTGATTTATCAGATAGGTAAGGAGGATACACTAACTAGCAGAGTTATCAGCACCTGTTGATTGATTGATTGATTGATTTATCAGATAGGTAAGGAGGATACGCTAGCAGAGCTATCAGGACCTGTGGCTGGTGTCATCCTAACCCTCACTGCTAATCTCTCTAGGTGTTTCACTCCCGCTGACTCTCTTCCTCTCTCTCTCTCCGATCCTCTCTCTCTACTGGACGGCGTGGGTAATTCCAGTGGCGCACCGGGTAATCCCAGCAGTGTAAAGGGAGGAGCGGGTAATTCCGGCACTCCGTTGAGAGATGTAGCAGTGATGGGAGCGAGTGGGAGCAGAGGATTGGGAGCCGTGTTCAGTGCTCCACTGAGTGTAGTGTTGAGAGGTCTACTGGAGCATCTGTTGAAATCTAGTAAGTCTCTAGTTTACTTGTGCTCCACTGAGTGTAGTGTTGGGAGGTCTACTGGAGCATCTGTTGAGATCTACTAAGTCTCTAGTTTACTTGTTTTATTCTCATTGTTAGGATCATGGTGTATTGTGGCATTTGATTTATTTTGAAGATGCTTTCGAACTTAAGGTCCTGTATATCTCATTTATTTGTTTCACTAAACTTACGACTCCTGCTTTTATATAAGATTTGCCTTACAGAACGGCGCCTGCACTCATTTGTGGTTGTACAAGTGTACCTGCTTTATACTTTGTTGATGTAGTGATTGATTGATTATTTAATTATTTGATTGACTGACTGACTGATAAACTGACTGACTGACTGATTGATATATTAACTGATTGATTGATTGACTGCAGGCAACAGTTCTCAGAGAGTGAGAGCCTACCTGTATGGTTCGTTGCTCTACTATCTGAGGATCGTACAGAAACACAAGCGAGTGGATACAGACAGCATCACTGCTGGTATCTCTATCTTCTACATTATATCTCTTATCGTCCTCTCTTATCTCTCTCCTCTACATTATAGTATATCAATATGAACTAAGCAAATGTTTAACAGCCGCCAGGAATTCAGCAAAACAATCCAGTAGAGAAATAGTATGAGTAAATTGCTAAGTGTGGGAGAAATTATAGAGATCACTCAGTGTGATCTCTACATGTGTATGTGTAGATACAAGCAGTGCACTAGGAGATGTAAGAGATGATAGAGATTTGCTTAGTGTGTCTATGTGTATGTGTGTGTATGTGTGTAGACACCAACAGTGTGCTAGATGTAATAGATGATAGAGAGAATGAGAGATTAGCTCAGTGTGATCTCTATGTGTGTGTGTATGTGTGTGTTTGAATGTCTTAATAGGGTAGGGGTAACGTCATGAAGTTTTAAATGACAAATCCTGAGGTGAATTGCAACCTCGTGGGTTCGAATTCCGGCCGCGCTGATCTGAGAGTAAAATCTCGGACATTCATTGGATGGACTGGTTATACGGAAAATGATCTAAATTGCCTAACGGATTAAACATGTGGTTTTAAAAGTGATAGATATCAGCATAGTTGATTATTCACTATAATGCGTGTTTACTTTACTTTTGTGTAGACACTAGCAGTGTACTAGGAGATGTGAGAGATGATAGAGAGAGCGAGAGATTAGCTCAGTGTGATATCTATGTGTGTGTGTGTGTGTAGACACTAGCAGTGTACTAGGAGATGTGAGAGATAACAGAGAGATTAGCTCAGGATTCTCTCGATGCTCTCTACAAGTGTGTGTGTATGTGTGTGTGTGTGTGTGTGTGTGTGTATGTGTCTCTATGTGTGTGTGTATGTGTGTCTCTATGTGTGTGTATGTGTGTAGACGCTAGCAGTGTGCTAGGAGATGTGAGAGATGACAGAGAGAACGAGAGATTAGCTCAGGATTCTCTCAGTGCTCTCTACAGATATGGAGACAATCTCATCGACATCATCTGTCATGATGCCTGTGATGGACATGACGTGGGCAGGGTATGACTCAATCTAGAAATCAATTAAGCAGTCAATGAGAGGCTAGTGTAAAACATGTAATTCTTACTGAGGTTGCAGTATAGATAGAAGTTACGTGTGTACAGCATTTGTAATCTTCTACAAGCTGTAATGCTATATGTAATTGATGTGGGACTGAAGAAGAACATTTATTCAGCCATTGTAAGAACCATTGGCGAAACTTTTTGTAGGGACTTGTTATGGTTATAATTACTATTATAAATTGTATTAATTTTCAACTGGAATTAACTGGTTATAACTGGTGTACGGGTAGATCCTGGCACTGGCCTGTATAGACAGCAAAGTATTAACTGGTATTAACTGTATACATGTAGATGCTAGCACAGGCCTGTATAGACAGAATAGTTTTAACTGGTATTAACTCATTTTAACTGGTATTAACTGGTGTACGTGTAGATTCTGGCGCTGGCCTGTATAAACAACATAGTATAAACTGGTTTTAACTGTAATTAACGGGATTTAACTGGTTTTAACTAGTATTAACTGATGTATGTGTAGAGGCTGGCACTGGCCTGTATAGACAGCATAGTATTAACTGGTTTTAACTGGTATTGACTGGTTTTAACTGGTATTTACTGGTTTAAACTGGTATTAACTGGTTTAACTGATATTACGTGATATTGACTGGTTTTAACTGGTATTTACTGGTTTTAACTGCTATTAACTGGTTTTGGTTGGTGTACGTGTAGATGCTGGCACTGGCCTGTATAGACAGCATAGTGAGCCTGGACTCGGTGGAGCAGCGTTGGACAGATCACATGATGAGCAGAGGTTACGTGCAGCACATTGTCGACACGCTGACACAAGACAACGAGCAGCTACAGGCCCTGCTACAACCTAACCCTCAGCCGCTCAGGGCTCTATACATCTTCCACAGCAAAATAGTGCGTGCCAACGTCTACCTAGTGTCTAGTGTTTAATTGTTCATATCATTCAAAGACATATATATTCTACAAAATATATTACAATATATTAAACAGAAAATATTTTAAAACATGCATATTCAACATATGCATATAAATAGTGCTGTACAATGCATTTTAATAGTGCTGTACAATGAACATTTTAATGCATTTAGATAGCATACTAATGCATGGATATTCATTGCCTAATAACATAAACTTTTTGGGCTCTTGTTACTCTTACGTCTACTGTTTTCAAGAAAAAAGAAAAAAGTGCATGTGCTTCCAGATATGGACACTTGAAGGAAGTCTGCTTGTACTTTGTATCATAGGCTCATTTCAAAGGAAGGAGAGAGCCCTTTAGCTTGCTTAGATAAAATAATTAAACTGACTTATTTATTTGTTGATTGACTGGTTAATTGATTGAGATTTATTTTTTGTTATGAGTAATACAACGACTGATTGATTTATATTTATTTGTTGTTATTTTGACCACTACAATGATTGACTGTGACACAGAGCATGCTAGCAAGGATCTCATCCACTCTACAGGGAGCCAAGGCAGTGCTCAGCTGCTCCGTGATGACTCGACTAGCAGAGTGCTCCGTCCTCAGCTACAGACCGGAATTCGACAAGTATGTCGTCCTGCACTATTTGCTTTATTTCTATCCACCGGACTGCACCATTATTTAACTCGCTTTCTTTTCGCCTCTGTATTTGTGTAGTATTACTGGTGACGTAGAGTGGCTTGTAGCTGTCCTAGTTTGGACTGATTATCTGGATATTGGAATTTGCACCGTTTTTGGACCTTCTTTTTGCTCGCTGGCTTGATTTTGTCTCAATAGTGCTCGATGTTGTCATTGATGACTGTAGCACTCTAATTGTTGCTATTATTATTATTTATCTCACTCTCTTTTCGCCTCTATATTTGTGCAGTATTCCTGGTGGCGTAGAGTAGCTTGTTGCTGTATTCACTAGTTGTGGTGTTTTCTGATGTATCACTCGATTGAGGAATTAGACTCGACACAATTCTCGTTGCCTGGCTGTCTTCACCTGATACTGTTTAACATTCAAGCATCTGGTTGTAAGTTTAATTGATCGCAAGTAACAGGACTTAAGGTTTACTTCAGTAGTAAAATGTTTTGTAAACTAAATAATTAGAATGTTTTGGGTCAAAGTTTGAGTGAATAATTTTTATACTAGAATAATAATAATAATAATAATTAATAGTAGTAATAAAAAGAAGAAGAGGAGAGGTTTAACTGGCGTTTGTTCATAAAGGATGATGTCAGTGACACAATCAATAACTATCAATCAATCAAGTAGTGTATCAGGGTGGCTGATGATTGATGATAGGAGGATGGAAGGCTTCATACCATCAGCGCTGACTCGCTACAGACAACAGATCTTGTTCCCGGTTCTTCAGCTTTCTCTCTCTCTACTCACTTCATTCGGTCCCGACAGTAACCTCGCAGCTACCGAGGTATGCGTTAAGCTTTGTCTCTCTCTCTCTCTCTCTCTCTCTCTCTCTTACCCTCTCTCTCCCTTTCTCAGTACTTATTTGGCTATTGATATTAATTTAATGTTAATTGAATTGTCGTTTTATTGATTTGGATATTCTATCATTACATTGTAATCATTAATATTGATTTTAGATTTTTGTTGTTTTGGATGATGTTATACTTCTGTGTTATCTGGGACAATGGTATGGTATGGCTATTTACTGTTGTGCTGGTATTAAATTTTATAATGTCGATAGAAGTGCTAGATATTGTAATGGCTGAGTGTGTAACACGGCTGATTATAATAATTATTGTTATAAAAATAATTATTGTTGTACAGGTGTTGAAGTTCATAGTGACTCACATGGACGTCTTTCTAACTATTCTACGTGACAGACACGCACAGCACAGTGGCGAGTCGATAGAGGAGCTACAGCTTGTAACAGCTGTCATCAGTCGTGCAGCTATAGAGAGTTAGTAGTGGCTTATGTACTGAGCACTGCATTGATCAATCATAGCTACAGCTAGTAACAGCCGTCATCAGTCGTGCAGCTATAGAGAGTTAGTAGTGGCTTATGTACTGAGCACTGCATTGATCAATCATAGCTAAAGCTAGTAACAGCTGTCATCAGTCGTGCTGCTATTGAGAGTTAGTAGTGTCTACTGAGCACTGCATTGATCAATCATAGCTACAGCTAGTAACAGCTGTCATCAGTCGTGCTGCTATAGAGAGTTAGTAGTGCCTCCTGAGCACTGCATTGATCAATCATAGCTACAGCTTGTAACAGCTGTCATCAGTCGTGCTAATATAGAGAGTTAGTAGTGCCGAATGTACTGAGCACTGCATTGATCAATCATAGCTACAGCTTGTCTTTACTGTCATCAGTTGTGCTCTCTAGCTTTAAGCCTGTTTGTGAATTTATTAAAGTGAAATAAAAATCTGAAAATCAAAGAATTATAGTTAGCATTAAACACACAAAGGTTTAATACTGTTTCTATTACTGCAGGAGCCGCGGAGGGTCTGATACTGAGCACGTCGAGTGAGGCTAGCGTAGAGCGCAGAGGTGAGATTAATCAGCTGCAACGACACATGCTGGCGCTGCTCGTCAAGCACTCGCTGGCTGATCAGCTGACTCGTCGTGGGGCGGGGCCTCACGTGAGGGGCGGGGACTTGATTGACGTGGAGAGGGTGGAGTCAGGGGTGCTGCAGGTCGTGGCCAATGTCGTCACGCTGTGCAGAAACATCGTCACTTCGTCAGGTCCGTTGTCTGAATTAAGCACTGCCATTTGTACGTCTGTCTTGTGTCAGTGTCAGAATAATGCTCTGCCATTTGCTCGTTTGTCTTGTGTTGTTGTCAGAATAATGCACTGCCATTTGCTCGTTTGTCTTGTGTTATCAGAATAATGCACTGCCATTTGCTCGTTTGTCTTGTGTTGTTGTCAGAATAATGCGCTACCATTTGCTCGTTTGTCTTGTGGTCAGAATAATGCGCTACCATTTGCTAATAATTAGCATTGATGATGATAAAAATTAATAAAATTATAATACATAAATTATAATATAATTGAGTATATAAAGTAAATAGCAACTATGCTGTCGGCTTTTCTCAGAGTATAACAGAAAAATAAAAATCCTTTTCTGTCGAAGTCTCTCTTGTTCTTAAACTTGCCTTTGATGTACTTAGTGTACGTTGTTTCGTGTTTAAGTGGTTATTTAGATTGATTGATTGATTGATTGATTGTAGGCAGCACAAGCAAGAGATTCCACATTCTGTTTAACCCCAGTCTGGCCGAGAGAGTCAACCAGAGCGTGAGAGGCTATGACGGTGCGTCTATATATATATAAATCATCATCATCATCTTCTTCCCTTAAATCCCAGTTCAACCAGGGCCAGGATACGAATAGATTTTCTCTATCCTTCTCTGTCCCACGCCATATCATCAGTTAATCCCCTTATCCCAGTCGTTAAGTTTTGTAGCATTTCTAGAGCCTAGGCGCTCACCAAACGAATGCCATTTCTGACTGACGTTGGTTTGGATCTTATTTTTATTTCGAATTCTACGACACATGCATATTTACACAGTTGGTCTATTCTTCAAACAACCCAGACACAACACGGGGAGCGTCTATATATATAAATATATACAGATATACAGAGAGTGTGTGTTACTGATATACAGAGAGTGTGTATACATAAAGTTGGTAAAGCTAATGTTATCATCAGTTTTCTCACTTGAAAGCGATATTGGTGACTGGATTGATTGATTGCTTGATTGGACACAGCTAGTACTGAAGCTGTGCTCAGTTCTAATCAGCAGCTAAACCTTAGTGTGTTGATTGATTGATTGATTGATTGATTAGACACAGCTAGTACTGTAGCAGTACTCAGCTCTAATCAACAGCTAAACCTCAGTGTTTTGGTTGGTCTGCTCAACAATGCTGCCGCTCTTTTCACAAAAATCCTCGACTCTCAGAAGCAGCTTCATCGCAAGTACAACAATTTGAGCGACCTATCACTGGAGGAGTTCAGAGATGTAACAATGCTTCTCTTAATTGTTAAAAACCCTTCATTTAATACATATGTATATGTCTGAAGTAACTATGTACAGTATATCTGTCCCTATTTCCTATTGACTTTTTTCTTATTATAATTCAAGTTATGAGTACCGTGATGTGTGTTATGTGCAATTTTTCTTATTCTAATTCTAGTTATGACTACGGTAATGTGCGTGTATGTGTTATATGCAGGCTGCTTTCTTGAATTAAGCTAGTGATAGTAATTGTTATTATATTTTGTTAGTAATGGTAACAATAATAATAACGGTTGAATTGTCAGAGACGTCCTCACAGCACACATCACTTCAGAAGTTCAGATCAAATCACCCAGACCAATCTGCAAAGGACATGCGTAAGAGAAGCAAGATCTTAACGAGATATATAAGGTGGAGAGAGATATGCAGACAGTCTCTGATAGAGAGTTAAAAGAGAAGAACAGGTTCCGCAGTAGATATAAATTTTGACCTGCGTGCCTTGAATCTTGGACGTGCACTGTTTTGATCTCGCTTTCTCTTGTTGTCTCTGTGTACTCAGTTGTCATCGTGTGGTGCTTGACGCCTGCTTGTGTTGAGTCTGCAAGAGACGTCCCTGACATTGCCTTTTGGCGAGGAACCGGACGTTAAATTCTTTTTAATTGATTGCTGTGTAGCTGTGCTCTACTCTAGCACTAGACTCAGATGACTGTGCTCAGTATGAGAAGATCTCGTCACAGAGGCGTGGAGAGATTGCACGCAGACATGTCGCCTCTTCCATCTGTATCAAGTCACAGCAGCTTCGACTCCTATCATGTATCCTTCCGTCTACTTGCAATGTCACAGCATTCACTGATTTAATGGAAAATTTCATTTGATTTTGGTGGAGTTTGAGTTTTTTATTGAAATTTTGACATATAGATTGAACTGTATTTTTTATATTCAATTTGATAACATTCACTTCCTTTTAATGCAAGTGAAGTACTTAGAGTGGTTTATATTTTGAAACCACCGCGGCACAGAGCGTCAACTTTGCATATGAACTGTGAAATGATTATCTTCTGTTAGTTATTGTTTATAGCGACTGAATTGTATCGCACTAAATGTTCAAACTTGATATAAACATAGCATGCTGCATTTTTATGGCATGATATGTTAAACAGTACTGGTCTGTATTTGATTAAGTTATTTATTTATAGACTGGTTGATTTATGGATTGATTGATCCGAATGAGTGTTTGCCTGATGATTGAGTGTTTATCGAATGATTGATAGACCGACTGGTTGATTGATTTCTTGACTGATAGATAGGTTAATTGGTTGATTGATTGATTTCTTGACTGATAGATAGGTTAATTGGTTGATTGATTGATTTATTGACTGATAGATAGGCTAAAATTGGTTGATTGATTGATTTATTGACTGATAGATAGGTTAATTGGTTGATCGATTGATTTATTGACTGATAGATAGGCTAATTGGTTGATTGATTGATTTATTGACTGATAGATAGGCTAATTGGTTGATTGATTGATTTATTGACTGATAGATAGGCTAATTGGTTGATTGATTGATTTATTGACTGGATTGGTAACTTGATTGATTGATTGATTTATTGACTGGATTGGTAACTTGATTGATTGATTTATCGATTGACTGAGTACTTAACTTGCTGCACAGATGTCATAGAGTGTTGTATGTTGTTGTTGTGGCGCCACCTGGAGTTCTATCTGATACACTGTGTGGCCAGCGACAATAAAGTCTCTCTACTGAAGCTGAGCGAGAGAAAACAAATGAGACATCTAACGAGTGAGTTAACGATACAAGCACACAAACACACACACACACACATACACACACACACAGCGACAATAAGATCTCTCTACTGAAGCTGAGTGAGAAAAAACAAATGAGACATCTAACGAGTGAGTCAACCATACAAGCTCACATACACACACACACATACACACACACACGGCCAGTCGTTGTATGGGCATTTTAGTAAGAGCACTCTGTCTTAGAAAGAAAACTTAAAATCTTATATTAAATTAAAACAAAAATAACTCTTTAAATCCTCAAGTAACTATTTATCACGTGACTTAGCCACTCGTAAATGCTACTAATCTTATTATATAAGGTTTCTAATATTAATGGTATTAATATTAATGGTATTAATATTAATGGTATTAATATTAGTGGTATTAATATTAGTGGTATTAATATTAATGGTATTAATATTAATGGTATTAATATTAATGGTATTAATATTAATGGTATTAATATTAGTGGTATTAATATTAATGGTATTAATATTAATGGTATTAATATTAGTGGTATTAATATTAGTGGTATTAATATTAATGGTATTAATATTAGTGGTATTAATATTAGTGGTATTAATATTAGTGGTATTAATATTAGTGGTATTAATATTAGTGGTATTAATATTAGTGGTATTAATATTAGTGGTATTAATATTAATGGTATTAATATTAATGGTGTTTTTATTGCTGTTTAAATGTTAGCTGGTGAGCTGCGACAGAGTTCTCTACTGAGCACTCAGAGTGGGGTGGAGGGGTGGGGGAGTGAGATAGCGGGAGGTGGGGTGTCCAGTGATCAGCTGATCACTCTGAAGAGAGAGGTCGCTCTCTGTCTCAATGAGTCACTCTTCAAGCGTCTTCAGAGCATGGAGGAGGTGAGATTAATCTGTCTGTGCTGTTAGAAGACAAGATAGGGCTTCATTTGTGTGCCTGCGTAATACTGGTCAAGTATTATAAACACTGCAGCTAGAGAGAGATCAATCAATCAGCTAATACTAAACGTAGGACTCGCTACGGATTTGTCACGTGTTGTTGTTGTTGTTACAGTAGTACACTAAACGTAGGACTCGCTATGGATTTGTCACGTGTTGTTGTTGTTGTTGTTACAGGAGTACACTAAACGTAGGACTCGCTATGGATTTGTCACGTGTTGTTGTTGTTGTTGTTACAGGAGTACACTAAACGTAGGACTCGCTATGGATTTGTCACGGCTCTACTTCGTCGCATACGTAGACTCATTCAGCTGCACACATAGAGAGAGACATTCATGTATAGAGAGAGATAAAGAGTGAGACATTCAAGCATATAGAGGGCGATAAAGAGAGAGAGTCAGTCATGCATAGAGAGGAATAAAGAATGAAACATTCGTGCATAGAGAAGAAGAAAAAGAGTGAGACGTTTACATATAGAGAGAGACATTTACACAGTCCACCTTTGTAGCATTATACATTGATACATAGAATAGTTTCAGAACAGAGAGACCTACAGTGGTGGGTTACTGGTACATACCGTTCATTGTAGAGAATTATGACTTTTGTATCACGTCATAAGTTGTGTGCTAGGCCTATAGAGATGATTTTGCTGTTGTACCATAACTAACTAGTTCGATATTATTGACTTTAGGATGATTTCGATGCTATAAAGATAATTCAATATTTAGCGTCCATTTCGTGACTGATGGAGTTGGTTTGGTCAGCCCTGAGATTTGAACCAAACTTGCATAGAACCCGCTCTAGAGTCTATTCCATTGTCACTCCAGCCCGGTCTGTTTTTCAATACAACACACGATGTTGAGTTATAATGTATGTTGTGTTGGCAGCAGAGGCTTTATTACATTGCTGAGATGAACGAAAAAATATAAATATTTTAACTTAATGAATTAACATAACGTAACAGAATCAGGAAGCTGTTACATGCTTGTTTAAGACTCACTAAACACTTAACTAATACCAGTTAATGTTAATAACACCTCATAGTTCTATGTAAGACTCAAAACTACATTATACAAGTACATTTACCAAAGGAGCCAGGTACCAAATATGCCTATAACTATTTATGTGAAATTTCCAAATTTATATTTCTATTTATGTCGTTTACAGACGTTTGTGATGCTTTGTGCTTGGAAAATGTCACTTTATTATATAGTTTAGTGAACATTTAATAAGAACTGATTTAGAAAAGTGTTCTGTCTCGTCGGTATCATACTGACTGTTGAAAGAAATCTCAAAAAATAATTTGTCCGATTGGATACCTGATTTTATTTTATTATATCCAGTTTAAAAATCTAAGCCAAAACATCTGGTCGAGCAGTTAACTTATTTATAAATAATTATTGCTTTTATTCTGTTGAAACTGCCACTGATATCACCTTAAGACGTTAAGAATAGAAAAATTCTGTCGATTGATATCCGACTCAGATAAACAACATTAACACAGCAAATAATAAAAGTGTGTAATGCTTGCTTAATCATAGAGTTTTGGGTTTTTCATAGGTGCGACCATGCTGTGGATACTTCATAACTTCTAATAATTGAATCATCTATCGTGTAGTTTAAATATGTTGCTAAGCCAGAGGTCAGATTGATAAAGAGTTATTGCTTTTAAAGCTGGTATAGCCAATGCTAACGTCAGTTTCCTCACTCCAAAGCGATGTCAGTGACGGGCGAGCCCAGGATTTGAACCCCGCACATACTGATTTTCGGTCGAATATCTTACCGACATCGCCATTGGCTCCATCCAGTAATACTATTTTGTACGAACACTATACTAATTAACTAGATTCTGTGTAAAAGCTTCCACATGACTGCACTGAGCTAATATACTGAACTGAATCAATATAAGTTAAAGAAGAATCTGTGTGTGCTAATACACTACAGTCATTGTATTAGAAAATTCCATCTGCTTGGTCATAATTAAGCCATTTCACAATATATTAATCTCGAGCCCATACATATAGCATAACAACAATTAAGAGTGCTGCTGTCGTTCATGACAATATCGATCACTATTGAGTCAAATGCAAGTCTAATAATACGTGCAGGCTATATTATAATACATGCATATTATAATATAAGTAGGCTCTAATACATGACATATACATGTATGTTAGGACTGAGCTTGTAGCTTATGTTGTTCGACAGCTGATCAGTATACACAGGCTTCAAATCCAATGCAGTACTCGTCTCTGACATGCTACCGAACACTAATAATAACAACAATTAGAGTGCTACAGTCATCAATGATAACATCGAGCACTATTGAGACAAAATCAAGCCGGCAAGCAAAAAGAAGGTCCAAAAACGGTGCAAATTCCAAAATCCAGAAATTCAGTCCAAAGTAAAGGAAGTTAAAGAACAGTTAACAATGGACGTTAAACTTTGCTTTAGCATCAGCTTTTAGCCGAACGTAGGCTTTTTGTCTTGCATTGCAGCTTGTAGCAACAATTTAAAATTGTATTGTGATTTAATTATGTAGTACAAATACTATACTAAGTCACTAGATTCTGCCTAAAAGCTTACAATAATTAATTATTATTATTATTAATTATTAATTATTATTAATCTAGTTAATAACTAATAATTGTATTATTAATTAATTAATTATTATTAGTCTAGTGACTTAGTATAGTATTTGTACTACATAATTAAATCATAATTCATAATTACAATTGTAGCAACAATTTGTATTTTTTTCTTTTATTGTTTGTTTAAGAGCAATTCTGTTTCTTACTCTTTTCGTATAATAAAAATAATATCATACGAAAAGAGTAAGAAACAGAATTGCTCTGAAACAAAAAAGAAAAATTGTTGCTACAGTAAACGTGCATTATAGTGAAATGATCAACTATGTTGAGATATTAACATAGTTGTTCATTTCACTATAATGTGTGTTTACTGTAGCAACAATTTTTCTTTTTTGTTTCAATTTGAGAAATTCTGTTTCTTACTCTTTTCGTATAATATTATTTTAGTGTGATATGAACAGCGCTCTTCACATTTTGCCTTGCCTGATCAAAATACGAGGAATACTGAAAACTATAATAAAATAATAATGAAAGTAATAATAAAAATAACGAAAGAAAGTCTTAATAGCGTAGGGGTAACGACTTACAGTTTTAAATGACCGATCCTGAGGTGAATTGAACCCTCGTGTATTCGAATCCCGGTCGCGCTGATCTGAGAGTAAAATCTCGGACATTCACTGGACTAATTATACGGAAAATGGTCTAAATTGCCTAACGGTTTAAACATGTGGTATTGAAAAGTAATAGATATCAACATAGTTGATTATTCACTATAATGCGTGTTTACTTTTTTTTACTTTTAAAACGAATAAGTTATAGTTAAAGATTCGTGAAATTCTACTCAAAATGAACTGGCAACACTGCAAAGAAGTACTGATTGAGCAATAAGAGTGTGTGTTTATTTTTATTAGAGAAAATATTGTGAAATTTTGTTTATTTTTCGAAATCGACGCAATAAATTACGGAAACGTCAGTGAAATGTGTGAAATATTTGTTATATTTTCTAAAATTTGTGCTGTGATTTTATTAACAGATTAACTGACAGTATATTTTCTAAATAACTGTAAGGTAATATTAAAGTTTACACAAAATGTGCTATCGATTACATTAGAAAAGTGAAACCAGAAGTGTAACAGATAAAAATGATTAACAGATAAAAATGTTAACAATAATTTGACATTGAAAATGAATATAGTATTAGCAGCTAAATATACTATTTTAATTAATACTAACTTTTTAGAATACCCCGATTTTTTAACAAAATGCTCCGAATTTAAAAACATTAAATAATCATCCACGATGGAACCAGTACCACCATCCATCACTTTTAATGCCCCCTTTTCAACGATTAGGCTGAGTTCGTCAGTTGTCGATGATTGCAATCCTGTGAATTTCTGAGACTTTATTCTCTGACCTGTTGGTTCATGAATTGATTCTATGACTCAAAAAGAGCCACTTAAAACTTCATAAAGTAAACGTATGCTCTTCACACTGAGCTATTTAGACAGTGAGCTAGGTAGACTTTCAAACTCTACTCCCCTTATTACTTTAAAGAGTTAGATATACGCATTCCATGAAATGGCATTATAAGTGAGGAAACTGACGTTAACCTTAGCTTTATCATTAGAAAATTGTTGCCGTGCAAGGGGGAGGGGTGGAGTTAGGCACACTTGGTTAAGCTTGAGAGTCTATAACAAGGTTAGGCTCGAATTACTACGAGGAAGAGTGATCATATGCTAGGTTGTCGGAAGATTATTCTTAAATTCATGCTAGCTGCAATCGATGCACTTTCAAAAGGCAACGATTTGTTTGTGTGTCAATCATACGAACATTCAAATATATTGTTGAACACTGTTAGGGCTGGACTAAATGGATGAGCAAAGCAGTATTCCGCAACCATTGCCTCTCGGAATCCTGTTAACTGGATTTGATTTGATTTGGCAGGACCAAGTTAACCTTTTCTTAAATATTTTGCTTATACTTCTATACACAGAATTTGTCAATATTGACATATATATATATATATATATATATATATATATATATATACGGATATACGCAATGTTTGAAACGCAGTGTGCAAGAAAAATATTACAATAGATTAAAAGAAATTTTTAAAGTTTGACAGAAAACTTGTCATACAGGGCATAATCATCAATGAATTTTATTCATATTAATATTTATTAATATGAATAAAATTCATTGATGATTATATGCCATGTATAGCAAGTTTTCTGTTGAATTTTAAAAGTATCTCTTAATCTATTTTAATGTTTTTCTTGCACATTGCGTTTCACACATTGCAGAAAGCCTTGAGGTTATTATTGTACAACGTACATTTTCTTTAAGTATACTGAAATTATCAGTTATTTCATATAACATTTAATTAATTTTGTCCTATAGTTTTCTCTAAGATATCTGCTTTAATTGAACATTTTACTATAAAACTTTTTTTTCACAGTATATACACAGGGGGTGTAGAAGTTTAAATGAAATACTGATTTAAGTTAAGTTCTGCTATGAGAGTGCTTGATACGACGCCTATAGACAGTTATACGATACAGAACATGGGCAAGCGCAAGCAGAAAGTCAAACGAAAGGACTCGAATGTAGCCTCGTCTGATGAGGACGGAGCAACGAGAGACATATCCACCAAATGTAAACATATCAGTCAATCGGTGAACCTGAACTCTATGAGGAAGGGTCTATTGAAGCACGCGTCTATCGGAGTGTGCCAGGTAGGTTATTGGTTAGTTCAGAATTACAAAGATTCAACATATACTCCTTATTCACCAAACAGGTGGCAGTAGTACAAGAAAAGAAAATAAGACAACATAAAAATACAAAATGAATTAGGCAAATAAAAGAAATATTAAAGAAGATTTTAGGGCTTTTGATTAATGGGCTTTGTATTATTACATTTCTGAAATTGATGATAGTACACACATATGGCAATAATGATAGTGCTCTATCAGTTATAGTTTGTGAAATATGTGCTTGATTTTTAAGTTGTAGTTGATAGACTGATTGATTGACTATTTTATACTCTATAGACTGGTGGAAGTATTGTTTAATTGAGTGATGGATTTATTGGTTAATAGACTGATTGATGGATAGATTAATGGGCCAATTATTGGATCATTTAATTGTTTGATTTGATAAAAAGCGCACAAAGCTAATGTTAATGTAAGTTCCCTCACTCGAAAGCTTTGTCAGTGACGGGTGAGCCCAAGATTTGAATCATGCACATACTGACCTGCGGTCGAATATCTTACCAACATCGCCACTGGCTCCAGCCAAAATCTGAATCCATCCAGATTTGATGGATCAATGGATTGCGTGATTGATCTCTCATATATAATGATGGATTGTCTTGATTCATTTATTGATTGATTGATATCATTTATAATATACTTGAACAAACTTGTTGTTATTTCAGTCCTGTGAGACAGCAGACTGCTCTAAAGCCTCTGCCTCATTATCAGATGATAAGCTGGACAATTCAGCGTCAGACTTGGATGATTCAGCGCTGGGATCAACAGAATCTAGTGTCTATGTCTGCCTCTACTGTGGATTTCAGGTCCTTAACGTAAATTTCTTGTATATACTGTTGAAGAAGGCAACGGGAAACCACCTCAGAAGCCATACTTTTCCCAAGCTATAGGCTACATAGAGTATGGATACGGCATGGAATTTGTGAAGGGATTAACATGTTGATCTAAGGAGTGCTCTTATGGAGCGAGAAAACAGACTTTAAGTATGAATATATATCAAGAACCTGCCACTTGGCAGTGCACTGAAGAAGAAGACTGTTGAATAATTGGAGGCAAATACTGTTTTGCAATAAATCTCACATTGTTTCGCTCTTTGTCATAAAGTTGCAGAACTTCAAAATCTTAAAGCATTAGGTGATGCTGCTGGTATGCTGAATAAGTCTGTACGGGTTGGATGGCTGAATTGATAGCATGCTTATCTGAAAATCATTAGGTCACAAGTGGTTCAGGAATAGACGCTAAATTTTATTTAGATGTTTCTATGTTGAAGGCAAAAAAACCAAAATGACAACTTAACTTTTAAATACAAGTATGTTACTGTTAATCTTTTAATTTTAATAAATTTAAATAAAAATGTAGTAAATTATTATATATTGCTTTAAATGTGACTGGCTGACTAGTTGATTAACTGGTTGACTGATTGATTGGCCCAGGTAACCAGTATGTTCAGGTATTTAACAGGTCCCATGATATATGACATAATAGACTGCTTGACTGTTAGGTTGAGTAAGAAATTAATTAAATTACTAAATTATAAATAATAAATAAAAACAAATAAATAAATATTAAAAATAATAATTAATAAATAATAATAAATTAAGTATTAATTGATTAAAATAATTATTATTAATTAATTAATAATAATAAAATAATAATTTTAAATTAATATAAATAAATAAAAATTAATAAATTATGAATTAATTGATCGATTGATTGATTGATTGATTGAACGACTGATTGATTGATTGACTGATTGATTGATTGATTGTTCAGGGCTGCGACAGATACAGTGAGAAGAAGCATGCCCTGGGACATTATGAGACACAGCACAGTAGTCCTCACTGTATGGCTGTTCATCTCTCTACTTGGCAGGTTTGGTATGTATCTCTATGTCTGCTTGTCTCACCAACACCTCTAGGCTGAAGCCAGTGGCGATGTCGGTAAGATACTCGACCGCGAATCAGTATATGCAGGATTCAAATACTGGGCTCATCCGTCACTGACATTGCTTTCGAGTTAGGAAACTGACGTTATCCTTTAACAAACGTTCTACTAACACCTCTAAAAGCTGGTAAAGCTAAGGGACTTCTAGGCAAACAAACGTGTAATGCAACTGTAAAAAAACCCATGATGATATCCGGCACTGCTGATAGTTCATTTGTAGACCATTAGGCAGTTAGGTTAGTAGCGTTGCTAGTTGATGTGGATTTGGTTCAATAGTGCTCAATGTTGTCATGGTTTACTCTCTGAACATCTGTATGTATGTCTGTATGGTACGTGATTGACGTGTATATGTGTTATATAAATGTGATGTGTAGGTGGTACACGTACAATGTCTGTATGGTACGTGTGTGATGTGTATATATGTTATATAAATGTTATGTGTAGGTGCTACAAGTATGATGTGTAGATGTTACCCATGTGATGTGTACATGTGTTATATAAATGTTATGTGTAGGTGCTACACATGTGATGTGTATATGTTACACATGTGATGTGTCTGTGTTACACGTGTGATGTGTAGGTGCTACTCATGTGATGACTTCATTGATGTGACTACTATGGGAGGTAAGCTTGAGCAATGCGTGCAGTACGTACGTAAACAGTACAATCAGTCGTCTGTCACCAGCAGCTCTCGACCAACCAGCACTTCTCTACCCACTGGTGCCTCTCAACACTCTGGTGCCTCTCAACACTCTGGTGCCACTCAAACCTCCGGTGCCTCTCTAACCTCCGGTGCCTCTGTAACTGATGCTGGTGCTGCTACTGCAGGTTGAGAGATTTTTATTTTATCTTTCTATTTTAATATCTTCTATTTTAATATGTGTCTCACTTTCTCTGTCTCAATGTATGTTTCACTCTTTCTGTTTCACTGTCTTTCAAGCCCTTCTTGTCTTCAACATTTCAGCTTAGACTGTATGTGTATTGTGCTTTATGTTGTTCATATCCATAATAAAGCCGAAGTCTTTAGGATTAAAGAGTCATAGAGGATTAAATATTCTTGGAGGATTAAATATTCTTGGAGGATTAAAGAGTCTTGATGATTAAATATTCTTGGAGGATTAAAGAGTCTTGATGATTAAAGAGTCTTGATGATTAAAGAGTCTTGATGATTAAAGAGTCTTGATGATTAAAGAGTCTTGATGATTAAAGAGTCTTGATGATTAAAGAGTCTTGATGATTAAAGAGTCTTGATGATTAAAGAGTCTTGATGATTAAAGAGTCTTGATGATTAAAGAGTCTTGATGATTAAAGAGTCTTGATGATTAAAGAGTCTTGATGATTAAAGAGTCTTGATGATGATTAAATATTCTTGATTAAAGAGATGATTAAAGAGTCTTGATGATTAAAGAGTCTTGATGATTAAAGAGTCTTGATGATTAAAGAGTCTTGATGATTAAAGAGTCTTGATGATTAAAGAGTCTTGATGATTAAAGCTGGAGTCTTTAGGATTTGAGAGTCATAGAGGATTAAAGAGTTTCGAGGATTAAAGAGTCTTGGAGGATTAAATAGTCATGGTGGATTAAATAGTCTCGGAGAATTATTATGGATTTTTTGAAATTTTTATCAAGGTAATTAATTACTATTAGATTAATACTAATATTTGGGCAAATATCTTTTGATTGATTGACAGACAGAGGAAGATCGCAGCATGATCTGAGTCAGGGTGTGAAGACAACAGAGGTAGCTGATAGTGCAGGGGGTAGGGTGAGGCAGTCGTGTGCCAGTGGTGCAGACTACAAGTGCACTAAAGTCAAGGTACTAATTTCTACTGGTAAAGCTAAAGACTAAGGCTAACGTCAGTTTCCTCACTCGAAAGCGATGTCAGTGACGGGCAAGCCCAGGATTATAACCCTGCTCATACTGATCCGTGGTCGAGTGTTTTACCGACTTCGCCACTGGCTCCAGCCTCCCTGCTCCATTAGTTACTAGTTGGTTGATTTGTTAATTCCTAAGGCACTGTTTACATGTAAAACCTCTATAACGCAGATATTCACATAAGCAAACAATATGCATGTACACTATATTATATATGCCTGTGACTGACATTGAGTGAGGAAACTGACGTTAACATTCGCTTTACCAGCTTATAAATTATTCAGCTTGCGACTCCTTCCACAGCCTATATGATGTCATTAAACCAAGTTTTGCCATTTTAATGGTCTGCTAATGATGTGTAATATATTTAAAGGGTTTAACTAACCCTGATAATGCAGTGAAATATGTTTATAGGGTTTAACTAGCCCTGGTAATGTTGTGTAATATGTTTATAGGGTTTAACTAGCCCTGGTAATGTTGTGTAATATGTTTATAGGGTTTAACTAGCCCTGGTAATGTTGTGTAATATGTTTATAGGGTTTAACTAGCCCTGGTAATGTTGTGTAATATGTTTATACGGTTTAACTAACCCTAGTAATGTTGTGTAATGTGTTTATAGGGTTTAACTAATCTTGGCAACACTTGTTTCTTCAACGCTGTCATGCAGGTATGTGACGGTATAGACCTTAATTCTAAAAGTAACTTATCCATGTGTGTATTGACTGAGCCAATAGAGGGAGCAGTGACTGATTGCATGTCAGTATGAGCAGGGTTAAAACCATTCATCTTCAGGTCACACACTTAATTTCTAAAATGGAACTGACATTAAGCTATACTTGGGTTTTGTGCGTGGAGACTTTATATACCATGAACCTGCATATAACTTGCTAGTAGTCAGTGTACTAAAAGAGAGGGTCTTTAATAATAATAATAACCTCCGACAATATCTTTAGCGGTGCCATGGCTGGTGTCTGGTCTTCGAGACCACTTTAGAGGTTCCTGGCAGGTTATTGTTAATCCTTTCCATGGTTAATCATATCTTAGCAATTGATAGCGCAAATCTCTGATTGATAGCGCAAATCAAAACTCTGATACAAGATTAACCTTCCATGGGCCCATGGGGATATTCATCTTTTGTTGACTGACCTGGGCTTTAAACTCAGACCACTTGTATCCGAAGCGAACACTCTTACCGTTATGCCATATCCCATTGTGAGATATCAAGGCATAGACTGTGCTAGATATATTTCTTTTAATGCTTTCTTTTTACGAGCATGAGGTAATTTTATTTTCTAGTATATACAATTTAAAGCAAAATATAAATAGATATTTCTTCTTTAAACTCAAAAGAAAATCTCTCTATTTTTTCCATTTATTTACTGTTTGTTATTTAATTGGGATTAGTTTTAAAGTAGGTGCTAATTTCTGCCTTTTACTTGCCTTTTGTAGTTTTGATATAGCGTGGCATTCTACTTTTGTTTTAATAATTTAAAATTATTAAGTTAAAATGATTTCAGTGACCTATCGATTGATTGATTGACGTGATTGATTGATTGATTGATGGCTGATTGATTGAATTATGACTTACTGGTTGTTTGGTGAATGATTGCTTGACTGATTGACTGATTGACTGATTAATTGAATGAATAATTATTTTATTGATGGCTGATGGACTGATTGATAAAAATAATAATAATAATAAAGGTTTAACGCCGTTTCCTCATCCAAGTTAACCTGCATCGACCGCGGTTAGTACTTTGTGGGTGACCACATTGGAAGACCGAGTGTTGGTAAAAGCTTAGGAAGGAAAAAAACCCAGGGTGATGGAAGGTTATTCTTAAGTCCGCGCCGGCTGCAATTGATGCGCCACAAAAAGGCAACGATTACTAATAACCATGGAGAGGAAGCAGGAAATGGGTCTTAAACAAGCATCTGTGCTTCCTGACCCAGTGTGCTGTTATGTTATGTAAGTATGAGGTCAGGGACTTCTCCACAGCACACGTCACTATCGATTTAATTATTTAAAACTGTTAAGTTGAAATGATTTGATTGACCTATTGATTGATTGATTGACATGATTGATCAATTAATTAACGTATTGACTGATTGGACACGTAACAATTGGTCGCTAACAGAACCTCAGTCAGACGCACGTGCTAGAGCAGCAGCTTCGTGAGTACACTGTGAAAGGTAAACAGGTCATGCTGACCTCATTCCCGACCTCTGACCTCCAGCCCTCCCCCGTTCAGAGCAGAAGGTCCTCTAGCAGTGATGAGGCCAAGCCGAGTGATGATGATGATGATGCGGATGATAAAGAAGATGATAAAGAAAATGATAAGGAAGCTGATAAGGAAGCTGATAAGGCGCGGAGCTCGTTATCGTGTGATAAGGGTGAGTTTGTTGCGGAGATGTTATCGGTCAATCTTGGAGACGCCGGCGCAATGACGAGATCTTTGCTCGAGTTCTTTGAAGAGATGGGAGCGAGAGAGGGGAACAAACAGAACGTTGTCAAACCCTCGCAGCTGTTCAGCCACATCTGCCAGAAGTGAGTGAGGAAAATATTACCATTTATTCTAATAAAAGTAGCGAGTAGTTCATTAGCAACGTGTTTATTTAGTTAGACACATTACGCAGCGCTGGAAGAATTGCTCAAAAGTGTGTATCTTGTTTGTGATATGCAGACAGTTGACACATGATGCTTTAATGTTCTTGATGCGTGCTTGTGTGTTACTGTGTTTATCTCTATTAACTTCTGGTAAAATCTTTCACTTATCCGCTTATTGTTCTGTATTTATTGCAGTATTGTTCTGCTAATTAACTTCAGAGATCCAAAAGATAGAGACCCTAATCCAATAGTTAATTGATTAGGATATCATCTAGCTAAAGCGGAATTCAAGTTAAGATGATGATGATGATATTGATTGATAGATTGATTGATTGATTGATTGATTGAAAGATAGATAGATTGTTAGGTTGATTGATTGATAGATTGATAGGTTGATTGACTGATTGATTTATTGATTGACTGATAGATTGATTGATTGGTTGATTGATAGATTGATTGATTTATTGATAGGTTGATTGATTGATTGGTTGAGCAGAGCTCCGAGGTTTAAGGGGTTTCAGCAGCAGGACAGTCATGAGCTGCTACACTATCTGCTCGATGGGCTCAAGACAGAGGAGTCAAAGGTCAACGCTCTTTCTCTTTGAACTCTGATGAAATGTATAAGTGTACTCGTTGTCTGTTGTACTGGTTGACAAGTAAATCTTTAAGTTTAAAAGTCTGTTGTACTTGTTGTCAAGTAAATCTTTAAGATTAAAAGTCTGTTGTACTGGTTGTCAAGCAAATATTTAAGATTTAGTCTTTGCTTTCTTCTGCAATGTTTGGAGTATCATCCAACTTCTGGTAGTGCTTGTGTAGTTTAGTTTAATTCACAAAATAAGCAACTAAATCTTTTACTAACATAACTTCCTGACAGTCCACTGTAATGTTTTGTTATAGTTTTAAATGAGTTATTTATTTATTATTATTGATTTACTGTTTATGTTAACGTCATTGATTGATGTACTTCAGCATTATTGATTGATTGATTTATACTTTCATTATTGATTGATTGATTTATACTATCATTATGGATTGATTGATTTATACTATCATTATGGATTGATTGATTTATACTATCATTATTGATTGATATTTACTGCAGAGAGTTAAGGCAGGAATCCTGAAAGTCTTTAACCTGTCTGATAACGTTAAACCCAAAGATGTGGCTGAGAAAACTCGACATAAACTAAAGGGTATGTAATTTTGTGATCAATGTTTAATTAATGTTATATTTTTTTTTGCTTGCTTTCAGTGCTTGGACAGACTGATTTGTGTTACGACTGTGAAGTTGTTGTAAAACAATTAGATAATGTTCTTTCGAAATAGATCAAGGGGCAGGCCGAGGTTAGGTATGTTAGATGATTTAAAGACCCACTCATATGTGGAAATGAAGAGGAAGGCGGAAGACAGAGAAGATTGGAGGCGTTATATACCATGGACCTGTCAGTGGGCAGTGCACTAAGAGAGAGAGAGAAAGTTCTTTCTTTATAAATTAACGATTAAGTAAAGTAAGCATTTTTTTCTCTTCCTACAGCACATACATTGGTTAGTCATTTTAGTGAATCGATATGTAGTGATGTGTGATATTAAACGTTAAACATTTTTTCAATGCTAACTCAGAAGTCTAAAGTTCCTTTGTTTTAATTATTTGTAATTTTTAGTGATTATTAAGTTGTTTACTTTCTTTACACATTGTTGTGACAGCCAATAGGTTTACATTGTTGTGACAATGTAAATAGGTTGTTGTTGTTGTCACAATGTTGGTAATTGGTTGCATTGCTGTCATTGTTGTTTACGTTGTTGTCACATCCTTGCTGTCGTTGTTGTTTACGTTGTTTGTTTTTTGTCACAGCGTTTGGACCACAGACGAGACACTCGTTTGTGGACAGCGTGTTCGGTGGATTCTTCATCAACACAGTTATATGTGAGGACTGTCTCACTGTACGTTAACACAATACTGTCTGATCTTGCGTATATTGACATCCCTAGCATGGCCTTATAGCGAGGAACCGGACTTTAAATTCTTATTGATTGATTGAGATTCTGAAGTTTTTAACGATAGATGCTTGTAACAGCTTATCTAGTAATTTTCTTTCGATTCTTGCAATATTATGCTACCATTTTTACCTACCCCTTCGTGCCACTGATACCTCTTAGTTATAATCTTATTGTAAGTAATAAACTCTGAGTTTAACGTCAGTTTCTACAGCACAGGTGTGTTATCTGAGACATCCTGTGGGGTCTCCATCCCCGTGATCGCTGGCCTGTTAGACAAGCTTGCTGTTCAATAGGCCTTTAAGTTAATGGCCTATTATTAGGCCGGAATTAAGTTAATTAACTTAATCAGCCGAAATTAAGTTAATTAACTTAATCAGCCGAAATTAAGTTAATTAACTTAATCAGCCGAAATTAAGTTAATTAACTTAATCCGGCTGATTAAGTTAATTAACTTAATCTGTTGGAATTAAGTTAATTAACTTAATCTGTCGGAATTAAGTTAATTAACTTAATCAGCCAGATTAAGTTAATTAACTTAATCAGCCGAAATTAAGTTAATTAACTTAATCAGCCGGATTAAGTTAATTAACTTAATCTGTCGGAATTAAGTTAATTAACTTAATCAGCCGGATTAAGTTAATTAACTTGATCAGCCGGATTAAGTTAATTAACTTAATCTGTCGGAATTAAGTTAATTAACTTAATCAGCCGAAATTAAGTTATCTAACTTAATCAGCCGGATTAATTTTTTATTAACCTATAAATCTTTAGTCTCATGAGATCTATGATAGACTATGATAGACTGACTGATTAATTAGCTAACTGATTGATTGCATTTGAAGCATCATCAGATCTTTGAATCGTTTCTCGACATCTCTCTGCCAATCAGCGATGATAAGGTATGGGTAATTTTTTAAATTTAGATTTTTAAAAAATTTTTTTTAATGTGTTCGCTGGTAGTTTTATAATTTTTGTTTTGAAGATTTTCTAAAAAGAGCTTCATAATGGCTGGTGTTCAAGTTTAGCTACTCTTTCTATTTTGCTGAGGACACTGATAATGTTAGAGTTGGTTCAGTTGTGAAGCTGGAATTCAAACTGAAACCTGGGCGTACTGGAATTCAAACTGAAACCATAGCTTAGCTTGAAGCTATTTACTCAGCCATCCTGCCAGTGTGAATAAAATAGCATCATCATCATCTTTAGTGTGAATAAAATATATAAATAATAAACCAGCAATATTTTCGAGTGTAGTTTTACTTTTTACTTCTATTGAGTAATAGAAAACTATTACAATAATTTTTAGTATGTGTTACAAGTAGCCACTTTGAATAACATATTTACTACTGAGATAATCAACTGTTTAAACATCAACAGTTGCGTAAACTTCTGTTTAGTCACTATTTGATATTCTGTAAGCTTGAATCGCTGTGTAAAGTATTGCGTAGCTGCACGCCTGTTTTCACACATTAGCGCCGCTGTTTTGCTAATAAATTGATTAGGAAATAATAGTCTAGTCTGTTTATGAAATAAGCTTATTTTTCGATCCGCCTGAAGGACAGCGCTGTGATTGTCTGAGCGACATAATTTTGGCGGTTGACCTTGTGGTTAACTACGCAACATTTATTAGTGAATACCAAATTTTCTGAACAATAGTTAACCAACAACAGAGTCGTAAATGATCAGTTGATTAAAGAAAAGTTAGTAAATGCAGGTACGAGTGTAAGCTAGGGATGCAGTATCAAGTAACAAATCTGAACAAGGGATACTGTTGTGTTTAGACTGCCCAGAAATCTGTTCCCGGTAAGAAGGATTTTGATTCCAGCCCAAAGGGTGAGCCAATGGTGCTACAGACTGCCGTGAGTAAACCAAGCAAGAACTTGACTAAGAAGCAAATGAAGTCTCAGCGGAAGAAGCACAAGGGCAAGGTTTGTACTGGTTTATACTAGTTTGTACTGGTTTATACTGGTTTGTACTGGTGTATACTAGTTTGTACTGGATTGTACTGGTTTCTACTGATTTATACTGGATTGTACTGGTTTTGCACTGGTTTGTACTGGTTTATACTGGTTTGTGCAGGTTTTGCACTGGTTTATACTGGTTTGAACTAGTTTATACTGGTTTGTACTGGTTTATACTGGTTTGTACTGGTCGATGGCTTTGATTCTGATAAAAAAGTAAAATCTCACACATTCACACGACTGAATTAATAAATATCCTTGAATAATGTTTTTTTTTGGTAGTTATAGTTACGTACATGACATACTGCTGCTCGTGTTACAGAGTTTTCTTGCTTATTTTCTGTTTTGTAGTTTTCATTGTTTCCTCCTTCACATCATAATTATTCGTAATCATTGCATTTTGTTAGCTTTAATTTCGGTTGGGTCACCGTTATGAATAACCTTTCAGCACCCGGGGTTTACATTTATTACTGTGAGCTTGCAGTCTTTCATAGTGGTCACCAATCTAAGCACTAACTGATCTCGTCGTTGCTTAACTTCGTTTATAGCGCGCATGCTGTACTTAATGGGCTAAGGCACGCTCCTAAATCATTAACTTGACTTCCTAGAATTTGTAAAACTTTCTAATGTAAGTGTGATACTAATTATCATGGACGTATATTTTTCTCTAATGATTTTTTTACTAACTTAAAATAGTAAATTATTATTATGATATTATTAATTATTATTATATTAAATTTTTTAAATAAATTTATACCCCGGTGTAAAGAACCTGGGGTTTGATAATTATTATAATGATGATTATTAATAATAATTATGATTATTATATTATTATTATTATTTCCCCGTGTTGTGTCCGGGTCGTTTGAAGAATTTGACCAACCGGTGACTGCACGTGTCGTAGAAGGCGACTAAAGCACTAAGATCCATACCAACGCCAGAAAGGGCATTCGGTTGGTGAGCGCCTAGGCTCCAGTAATTGCCACAAAACTTAAACGAATGGATAAAAGAAAGTCTATTCGTATCCCGACCCTGGTTAAATTGGGTTTTAAGGGAAGATGATGATGATTATATTATTATTATTAAGTATCAGAATTATATTATAATTCTTAAATTTTATTTGATGTCTAGGGAAAGAAAGGACTGGAAGCAATTACAGCCATTGAAGCAGCTGCCACAGCTGCAGCAGTTGTTGACGAGCAGCCAGCAGCTGAGGGGGGAGTGACAGCAGAGCAGAGAGCTGCTGCAGCAGCTGATGCTTTGAAGCACTCTCGTAATTCTGAATCTGCTTCAGGTAAGTAACCCATGTCTGGTTCATAGCAGCTTTTCTATGACCTACTAATTGAGGTTATAGAAGGTAGAATGGAAGGAAGTAGAGGCAGGGGCAGGCCAAGCTTAGATATGTTAGATGATTTAAGATCCACTCATATGTGGACATGAAGAGGAAGGCGGAAGACAAAGAAGAGTGGAGGCGTTATATACCATGGACCTGCCAGTAGGCAGTGCACTAAGAGAGAGATAGGGAGCAGCTTTTCATTGAGCCAATAGAACTGTGACACCGCGTCAGCTCTGCTAAATCATGGACGTACCAATGGAATGTTTGATGGGTGAAATGATGGCCAGAATGAAACACTCTCCTCCAGAGTGCACTACCATATATATTTATTCTAATGTACTATGGAGTATTTTAATCAGGAATATTGCCAGTAACATGATTATTAGATATCTCGATGTCTATTAGCAATACTTCGTTATGTTTCAAGAGGGTCTATTCATTGAATGCAATTCTATGCTAAATTAGGATGTTATTATTTATTTCATTAAAAATAAATTATTTCTTTTATAATACAATATCTGTTTTGTTATTAATTATAACACATGCAGACGTGAAATTAAGATGAATTATTTGATAAATTAAGATGTTATTATTAGCTTCATTTTAAAAAGATTATATTATCTGATTTCTTTTTTTTTCTTTATCTCATGCATTATTTGTTTTGTTATTTATCTAACAGATACAGACTTTAAATCAAGAAGAATTATTTGATAAATTAAGATGTTATTATTTGTTTAATTTTAAAAAGATTGCAATATCTGATCTTTTCTTTTTCTTTTATAATTCATTATTTGTTTTGTTATTGATGTAACAGATGCAGACATGAAATTAAGCTGAATTACGTGATAAATTAAGATGTTAGTATTTGCTTCATTTGAAAAAGGCTATATTATCTGATTTCTTATTTTTTCTTTATCTCATGCATGATTTATTGTGTTATTGATGTAACAGACGCAGACGTTGAAGACTGTTGCTGTGACGAGACAGACTTGACTAGCAGCAGAAAGTCTGCCAGTCCTGATGATAGAAATAGATCCCTGGTAACTGACACAAGTGAAGAGGCTACCAATCTCTCGCTCAATGATGCCTCCAGTAACCTTGAAGATTCTTCCACACAGGACGATACTAAACCATTGCTCAGTGGGAACCTGAGCACAGCTGAGTGTCAATCAACGGCAAATGAACTTCCAACTTCTGAGGCAGAAGCAAATATGTCGTCGCGGATGGAGAAATTGCATTTGCAAGGAGAGAACGGCGTACCTTGTAATGGAAGCGTGCTTTTAGATGATGCTGCAGAAGCTGTTGACATGAGAGGGCACTGTAATGTCATGGAAGAACGTTCTGCCGGTGACGGAGCACAAACCACGAATCATTTCTCACGTGACCTTCGTGATGACAAAGAACTTTCCTCTGAGAACAAGAGCAGGAATCTTTCCGGTGATATCAACTCTCCATCGACTGACACTGACAGCGGAGTAACCTCTCTTTCCAATTCTTCCGGAAACTTCCTCGCGTCCAATGGAGCTGTGTCTGACAATGAGTTGTCCAGGATGAGCGCTCAGCTAAAGAAGTCGTTGAAGATTGACAGAACGAGCAAAGAGATAGAGAAAGAAGAAGAACAACAACAGGCTAGGAAAATGTCGACGCAGAATCTAGTTCAGTGTAGTACTCCGCCGGCAGCTGAGCGATCAGTCAGTGTATCCCTACATCGGTTCACTGCAAAGGAACTACTTTACGGAGACAACAAGTTCATGTGTTCAACGTGCAATGAGGGAAGAGGTGTGTGCGATGCTGATTTGCTGATGTTTTAAAGTGATTTAATTCGTCATCATCATCATCTTCCCTTCAATCCCAGTTTAACCAGGGTCGGGACACGAATAGACTTCCTCAAATCCTTTCTGTCCCTCACCATATCATCATCCAATTCCCAATTTTTCATTTTAAAATTACTATTTAATTATCTGTATTTTTTTTAATTTCTAAATCTACTGTTGTCTGTGAAATTCGTGTTCTTATTCTTGTTCATTTGACAAGATATTAGACGTTTCTTAGTCGTCAATTTGCTGTGTATTTAAATTGCATTCCTTTATGCACCAAGTTAGGAAATTGTATACCAAGTTTGACTGATTTATTGAATTATCGTTTGATATATTGCTTGATTTATCTACTGATTGATCGAGCAATTTTATGAGTGATTAATTGATTGATTGATTTGTTGATTGATGTATCCATTCTTTTAATGATTGATTAATTGATTGATTGATTGATTGATTGAGATAAGAACTGTGGTATGATAAGAAGTAACGCTAGTAAACAGATGTTGATCTACTGTCCACTAATTGATTGATTGATTGATTCAGATAAGAACTGTGGTATAATAAGAAGTAACGCTAGTAAACAGATGTTGATCTACTGTCCACCGGCTGTGCTCACTCTGCATCTCAAGAGATTCCAGCAGGTAAGTGTGCACTCCTGTGTGTGTGTGTGTGTGTGTGCACTCTTGTGTGCATGTGCACGGATATCTCACTTAGTGTCAGCTCTATTCTACGTGTATATAGCGCTCTTTTTAATGTCCGTTTCGTCATCCTGCAGTGAGACCATGCAGCTTTCTAGCAGCGTATCCTATCAGCTTGCAGGTTACATATAACAAACGAGAGGATTTGCTGAAGACAAACGCTCTAAATCTAATCGTTTCATTTGAGTTTTGCCTCAATTTTAACAAGAATATAGAACTAGAATGAGCTTTTGATGTGAATCTGTTATTGTCTCTGTGTATTTAAATGTTGCTCAAACTGTTGTATAATGTTAAAAAAATTGTTTCTAGGTTGATGTGTAGACATGCACATCGACCTTGGGTCTATGTGACATGTGTTTTAATGTGTTACTGTTATAGGTTGACATTGGGTTGTATATGACGTGTGTTAATGTTGTAGGTTGACATTGGGTTGTATATGACGTGTGTTAATGTTGTAGGTTGACATTGGGTTGTATATGACGTGTGTTAATGTTGTAGGTTGACATTGGGTTGTATATGACGTGTGTTAATGTGTAGGTTGGCTACACACTACGTAAAGACTCTCGTCACGTTAGTTTTCCAGAGATTCTCGACATTGCTCCGTACTGCAGCGCTCTCGCACAGGTGCTCTCTCTCTCTCTCTCTCTCTCTCTCTCTCTCTCTCTCTCTCTCTCTCTCTGTTAGTGCACTGCCTACTGGCAGGTCCATGATATAAAAACGCCTCCACTCATCTCTATCTTCCGTTTTCCTCTGCATGTCCACATATGAGTGGATCTTTAAATCATCTGTAACATTTATTTTTATATAAAAGTATTCTGCTTATGACGAGGTGGGCCCCTAGGCCTTCCTCAGCGTTGACTAACATTTACCGGGCAGGGGCGTCATTCCCTGTGAAAACAATCCTGTCTACCTCTGTCTGTAATCACTTCTAATCGCTCTAATAAAACTAATTATTGTTAACGTCTGTTTTCTTCCTCGAACATGATGCCAGAGACGTCCGGGCAATGTATGTTGCAAAACACTCGTTCAATATAAATGCTATGATGGGAAGGTTTACTCCTTGTTTAAAGCTAAAAGGAAGATCTAATACGGTGCCACTCCAGCGGTTGGAAGACAGTCAGTGAAAATTTGCTGTTTACTATAACAAATAAAGAGTTGTTCTAATAGAAAATGTAACCGTAAAATATCCAAATACAATGTAAATTTACTGTGATTAGCTATAGTCTACGATTGTCTTAATTCGTCCATCTATTGATTTAGTGAAAAGTTTATTTACAGATTGATTGACTTTATTTATTGATTAATCGATTGATAGATTAGCTGATTGATCAATTGAACGATTGATTGATTGTAGAATGTGCCTATAGGACAGAAGGAGGTGCTGTACTCACTGTATGGTATAGTAGAGCACGAAGGCACTATGAGAGGAGGGCACTACACGGCCTATGTCAAAGTGCGTCAACCCAGAGAAAACACAACAAAATTCCTTCAGAAGCTGTGCGGGGCGAACATGACCCTAGAGAGGCAGGTGGAGGCTTTAAGGGCTCTTAGGTTGAATTTGGCTGGGGGCGGGGAGACGAGTCCCCCTAGCGGTGAAAGAGTGGTCCTATCTGCCCCTGGGAAGTGGTACAACATTAGTGATACGCATGTTAGGGAAGTAAGCGTTGAGAGTGTGTTGAAGTGTGAGGCGTATCTGTTGTTTTACGAGCGAGTCGTGTGAATCAACGAACATTAGGTAATTCTAGAGGATTTAATGTTCAGCTATTAGATACCGACCTTTTATTTAACAACAACAACAGGAACAAATAGGCTTAACATCTTCTAAGTTCTAAGCCAAATCGTACCACATGCATTAGCCGTATTTAATATCTCTATTCTAATCACAACGCCTAGCCTTAGATCTCCCAATCCTAGGACATGCTTACATGTAAACTTCTTGAAGCAACTGAAAAATTACAGATTCGATTTTGTAGACATGTAAATAGGTCGGAATTTAATGGTGATTTTGTTTAATGTGATAGAGGATTATGATAAATAATATTGATTCATGTGATGTTATTCTATTCTATAACTTGTAGGACTTGATTGATCGTGATTTATCCGTATAACCTCTTCTTAATAATACTGCTATGAGGTAATCTAGAAAGCTCTTGTCGTTTATTTACCAATAGACTCAGCTCTTTAGTGTTAACATTATTTCACTATTACTATCAGTATTTCTTAATTGAACTATGAAATCTGTAGATTTACGACCTATTGTATACCTTGTATTGGTACCGGCAGTACATTAATGAAAGGAAATATGTCTGTGCAATTACATTATTAAATTCATGTCCGTTATAAAATATATAAAAAGCCAATGTTAACGTCAGTTTCCTCACTCGAATGCGATGTCAGTGACGGACGAGCCCATGATTTGAACCCGCACATACTGATTCGCGGTCGAGTACCTTACCGACATCGCCACTGGCTCGAGCCATATCTGGATATACAGGTTCCGTTTTCCATTAACAGCATTACGCAATTAGAAATTTGTGAGGTTATTGTCATCTTTTAAATTCTGGTTTAGACATCATTTGATTCACAGTTTTAGCATCTCATTTAAGCATTTCGCTTCTCATAGCGATAGTGCTATTACTGCTTTGGTGTCTGTCTGGAAACCACTCTGTAATATATTTCCTAACAGCCATAATTGGCGGATAAGTTCACATATCATTGCAAATTTATCACTAAAAGATAGTTTTATTTATTATAGTATCAGCATGTTTAAGAAATTTTCCATTTTACTGGTGTTTAAATATATAAAAATTCACTCCTGAAATATGAAGAAATAAAGTTGTTTAGATAACTGCAGCTTTCGTCCTATGGAAACATTTAGCTGTCTTCATTAATGGACTATTATTTTCATTAATGGACTATTATTTTCATTAATGGACTATTATTTTCATTAATGGACTATTATTTTCATTAATGGACTATTATTTTCATTAATGGACTATTATTTTCATTAATGGACTATTATTTTCATTAATGGATTATTATTTTCATTAATGGACTATTATTTTCATTAATGGATTATTATTTTCATTAATGGACTATTATTTTCATTAATGGACTATTATTTTCATTAATGGACTATTATTTTCATTAATGGACTATTATTTTCATTAATGGACTATTATTTTCATTAATGGACTATTATTTTCATTAATGGATTATTATTTTCATTAATGGACTATTATTTTCATTAATGGATTATTATTTTCATTAATGGACTATTATTTTCATTAATGGACTATTATTTTCATTAATGGACTATTATTTTCATTAATGGATTATTATTTTCATTAATGGACTATTATTTTCATTAATGGACTATTATTTTCATTAATGGACTATTATTTTCATTAATGGACTATTATTTTCATTAATGGACAATTATTTTCATTAATGGACTATTATTTTCATTAATGGATTATTATTTTCATTAATGGACTATTATTTTCATTAATGGATTATTATTTTCATTAATGGACTATTATTTTCATTAATGGACTATTATTTTCATTAATGGACTATTATTTTCATTAATGGACTATTATTTTCATTAATGGACTATTATTTTCATTAATGGACTATTATTTTCATTAATGGACTATTATTTTCATTAATGGATTATTATTTTCATTAATGGACTATTATTTTCATTAATGGACTATTATTTTCATTAATGGACTATTATTTTCATTAATGGACTATTATTTTCATTAATGGACAATTATTTTCATTAATGGACAATTATTTTCTTGTTACTTTCACGACTGAGAGATGATATGTGATGTGTTTAGTGCATTCAATTCCTCTTCTAAATGTTAACTTTTTTTCGTAAAATTACGCACGTAACGGGATTTTTCTTTATCTATTTCAGTTGTTTCGTAGTCTGCTAACCCCCTTAAAGCGAATTTTATAAGACATCGATATAAGTTGCTGATTGTAGTTAATCGCTAATCATCATTTTACTGATGCATTAATAACTACTTCATAGTTACTTATTGTGTATTTAGCTACTTTGTACTTAACTACTTTAGTCTAAGCACCTATAAAAGTAGTTTAATACAAGAAAGTTTAAACTATTTAACTGTCAAATATTAAAATAAAGCCACCTATTAAAACAACAGCAGTAACAGTCCCTACGTCGTCGATGACATCATCAAGCACGTGACGTCAGTGAGTTGCTGTCAGCAACGTCACGTGACAACCAATCGCGTGACAACCATTCACGTCACAACCAATCACGTGACAACTAATCACGTGACAACTAATCACGTGACAACCAATCACGTGTCAACCAATCACGTGACAACCAATCATAGATCCATGAGGATTAACGTCGTCGATGATCTATCCAATCGATCCATCCGTCGATGACAACATCAAGCACATGACGTATTGATGCTACTGAATCTGCTTAGAGGCTGATGTAGAATATTTTTGATTTACATTATTATTAGAATCTATAACACACAATGCATGCTATTTCTTTGACAGTACCTTTATGCTTCTGAAACTAACGTTAAACGGGGCTTTCTAGCTCTATGCTGCCTATATGAAGGAATGTAATAATATGTTGAGAGCAATAAAAAATATCTTCTATTTTGTCTGTCTTCTATTAGAGTTTAGTGGGTCGTGTACGTTAATGCGGGAACAATATGACGTATATGTGATGCGTGTAGACAATGATGCATGTGATGATGCGTGTAGACAATGATGCATGTGATGCGTGTAGACAATGATGCATGTGATGATGCGTGTAGACAATGATGCGTGTGATGATGCGTGTAGACAATGATGCATGTGATGCGTGTAGACAATGATGCATGTGATGATGCGTGTAGACAATGATGCGTGTGATGATGCGTGTAGACAATGATGCCTGGATGTGTATGATGATGTATAGATAATGAGGCAATGCATGTGTGTGATGACGTAATGATGCCTACATTCATACATCATCATAATCTTCATAATAGTTAACGCACTAAATAACACAAAATAAAACACCCCACTCAATGGAACGCTGCAGAGATATATTGTACAACAAAACATATAAAACTATTGAGTTATAACAGATTTTCACTACAAGCCTACCTGCATACAGATGCTGTGTGTACATGCTTTCTATATGTACAATATATACAATTATACATTCACAAAGTATACAATTGTATGTAAACTAAACAAGCTATAGTTTCAACCTTTTTACATCCCGCGTTAAGTTTTAATCTGTTACTTGAGTTTGATTGAATCGTACATTATTTAGAGCTATACAATATATAAATCATATGCTATCATTAATTCTCGAGTTTAAAGAACCCGTTCATGCTTTCCAAATGCTCAGTTAATATATTGGTTTGATATTAACTTCTTTATTTCAATTTGAAATAATACATATAATATTATTCGTATGTAAATGAACGTGGTACATCATGAAATTATTACGTGAAATTCTATTACATCTGCATCTACAGTATCTAAAGCAGCAGCAGTTGAGCAATATTTAGTACACTAATGTCTTACATGGACACATGATACACTACACAGCTGTATTTAACGGCAATGCTTTGTACAAGATGAGTATTTTAAGGCTAAATGCAAATTTTAAAATAAAATACAAAAGAAACCACACTTATAATATATAATCTGCAAGCAACAATTTGACAAAGCGGCACCTACGAATGAAAATTTAAATTATAAACGATACAGAGTTACAAACTGAGCAGATCTTGATATTAGTACACGTAAAGTAAATGCCAACAAAGTACTGGATATATTAAACCTAGGCCTAAAACTCCCTTCACATGGTATAACAGAAATGTACCTTGAAACTGAATGCCTCTTAGAAGTTTCATACAACTTTAAGTTTCGGCAGCTAGACTGTGTCGATTCGTTTTGAAGAGAAGCCTTGTGATTCTAATCTTGACGTTAAACACACTACATCCTATTCTGTGGATGGAATTAGGCAGTAGATTAAAGGCCAATAGATAGTAGCAAGACGTGCAATAGCCAGCAAATCTTTTATGTCATTTACATTGAGTTTAATTGAACACAATGCCTGTAATTATTAAACTAAAACAAATCGGTGTCGTATTATCAATATTTATTATAATTAATCAATTTGACTACATTACGAAGAAGCTGCAGTGAAGTTGTTAACTCTTTCTATAGATGATGTCTCAGTTATGCTTAGAGGAGTTATAAGTATAAAGACTAATCATCTCCTAATTACACACTGTCTGAAAACCTTAAATTCATATATATGTAGGATTTACAAAATAAATTACAAATTAATATATAAATAATAATATAGTAATTAAGGAGTTATATATAATAACTGTTGAGTATTCATCAACTTACTGTACTGAAGTGAGATAAAAACTATAAAAAAATATTGACGAGTCTATAACACAGAACAGGTCTACTACGATATAGTAGGTCTAGTCGTATGAAATATGGCAAGCAACTATTTAAAAACTAAATAAATTCGTCTCACTCTCTGTAATACTTACCCTTAATTAACACTCGCCGCTCTTGTTTGTTCTACTCTCTCGTAAATATCGAATCAACATGGGCGATATACAGAAATTACACAGGGTAGGCAAACACATTACTATACAAATATGTACAACGGTAAAAACTTAGCTTTATGTCATGCCGAAATGTTCGGTAAAAGCAATAAATTATAACTGTATAAAAACTGAGTTTCGTTGCCAACAATATGCAAAACAAGACCAGCATTGCATAAGTATAATATACTACACCCAATTAATGCAAAAATTGCACCTCAAATGTTACACCTGCTAAACTCCAACTTACCGAAGATATCCTTCTATCAGTTTAAAAATGAATCGAAAAATGATTTTAAGAAGATAAAATAAATGCAATAAGTACTGAAATTGCGGATTGAAGCCAAGCAATAATTGATCGCAGTATTACAGTATATATGAAAGTAAAATCTACAAATGCCTCACCATCAAATGCATTTATTAATCTATAACGATAAAAATGTCCCTTAGTATAAACATTCCATTAAAAGAAAAACCTGCCAAATTGAAAACTAGATCTATTAAAACACCTTAATTTGACATTTAAAAACTGTAAAAATACAGCAATACATTCAACAAAACATAATCTATACAAATAAAAATATTACCAGTTTTTTAGTTTAAGAGGAGTATTCTAATAATTGCATGGTGTAATGGCAGACAATGCTTCCTTTTATTTAGCGTCAACCAGTGCTCTGCCAAATAGTAGTGCCAAAGCATAAATTTAATCAGTACACCATTAATCTATCCAGTTTCGAACCAAAAATAATTTTGCATATCTCATACATTTAATTTAGGAAAATTGGATTATGAAGATAGACTTTCATTGCTTTCTTAAGTATAAATTTGCATTAGAGTCGGTGTTCACCAGACACTGATAGTTTTCAGTAGGACTTCAATATCAGGAACTCCATTAGAGAAAATTTCAAACCAGATACAAGAAATATTAAATCACGTCAACTGCTCATTGGCAGAAAATAGCTGTCAATCAATGATTAAAACAATCACTGATTAAATTCAGTCAATGATTAAATTATAACAAAATTACAAAAAGAAATATCGCATCGGCATGCTGCATGACCACGGTTATATAGAATTGCTCCATGGTTATGTAGAATTGCTTCATGGTCACACAGAAGTGCACCATGGTTATAGGGAAGTGCTCCATGGTTACACAGAAGTACGCCATGGTTATACAGGAGTGCTCCATGTTTACACAGAAGTATTCCATGGTTATACAGAAGTGCTCCATGGTTATACAGAATTGCTTCATGGTTATACAGAAGTGCTCCATGGTTATACAGAAGTACTCCCAGGATCTATAAACCCAGCATTACCTGCACGCAGATCTGCATTGCTTGAATATAACACCTGGCTCCCTCTGTTCCCTTCAGGCTTCACTATAGAGTAATTTAAATTATTCGCCACCATTTCATCGGCATAACCTCTCGGTACTGCGCTATAACTGGGCGCACTCAGATTATTACGGGAATTTCCCAAATGTGACGGCGGGATTTCCGCCTGTATATTTACCATTTGATACTGTAAATTTACTGGCGGGTTATTAGGCGTGGTAAAACCCGGAGAACTATATGCATAGGAATTTCCGGCATTTCTGTAAATATCATCTGGATGCGTAGCAGCTTGATACACATTGATACTGCTACCATAAGGCACTTTCGTTGGGCTTTGGTACCCTTCCCCTGACGCGAAATAACCGTGTGCCGCGTCTAAATGTCCCGGTGACATTAATACACCAGATGGCATTGCTATATGACCTTGAGCAATTATTACACCAGGTGGCGTACCTATATGACCTTGAGCCACCAGCGGAAATGAATTGCCCATTACTATCGATGCGTTATGTGAACTATCGGCAAATGTCACATTGCCAGATGGAGTCAGTTTATCCTCGCCACGGGTACGACTCTTCAAAGCACTTGCCTGGGGCTGAACGTGTTCAGCAGTGGGCGGAGTTATGCGCGGTGTTAAAGGCTCTCTGGCTTCTGATTGGTCCTTCCAGTAGTGATATCTACTGACGCATTCTCGTAGCATGTAGATTGTCTGACAGAGGCAGAGGAGAAATAGGAGGAAGACCAAGATTGAGAGTATGATGACAGCTGCGCGAAAACCCTTGAACTGATTCCTAGCATGCTGGAATGTCTATAAAACAATACAATAAGTTCAATACAAAATACAATACAATACAACCCGATACAATACAATACAATACAACACAATACAGTACAACAAGATACAATACAACACAATACACTACAAAACAATACAATGCAATACAACACAATACAATACAATACAACCGAATAAAATAAAATACAATACAATTCAATACAATATAATGCAATGCAATACAACACAATACAAAACAATACAACCCAATACAATACAATACAATACAATGAATACAATACAATACAATACAACACAATACAATACAATATAGTACAATGCACCAATGTAGACTGCAGTGTAGTACACAAAAAATGATTGAAACTTACTCTTGGAATGTATTCAATGCAGAGGAACACAATGAAATACAATTGAAAATAATAAATTAAACACAAAATAACTTACTGAATGAAGCCCTACATTGATCTACATCTTGCTAGAGTATCTACATGTACAATGTAGTATAGTTTAACAACAGAAATTCTAATTCAGAATTAATACAGCAAAATCAACCCATACAATAGCTTGCTGCCATTTGGCGCTATCAATAGCAAAGATATCATTATCCATGGAATGGATTAATAGTATATATTCGTTTATTACTTGAAATCTGACATATCGCAGAAAACGTACAAACATACATGGAACGAAAAGCAAATATGAAGTTCTATAATACCAAGATAACAATAGTACAAGATAATGTTTCATAACAGTCATTATACGATATTCTAATGATAAATTCTTAACCACGAAGGGAGTGCGTTTAAATGGTATTTAAATTTGATGGGCTCTCCACTAAGCTTGATATTAAAATATAATAAATCTTGCTTTTATTTCAAAACAATCTAACAGCCGCAGATAGGTTTCATATGAACATGATTAGCCTACATTATACGAGAAGATAATGTCACAGTCACGCGAAATACTAACAATGTATTTTAAACCAAGATTAAATTAGCTATGGTTTTACAGCATCACTTAGTATCAAGCGGGTTATGAGGTTTTTATCATTCAAAGAGCTACGCTTAATTGGTATGGCATAACTTCTTTTTGCAGCGTTTCTTCGGGTTTGATATCAGTGTTGGTTTAGTGAGGGCATAAGCGGAGCCAACAAGTGGTTAGGATTATTACAGACTGTGCTAAATAGCTTACTGTCAGCTGACATGCAAAGATTCTCAAAAGTTTGCTCTTTGTTGTAAAAACCAGCCTTTTTTGCATGTCTTAAAAATGCTTGTTGTTTGACGCTTAAAGCTAGGTGACTTAAAGATTATTTCCTTAGATTTACTTCTGTTGAGTTGTAGATTGTTTACTGAAGCCCATCTTTCTAACTTCATTAATTCTACTTCAGTTAGATGGAAATGTGATGATGGTACTATGAGATATGTATCATCAGCAAATTTTAATAAAGAATTTGCTGAATGCATTGTCCTTAGATCAGAGGAAACAACAATAATTACAGGAGGACCAATGGCAGAGCCTTGGACAACACTTGCATTTATTGTTTTAGGAGAGGATAATTGACCTTCGAAGATGGTCGTATGAGAACGGTCAGATAAGAAGCTAGCAATCCACCCATTAACAGAATCAGGGACATTCAGCTTGCAAAGCTTTGAAATTATCTTTGAATGTTTGACGGTATCAAAAGCCTTACTGAAATCAAGAGCTATTACTCTAACAAACGTTTGGTTTTCAAGTATTGAGGATATTTTGTGAAAGAGAGTGATAAGGGCGGCAGTGGGAGAACCTGTTGGTCAAAAAGCAAACTGGTTAGCAAAGTCAAGATCTGGAGGTGGAGACAAGAGCGCCGGTAGGCACTCTTGAGGTGATGATACGTTCTGTATCTTGAGGTGATGATACGTTCTGTTATGCGTGAAAGCACAGACATTATTGAAATTGGACGGTAGTCTGATGGGGCATTAGGATGAGGAACTTTACGTACAGGTTTAATCACTGAGGCTTTCCATTGTGTGGGAACACATGAGTTGGTAATAGAAAGATTAATAAGTTTGGCAAGCGGTGCACAAAATACTGGTGCAGATAGCCTGAGAGACCACGAGTTTGGTAAGCTTGGTAGAGTTGTATTTGTTAATAAGCTTACCAATTTTTTTCTGTAAGGGCATTAGCATTCTCAACTTTACCTTTGCGCATTAAGCTGTTTCTCTTTCTTAAAAGAGATTTTATTTCGGGGGTGATAAAGTCAGGATCTTAAGAAGTTAGTTTGACAGCTTTTAAAGGAAAGAAGGAGTTAAGAAGAGACATTGCTTTGGAGTAGAAATGATCAAATGACTCTTGCACATTCTTATTATCTAAACCTATCAAATCTGAAGATGTAATAGTTGCAATATGTGCAAGATATTTAGCACGATTAGTAGGTGTATTAGAGCGATATACTATAGACTGACTAGTTTTAGTATTACTAATTTTAACGTTACCATTATAAGCTACAATAGCTGAATGGTCACTAATTAAAACAGATTTAATAATTTTTACATTGCTAAACTGAACATCGGATACAAATATATGATCTAAAATATTATTTCCTCGAGTGGGCGAAGTTACCAGGTCTTGTAGGCCTGTAATTTCTGATATATGGCTGGCTTTGATTCCATTGAAGTCACCAGCCAAAACTATTAAGCTACAGGAATTGCTTAAGTAGTCTATACAGTTTGATAAATATTCTAAGAACACTTTTACGTCATAATCAGGATTAGGAGGGTGATATAGCGCACCTATTACAATTGAAGTATTATTATCTACTATCTTGAGCCAAAGAACTTTGTATTCTTTTACTTCTCCCGGTATGCTAAGCACCATGACGTCTTTGTATCTGCTGCTCACATACACCAGCACACCACCTCCTCTTCTACCATTCCTATCTCTTCTATAACTTGAGTATCCTTTAATGGCTTCAAATCCCGGCGAGTGTTTTTGCTTTAAATGAGACTCCACGATAACTCCAATGTCTATTGACATACCTATCATATCTGTAGTGACGTGTTGGAGGGCGTTGGGTTTGGCTATGGAGCGAGCATTGAGGACGTATAGAGATGGGGGTTGAAATGTCAACGTGCATGACGGTGATTGGTGTTGAAGACTGGTATTATTTATCGGTAGAGTCTTTAGACATCTGTCTCTGCGGTGCTGCTCATGGGTTGGGAACCTCTCACCGCGGGGCTTGATGAGCGCAGCTATGGGTCGTTTAGCTGCGCCTGATCTGCAGCCTCTGTATCTCAGTAGCCCATTAGCTGAGATGTTGTTTAGAGTTGTGTGATTTAAAATACGTGCGGCTGGTATGCTGCGGCGTATGTTGTATAGCCTCTCCCTTGTGTACTTGTAAACAGCGGGTGAGGCGCGACCAATCAGAGAATGATCGTTCATAGATAATTATCTAACTTTCCATTTAAAACTTCTATACTATAAGATAAAGGATCCGATAAATTATGTTACTTATTGTACTGTATTTCAATTGTATACCGGCATCCACGCTAAACGAGATTGTTAGTAGTACAATTGCAGCTTGGAAATTAAACCTAAGAAATGATTTAAGTCCACTAATACAACTAAAAACTCCACTAAAAGAACCGATATCAGCATCAGCTCATGACGAAATCCATACAAAATGTTTACGGAATTTTAAATTATAATAAACTATTCTACTAGTTGCAGATTCTATTATCGACAGCTATTAATGAAAAGAGCGCAATTAACACGACATTACTATCCAAGTCATTAGGCAAACTACTAGTGTAAAACATGAATATATACGAAAAACATTGACTAATAACCGGAGCTAAAAAGTCAACATGCGGCAGCCATGGGGCGCCCAACCTTTTTTCCATGACAATACCAAGACATAATAACCTGCCAGGAACCTGTAAAGCGGTCTCGAAGACCGGACGCCGGGTCATGACACCGCTATAGAAATTGTCGGAGGTTATTATTATTATATTATTAGTAATAGGAGTGGAGGGATTATCATGGGCAATAGAAACCTTATTAATAACGCTTCAGTCAATATTCAAATGAAGCTCTATGTTGTCATGGACATACCTGGAAGCAGTCGGGTGATGGCCAGCCTTCTTTGATCATACATCGGCAGCCATCACTGTTTGGATCAGCTGATATGCAAAATAAAAACACAAAATTAATAAGTACAAGAAAATAAATAACTAAAATAAAAACACAAAATTAATAAATACAAGAAAATAAATAGCTACAAATAAAAACACAAAATTAATAAAGACATAAAAAAAATAGCACAAATAAAAACACAAAATTAATAAATACAAGAAAATAAATAACTACAAGACTTGTTTAATAGAATAAACTTTCACCATTTGTTTCTAAATATACAAGAAACACATATATTTATTTATTATGAAAACTTTCAAGTAAAATTAAGCAGTGATTCAAAATATTAATACCATTAGCATTCTACCAGAATGATATCCCGCTATTTTCCAGACCCTAGTCATTTATCCCATTCTGTCTATTCATAGACACGACGAATAGTAAAGACAAACTGACGAATTGACTGAATGAGCAGATTTGCTTGTGAACACAGAACAATAACTGTAACTATTAAGCATTACTGTCAATTAAATGACAGATCCTGAGGTGAACTGAACTCTCGTGGGTTCGATTCCCGGCCGCGCTGATCTGGGAGTAAAATCTTGGACATTCACTGGACTAGTTATACGGAAAATGGTCTAAATTGTCTAACGGTTTAAACACGTGGAATTAAAAATGATAGATATCAACACAGTTGATCATTTCCAACATATAGATCATTTCTCTATAATGTGTCTTGTTATCAATGAAAAATAAATAAACAATAAATAAACAATAAATGTAACTATTAAGCATTACTATCAATTAAATGACAGATCCTGAGGTGAACTAATGTCATCATACTGCAGAGATTTTTAAATTAAATCTATAAATCGAATAGAAAAGTGACGTCCTATTCGTATCCAGATCCTAGCTAAAATGAAATTTACGGGAAGATAATGATGATGAACTATGCATCAGTGAATTATTACGCATCGGATACAGAACACAAAACTCACCGCATACGATGAGAGGCAGCGAAGCTTTCCTCCCAGACAAGGCGGAGCATTCTATGGTTGCGCTGTCTTCCATTTTAAGCGCTGTATTACAACCAATCAATCAATCATCATTTAGAAATCAATCAATCATCATTTAGAAATCTCTCTACGATTTCTCAATCGTTGAGGACACTTGGAAAGCATTAGGCTACTTCAATGAATTAAGACATACTACTCCTACTAGGAAGGCACATGCAAAGTGTTGTTGCTGTTTAGAGTATATCTGAAATAAAACTACTTAAAACATACATCATGAAAGTTATTACAATTTACAAGAGATCTGTCATCAAAACTGTCTTTCCAAAAACTTGCTAAAATATCCTACGGCATAATTTGCATATTTCGATATTCCAAAAGGAACTTCATAAAAGCCTATAGGCATATGTATCCTGAATCAGCCAATTTAGCAAACAATAAGAGGAAGCCAAAGGTGTCATATAACCAGGATGAACCATCCAGACTATCTTATTTATGCTTTGCAATAAATTAACTCGTACAATATTTACTCACAAGTAACAAGTAATTAAAATTGTTAATCATTGATAGTCTAATTTTACTTACACTTAATCGTTAGTTTATACGTTGTTGTTTTCTCAATCAGATCAAACTCGTATCGGCTGTTATCGAATTCTCTCGAGCGGAGCATCTGTGAACCAATCAGCTCTTTGAGGAGCCCATGCTGTCTGTACCACAGCAGATCTTCTCCGCCCGTGCGTATGCGATCCACGCTGCATGTTATCACAATTGTTGCTCCCTCTCTGAAAGCCGGCGTTGTGTTGTTAGACACTATCACCACTGGCTCCAACTGCCACTGACCTACATTCACAAGACACAGGTGATACAAAACGCTGTTAAAGCTAATGTTAACGTCAGTTTCATCACTCGAAAGCGATGTCAGTGAAGGGCAAGCCCAGGATTTGAACTCTGCACATACTGATCCACGGTCGAGTATCTTACCGACGTCGATACTGGCTCCAGCCATTATTTGATAAGAAAATCTGGTAAAGCTAATATTAACGTCAGTTTCCTCATTCGAAGGCGATGTCAGTAACAAGTGAGCCCAAGATTTCAATCCCGCACATACTGATCCGCGGTCGTATATCTTTCTGACATCGCCACTGGCTCCAGACAGTACGGATAGTAGGGATTGAAAGTCTATGCGAGTAGATCATACCAGGAAATGGACTATTGTACGAAAGGGCTTACAAGATCATTAAATAGATCATTAGCGACTGTCAAATTGTTACTGTTTGTCGTTATATCCTAATGTCCAATAAATCAATCATCCCACCAGTGTAACATTGGAACCTGTAGTCCATGGGCTCAGAAGCTAGTGGTTGTAGAGCCAGCGCTCTACAATAACTAGTGACTGACAAATCCTCAGTAAATTTCTGCTTCCTGTACAAAATGCTTTCTTTTCATGTAATTAAAATATTCATATTAATAGCTTGTGAAATATTCTTTAGCCTGAGTGTTGATGCATGTAGTACTGTGCATTATAATTCAGCCCCAAAGCAAAACACTCATCGCTAATTGTGAGCACAGGTCAGTTATATTATACTACTGCAATGTGACGAAGTGAATCTAGCAAAGAATCTATGCCAAATAGACCAAAACTCTAACTTGCAATGTTTTACTTATAAAATAACTACAATATTCTTACTTATCAAAGTTCTTCAGAAGGTAAATATTCTACATTAAAAGCTTCTAAATTACATTGTAAGATTTTGCAGAAACTACGCAATGCCGTTGCACAATAGAGATGATGTAGCATTTAAAGATGATATAGTTACAAGCAATCAGTATTATGCAATGCACAATAATGCATCTGAAATTATAACTAATAACTCAGGCATAAATTAGCCCTCTAACAGTAACTATGTTATAAAATATTTTTGCAAATGTTAAATATTTATTGATTTAATATAAGGTATAATTTGTCTCACTGGCATAGAGCTACATTTATAGTTAGTACAAAGAATTACACAGTGAATGCATGCAAGCGTGCTAAGAAATTTTGGGCCTATAAACAGTTAAAAAGTAAGGAAGTTTATTTTATCAGAAACAATTAGAGAAAAGTCTAGTAATTATACAATTTATTTCTGCCTTAATCTGATTGTTATGCGATCTTCTCGATTACACATGCTAAGATGCATTAAATAGGAGAGTAGCATTAAGACAATGTCAACTTCCTGACACTACGTAAAAGGCAAATTACCAATGACAGACGCATTTTTTATTACTTAAATTAATAATCTGACAAACCATCGACAAAACTTTGGAGCAGAAGATGAATGATCAATGTCAGATAACATCGAATCATCTTTATTCGTTAAAATCTCACATATTTCTCGTAAAATTATTTACGTGACTGTTTTAACAGTAAACAATAATTCCGCACAGGTGTGCATCAGGTAACTGCTGAAGCGTGAAGCCAATCAAGAGCGTCGTTACAAGAAAGTCTAAAATGGTAAAGTAGCTTACGCCAATCACAGCTTCCGTTGCATAATGACTGTATCCAGGTAAACAAGTTGTTGTTTCTACTTGTTTCCAAATACAAACTCAAAATTATTGGTACAGGTTAAAAACATGCTACAGTGAAATGATAATTCAAGATGATATCTAAATCTTTTCATGTTATTTGTTTGAGTGGTTATTGGCAGTTCAGTCAATTATTCGATTCTCTTTACTTTAGACTGATTTTCTGGACTTTGGAATTTTCACCATTTTTGGACCTTCTTTTTGCTCGCCAGCTGGATTTTGACTCAGTGGTGCTCGATGTTGTCATTGATGACTGTAGCACTCTAATTGTTGTTATTGCTATTAATGGACACAAAAATATTTTAAAAATATTTTTAAAATAGTAAAATTCTATTTGTCTGCTAAACCTTCTTTCAAAATATTTTTAAAGAATTTTCAAAATAGTTATATTAAATAAGTATGCTGCTCATCATGCACATGCATGCTAACACAGATAGAAACACTTGTCTTTCATGCTTATATAATTCCAGCTGCCAGTCTTAAGAAGCCTCTTTATTTATTTAATTAACTCATTATATTGTTAAACAATATTTTAATTAATTGATTAAAAGCATTATATAGTTAGGCTAAACAATATTTTAATTGTTTTAGCGAGCCAACATTGAAATTCGATAAAAGTCGCCGTGGAAAACCGAATTGTAACACAATGCCACATAATTTATATTAATTAGGCCCATATGAGTTAGTCCTTAAATTAGTCTCAATAGGCCTACAAAACTTGAGTTTTCTGACAATTTTAATAGACCTAGGCTTACGGAGGTTCTGTAGTCAGCAAAAGTTTGAATGAGTCTAATGTAGGCATACACATGTAGGCCTATATATATATATTGTGTATATACATGTATATTATATATATATATATATATATATATATATATATATATATATATATATATATATATACAGACACACACAGTATATTTTGTCCATTTTTAAAATTTAAAATTGAGTCCATTAGCAATTTATTAAAGGCCTAATACTTATCATAGACGTACAGTTTAACTATTTTTATCGACAATAAAGCACTGAACAATAATTTAACAATTTTTTAATTAACTTCCTGCTAGCTGCTTAGATCAACCTCCGTGTATTCTGGAGGTAACTCCAAAACCCCCTCTTCAACTCTAGACTCCATGCTATCACGGGCTTCCCTTGACTCTACCTCCCGTGAACCTGAGGCTTCCCTTTGGTTTATCACCGGACCACTGTACGCAGGAGGCATATCAATACTAAACGATGGCGCCACTGTGCCCCCAGAATATTCTAGAACTTGAGGGGTAGACACCTCACTGTTGGTGAAAGTTTGCAGGGTCAGCTCTTCGTAAGAGGGAGGATCTTTGGAGGGTACGTCGTAGGGTGGGGGAGATATCAGCCCCTGGGAGGGGGTGCGTAGGGTCATGACCCCTGAACCCTGGGAGGGCTGATTTGACCCCTCAGGTTCAACGGCTGAGCGACTGTGGCGACCTGTGCGGTTATCATATAATACATTAAATTAGAACATTATATTTTACATTATATAATTACATTATATTAGAATGTCTTAGTAGCGTAGGGGTAACGTCATTAATTATTGAATGACAGATCCTAAGCTGAATTGAACCCTCGAGGGTTCGAATCCAAGCCGCGCTGATCTGAAAGTAAAATCTCGGGCATTCACTGGAATGGTTATACGGAAAATGGTCTAAGTTGCCTAGCGGTTTAAACATGTGGTATTAAAAAGTGATAGATATCAACTTAGTTGATCATTTCACTTTACTACTTGTTTACTTTGTTACTTGTTACATTATTATAGTATTAAATAATATATGAATATAATAATAATTATAATATATTAATCATAACAATAATAAGTAAAAATATAATAATAATACTAATTTATATCTTCAACAATACAGTATTATTATTATAATTGAAATCTAGAAATTAATTTATAGATAAGCCTATAATGGTAAGACTAGGAGTCTTACCATTGTGACGTGTCGATGAGTTGTTGTTGTTGTTGTTGCAGCGACTCGTGCAACAGGAGCAGAGTTGTTTACATGAGCTCGCTTGACACAGGGTGGGAAAACAAAGGAAAGCTAGTATTGAGAGAATTACCAGGAGCCATCTGTTGAACAGTTATAGGAATATAAGATTAATCAATAATTTCAATCAATCAATTAATAAATCAATAAGAATTTAGCGCCTGGTAAACTCTAAACAACATTGCTTTACATCGCCGTAAGGCAATGTCAGGGACGTCTCTGACAGACTTTTTGCAAACAAACGCCAAAGCACCACACGATAACGACGGAGTATACAAAGACCACAAGAGACAGCGAGATAAGAAAGCTGTGCAAGTCCGAGATCCGAGGCAAGAAGGCCAAAATAAACTAGAGAAGATTTATTTAGAATATATATATATATATAGACTATATATATATATATATATATATATATATATATATATATATATATATATATATATATACACATATGTATATATATATATTATATATATAGATATATATATATATAATTATTAATATATTTGAAGCCTATAGCCTATATATACTATATATATATATATATATATATATATATATATATATATATACATATATACACAGTATATATAGGCTATAGGCTTCAAAGCTCTTACTCTCTCTCTTTCTCTCTCTCTCGCTCTCTCTCTCTCTCCCTCTCTCTCTCTCTCGCTACAGAATGACTAAACTTAAAAGCATATTATAAATGATATGCCATTTTTCTCATCATCATATTCTCATCATCACAAGTTAATTTTTAAAATTTCAGATCGCCAAAAGATATATCAGATCAGACTGAATCTAGAGCTATCAGTACAGTTCAGATATAGATGAGTAGAGGCGCCGTATACCATGGACCTATCAGTAGGCAGTGCACTAAGAGAGAGAGAGAGAGAGAGAGAGAGAGAGAGAGAGAGAGAGAGAGAGAGAGAGAGAGAGAGAGAGAGAGACATATTATCAGACAGAATCTAGAGGGATGAGGATAGTTCAGTAAGAAGGAATCGTCACGCTATGACATACGGCCAGATAGTTCAGGAAGAAAGAATCATCACGCTATGACATACGGCCAGATCCACCAGAGCTCCGCGGCACAGGCACTGACAGTGTTGTTATTTGAGGCAGACAGGGCCTGGGTGATGTTGTTGCAGCAGAACCTGTTGTCTTCACTACCACAGCAGTATATACCACCACCGCTCTGTTGCGATGTGTTTGTAGAAGTGGTACCCGTACAGAACTGTTGAGAGATGTACGTACCGTATTGGTCGCAGTAAGGGTAGCATATAGAGCTCGGGTAGCTGGACATTGCTTTGCGTATCCTTGATAGTTAAACCTTTATTATTATTATTATTATTATTATTTTCTTTTCTTGTTTTTAATTACCCCGGTGTAAAGAACCTGGGGTTTGATAAAAACGATTCAAGCAATACGTGTTGAATCGCCGCCCGGCTACTCGAGGTAATCAATCAATTATTATTATTATTACTATTATTTTTTAAGTGCCCTGGGCTGTATAGGGCCCTGGGCTAAAAAAATAAGATAAAGGAAAGACTTTATTATTATTATTATTGTTATTATTATTATTAGTATTAATATTAGTAGTATTATTATACTCTAATAGAGTTAATGTACATTGAATCCAATGCGAAATTGATTGAAGTTTTCTTTACACAGTGTGTGACGGTTAGGCAGTATATGCGAGCTATGCAGTCAATTAATGATGTAGGCCTACAGTTTATCGTCTAATTGTATATAACTTGTGTTGTAGTCTGTTGCTTACGCGACTCTAAATAGATTTAACTTTTCGTTACTTTCTTAGTCCACCCGCTTTCAGTATTAAATTAAATGAGTTGTTCTAAACGCGGATTATAATTTACAAACTAAATTTCAGACTCGCTTCGAGATGACGCAGAGTTACTTGCTAAATTATACGCTATTTGTGGTCAAGTCTAGCACAAAACTTAATCCACACTAACACGGACAGAAATAAGCCCGTATCACTAGAGTCTGAAGTGAGCTGAGACGTTATGATGATGTTACAAGCTATCGACTATCAGTATATATTGATTTAAGTAACTATATATTGATTTTATGTAACTCGACATCTCTTTATAGGTTTATTTCTAAGATGAGGCTCTCATGTTGGAGTGTATCTAGAGGTGCGTGTCACTATAAACAGCACAACGCATTACTTCACGATACATCTGTGCCATTACCTGTGATATAGTATGTGTTAGTATGTAACCTTCTCGCATGGGTTAGGTAGGCCTATATCTCAAATAATTCTTTATAAAACTGTAACTGACAGCTATTAACTGTTGAAAGTGATGAAAACTCAAGTGTTAGCCTATAAATGCCCCTCGAAAATACACAAAAGTTTATTGCGATAAAGTATAGGCTTTGGTAGAGAATCACTTTCAGCGAAGATGATGATATGCTCTTTATTGAGAGAGTACAGAAAGCCTATCCTATCCTCTCCATGCTCAACTTTTGATAATTAATTTAACTGATTTTATTTCCTTTAAATGTTTATTTATATTTGTATTTGTCAGTGATTTGGTGTTAATGCTGAAATAAACATAGTCTACATGTATATATATCTCTCTCTTTGACAGCATATCATGTGTAGTGACAGAAATGAACAACATCATGGTTTTATGTTTATTTAGTATTATACATGTAGACAACAGAACAGTAGTCACTTTTAGACAACAGCAGTCGATAGCATAGAACATAGTAGATACGCAGATAAGTACAGCTTCAATCACAGAATTACATGTAATTGTGTGTATGCACTATTAATTTATATAATAATAATAACAACAATTAGAGTGCTACAGTCATCAATGACAACATAGAGCACTATTGAGACAAAATCAAGCTGGCGAGCAAAAGAAGGTCCAAAAACAGCGCAAATTCCAAAATCTAGAAAATCAATCCAATGATAAAGGGATTCAAGAAAAGGAGGTTTAGGCGCTGGTCGTTTACTATTACTATTAGAATTATTTACTATTACGGTAAAAAGAGGAAGCTAAAATTTAAATTATAATTATTTATACAATAATTATAATGATTACGATAAAATAATAATAATGATAAAAATAAAATACTACGACAAATTGCAACTACGAAATAGCAGAGAACAAAACCTAGTTATTATCAAAACTTTATAATAACTTCCTACGCTGCTACATTTACATGATATATACTAAGCATACATACAGGGTAATAAACACAGATAAATGCTAATATCTAATACTCTCAAATAAAAATATACTACTGATATTGTCAATTAAAGAAATGTATAAACAGTATGACAATAAAATAAACTAGCATACTACTAATATTGTCAATATAGTAATGAATTAACAATGTTATAATAAAATAAACTAGTAACTAGTCCTCATTAATACTATCTACACTGTGTTTTTTATAACTGATACCCCAATATTTTTTAACAATAAAGTCGTACGAAGTTGATCGATGTTCTTGAAATTTACAGCACTTGACCAGCAGCCAATTCTACAAAGCATCTGATAAATTTCGTTTGAATATCTTTAATAACGTGAAAGTTATAGTTTTGTGAATAGGAGTGGGGTCAGATAAGAAATTTCCAGTACAGGATTACGGGCGTGTTACATGCAGCGTAAAATTATCTCTATAAAAATAATAGCGAACACGTCCCAAATTTTCTGCTAATGCTATTTTGAAGAGGAATCACTTCTTTGCAAAATGACGTAAAATACGTGCTGATATGTTCTTAATTGACAAAGTTATTGAACTTTTAAAGCTTGCATTGCATCTCTGGGTGCAACTGCTATCACCGCAGCCACTGCAGCGGCGTCCTCTTCTTCGTTTATTCTCTTCATGCAATGCATGCGTAAAAAGTTCGATAACTTAGTCAATTAAGAACATAGCAGCACGTATTTTACGTGGTTTTGAAAAGAAAGGATTGCTCTTCAAAATAGCATTACCAGAAATTTTATATGTCTTGTTAGCTATTATATTCATAGAGATAATCTACGCTAAATGTAACAAGCCCGTAATCCTGTATTGGAAATTTCTTATCTGACCCCACTCATATTCGCGAAACTATAACTTTCACTTTGGTAAAGATATTCAAACGAAATTTCTCTACGTTTGGTAGAATTGGCTGCTGGTCAAGTTCTGTTAATTTTAAGAACATCGATCAACTTCTTACGACTTTATTGTTAAAACAATTTGGGGTATCAGTTATAAAAACACAGTGTAGATTCATTAACATTTGACTTGCATAAAATAGCTGACTAAAGAAAGTTAGTATACAACAGCCGTTTGAAAATTGAAGCAAATAGGTTAGTCAGCATCACACCAGCCTCGTATAAAAGAGGCTACGAGTTCAATGTTAGGAAACAACTAGAAAACTCTCACGGAATGTTACGACAGGAGACTAAACAATTTAGACGTACAATAGTATAACATATAATAGATAATTTCCTCATCTAAGGATGACATACTTGACCTGATCCTTGGATGAGGAAACGTGCGCTATATCTTTCTTATTATTATGATTTGTGAACTGGCTTATGTTAAATCCAACTAATTGCTGTTCCATTAATCAATCAATCATTAACTGTTTTCCCAGACTTCCATTTCGCCTCATTTCCATCACTTCAACTTGGCTTAAGTAGCAGCCAAGCCGTGAACGAGTCAAAAACTTACATCGACACAGAATTGAACCATAAATAATAGAACATTTCAGGCATTGGAAGCACTGTAGGAATGAGAAATAAGAATGCAGTTATTTACATCTAAAAAGTAAACAGATATACATATGGGAAGTACCAAGATATACATATACAAAGTACCAAGATATACATATGGGAAGTACCAAGATATACATATACAAAGTACCAAGATATACATATACAAAGTACCAAGATATACATATACAAAGTACCAAGATATACATATACAAAGTACCAAGATATACATATACAAAGTACCAAGATATACATATACAAAGTACCAAGATATACATATACAAAGTACCAAGATATACATATACAAAGTACCAAGATATACATATACAAAGTAAACAGATATACATATACAAAGTACCAAGATATACATATACAAAGTAAACAGATATACATATACATAGTAAACAGATATACATATACAAAGTACCAAGATATACATATACAAAGTACCAAGATATACATATGGGAAGTACCAAGATATACATATACAAAGTACCAAGATATACATATACAAAGTACCAAGATATACATATACAAAGTACCAAGATATACATATACAAAGTACCAAGATATACATATACAAAGTACCAAGATATACATATACAAAGTACCAAGATATACATATACAAAGTAAACAGATATACATATACAAAGTACCAAGATATACATATACAAAGTAAACAGATATACATATACATAGTAAACAGATATACATATACAAAGTACCAAGATATACATATACAAAGTAAACAGATATACATTTGCAAGGTACCAAGATATACATATACATAGTAAACAGATATACATATACAAAGTACCAAGATATACATATACAGAGTAAACAGATATACATATACAAAGTACCAAGATATACATATACATAGTAAACAGATATACATATACAAAGTACCAAGATATACATATACATAGTAAACAGATATACATTTACAAGGTACCAAGATATACATATAAAACGTAAACAGATATACATTTACAAAGGATCTAGATATATACGTACAACAGTTTGTAGCTGTGCAAGCAGAATAAATTGTGAACAGAACAGATAAAGCGTCCCCGTGGGTCAATCTGCAGCTTACTGAGATGAGTACACAAGTAGATCTTTAATAGAAAATAAAACACATTAAATGAGTATTTCGAAAAATGCAGACTGATAGCAAAAATGTTCAAATAAAAAATTATTTATACTCTGAAAAAAACTCAAATTATTGCAGCTGCATTTACCATCCAAGAGCACAGGAATTATCAAAGCAGCTGACTATCAAATAGCTAGTTTTAGAGGTCAGCTAATCTATCAAATAGCTAGTTTTACAGGTCAGCTAATCTATCAAATAGCTAGTTTTAGAGGTCAGATAATCTATCAAATAGCTAGTTTTACAGATCAGCTAATCTATCAAATAGCTAGTTTTACAGGTCAGCTAATCTATCAAATAGCTAGTTTTAGAGGTCAGATAATCTATCAAATAGCTAGTTTTATAGATCACCTAATCTATCAAATAGCTAGTTTTAAAGAACAGCTGATCTATGAAATAGCTAGTTTTAAAGAACAGCTGATCTATGAAATAGCTAGTTTAAAGAACAGCTGATCTATCAAATAGCTAGTTTTACAGATCAGCTAATCTATCAAATAGCATGAAATGATAGATCTATAGCTCATTACACAGTCTCTAGCCTCAAATGACAGGTCCGTAGCACATTAAACATCATTCAAGAATTCATAAAACACATTGATAGCTGTTTTTTATGTATTGCGCCTACATCTGGTTTCTGTTCAGTCACAACATACACAAAAACTTACACAACACACGCATTAACATGTACAATACCACACATCAAAACACACTCAATAACGAGTACATATACAATAACGAGTACACGTACACTAACGCATATAATGACATTCACAACAAGCCAAACATATTAAAGGTAGCAAACATTAGCTAAGCAGACGAGCAACGATCATAAACAACCAATATTTACATACCATTTCTCTATCCAACATAATTATTCGATAGGTCTATTAACATAATCCCCAAAACATAATGCATTTTAGTACATTATAAGTATTTAAATTACGTATGTAATTTATGCATTTTAATTCACATTTTTACAAAATATTCTACGTGCCGACCCCGAGCTAGGGGAACGGAGTTGCCCTGCGTCCCCTCCACTTTAACCACAGGTTCTCTTTTGTTTTCTTTAGCCTCTTCATTAAGTTCTTATAAACAATTTTGAACTGAGAGCCTCAGGGACTGCTTTGATATCAGTCGATACAAAGCGTTAACCATACGACACTTGATATTCTAATAATAATAATAATAATATATATATATACACACATATATATATATATATATACATATATATGTATATATATCTTAGTTAAATGCCAACTGGCAGGTCCGTGGTATATAATGCCTCCACTCTTCTCTGTCTTCCGCCTTCCGCTTCATCCCCACATATGAGTGGGTCTTTAAATCATCTAACATACCTAATCTCGGCCTGCCCCTGCCTCTACTTCCTTCCATTCTACCTCTAGTCTATTAATAATAATATAGTGTAATAGTGTAATTAGAGAACTATGTTTATTTCGATACACTCAAAATATACAGTGACATACACAAACAAGGCCGTCAAAGAGGTCACAAGTAACCTGTCTAGTTGACCACCCATCCATCATACAAATGGAAAAATAACTAGGCAATCGAAATATACCTGAAATACAAGTAAAATAAATTAATAATTTATAATTAATATAGGTATTATCATCATATTGTGTAACTAATAAAGACATTCAAAGAGCATCATCGTCATTAGTTCATTGCGTTCTGAAGAGAACATAAGGTAGGACAGCAGGATAGAGTAACTAATAAAAAGGATAACTTCATTTCCCAAATATAAACGGGAGTTCCAAAAACCAATAACTATAACTATACCACTATGCGTCAAATGTATGCACTATACACACACACACACACATACATATACAGAGAGAAGTCATGAGAATATACACACACACATACATATACAGGGAGAAGTAATGAGAATATTTTATAAGCATTATAGATCATAATTATACAGTGATTACTCATGACTAATCCTGACTAAATAGACCAGAACAATGCCTGAAATGATTGAAATTAACATCAACTCTGCCTAGGGCCCTCAACACACGTCTAACATCTGGCAACCAATAAATTAACCATTCGCAGAAGGTTTAAGACCTCAGAATAAATCATGTAGCCATAACCCAAAATAAGCCATAAATCATATGAGCATAACGCATGATGTGAAGAAACTGACGTTAACCTTAGCTTTACCAGCTTTTTAACCCAAAATAAACCATAAATGATGTAGGCATAAACCAAAATAAATCATTTAGGCATAACCTTTTATAATAGTCTCGTCTTTAACTGTAAGATGAATAGTTAATAAATAAATTATCTTATTTAATAATTTTTTAATTTTCCTACTATTAATTAGTTAATAGAACTAGTTAAATCACGCACTGCTGATAGAATAGTTAAATGACTGATCAGCAATGTTTGCATTACTTGTATTGCTAACTACAGTCGATTGATTACATGAATTATTCACCAGTCCTGTTGAATTATTCATTAGTACAGATGAATTATTCATAACATGCGATGAATTATTCAGCTTCCCTGATAAATTCATCAGTCCAGAAATCCATTCGTTACCACAAACTGCTGACTCATCACTCCTTTCCCTCACATCGCCATTTTGTTTTTCAGTTGCACTGAAAATTCCTACACTAGTGTTACTTTCGTTGTCTAATCTAACACCGCCATCTTGTTTTCCACCTCTCCCGTTCAAAGCCTGGCTGCCAATTTGATTTACAACAGTATTTTCTGTTTTAGGTCCACTCACGCTGTTCAACCTTTCGTTAAGCAACCTGTTGATGTTAACATCAAGCTCTGCCTCATTGACGTCACTCGATGCTTTTGTTGATCTGATAGAATCGTTCTTATCCACTGAACTGCCATTGTAATTCAGATTGTTGTCTTTCACAAAACTGGAAGCGCTTCGATCAGCCAGCATGTAGCTTTCCCAGCTGTACCGCTTCCTTTCCACGGGTTCGAATCTTTTCCCGTCAGTTTCCACGCCTGCAGATGGCATCCAGTCGTGACTACGAGATATCGGAGAGTCGTGGATGGTTGACAGAGGAGAGATTTTAGCAAATCTCGCTGAACCGCGACCAGTTCTCGGCGGTGGGTCAATTCTTGGTGCGTTGTTTCTTAGATTTGAACTCTGAACCTCTGAGTTATTTACCTCTTTATCAAGTGCCAACACTACTGCGTCAGCCTGCGAAGAACTGTAACAAGATCTATCTGTTCCAGAGTGCGCCGTGTTAACCTGGACTTCACTGCTATTGCATCCAGGATGCGCCATAGTGGTTGGACCTTCCCTACTTCCAGTGTATTCAGGACGGGCCACATTATCATTGCTTTGACTGGACCCCATACGATCAATACTATACTGAAATGCATCGCTTGTATTATACGTAGAATTCATCCGCTGAACCTCAGACCTGGAATACTCTGCCTCAGACAACCCTTCCCCTTGCTTCAGCTCATCGAGCACATCCCTGGTGCAGTATTTGAGAGGCAGAGAGAGTCCCAGCCTAGTGGCAGGTCCATCAACCCCACCGATCCCCTGCTGCACGTCAACTCTAGCACTGGCCGGGGTGAACCAGGCCTCGGACAGACTGAAGCTGTGGGCGTCCCCCTGGGACCCTCCCCCCTGGGAGCCTCCCCCCATGTGAAAATTATGTACTGAGGGGCTCTCCGATGACTTGTGGCCGCTGTCAGGTGATTCGCTCGTCTGATTGGTCAGCAGCGATGACGTCATGAGCACGTCATGAGCGAGGCTTCCGTTAATGGTAGAGATAGTGGTCGTCTGGCGCTGTAGACTTCTAAATGGGTCAGCGTGACCTGGATCTGTCATATATGGGTCGTCCTGACCTCTTTCGTAGTTATCCTGTATAACATAGCAATGATTATAGGATGATCCAGCCAAGCACAATATAACTGACTGACTATTAATATTCCGTGGTCTAGATAAATAGAGATTGTTCGTAACTTTATGGAAAGGCTTTGTAAACTTAATTAGCACAACATAAGAGCAATTAGAGTGCTACTATCGTCCATGACTATTGCGACAGATACAAGCCGGTGAGGAAAAAGAAGGTCTAAAACGGTGAAACGGTGCAAACAAAACAACTGATAAATCAGCAATAGAACATAAATAAAATCATCATTATCATTTTCCATTGAATCCCAGTTTAACTAAGGTTGAGAAATAGCATCAATAAACATCAATAAAATAAGAAATAAAATCTAATTGTTATTTTTTATATTAATTTTAATCCCAAAGTTGTGTCCGGGTGTTTGAAGAATTGCACGTGTCGTAAAAGGCGACTAAAGCACTAAATCCATACCAACCTCAGAAAGGGCATTCGGTTGGTGAGCGTCTATGCTCCAGAAATTGCTACAAAATTTAAACGAATGGAAAAGTCTCAAATAGGGGATTGGCTGATGGTGTGGTGTAGGACAGAGAGGATTTGAGACAGTCTATTCGTATCCAGACCCTGGTTAAACCGAGATTCAAGGGAAGAAGATGATGATGATGATGAATGGTAGTTTATTTTTCTTACCTGCTGCCCCCTGTTAAACATGACTCGTGGAGAGATGAGAGGAGTGTTCTGATTGGCCGTTGAGCAGCTGCTGACCTGTCTGCTGCTGCAGCAGTCCAGCTGTGCCAGGCGAGTGATTAGTACGTTCAGCTGAGTCAATAGACTTCTATTCTGAGTCAACAGGTCACTGGTTCGATTCTACACATAACACAAAATACAGTAGTTAGGTTGTAGTGTGTTTAACGTCAAGGTTCAGGAGTACAAGGCTTCCCTTCAAGACGACTCTACACAATCGAGCTATTGGTGCACAAAATACAGTCCTTAGTTTCACACACGCATAAAAATAGACCACACGGTGTTGAAAACAGGTTTAGAATCTTATTTTAGTAGAGAGATGCTTTAGATATATATAGAGATCTCTCACTCAGGTGAGGAACTGTAGTTATTATTATACCGCTCTCTCTCCCTCTCTCTCCCTATATATATATATATATATATATATATATATATATATATATATATATATAGATAGATAGATATATATATAAATTCAATTACATTACAAATTAAATTATCACTTAATCAAGCAAACGATCATAAACCATCACTTTTACCTGAGCATCGACCTTAGCTGCTCTCTCAGCAGCTAGCTGCTGTTTCAACAGCTGCAGCTGTGAGTAGAGGAACTGTGTCTGCTGCGTCTGCAGCTCCAGCTCGTGCAGCAGCAGCTGTATTCTGCTGTCACTGTAGCTTGCTGCAGCTGCTGCGCTGCCGCTCAAAGCAGCTGGAAGCGAATTCATCTTGTTCTGAAATAAAAGATAAATAATTATATTACTTTAGATATATTATTTTTTATCATAATTATTTTAAAAAAATTAGTTACTCTTTTCATTTGTAATACAATCGCCGGTTCGCTCTGCAATTAGCCTTCCTATGTCATTTTAATGAAGTCAACTCCATCGGGATTCAAGGGGTAATGCGGCCCATGGTTTTATTATTATTATAATTATTATTATAATAATTATTATTGTTATAATTATTATTATTATAATTATTATTGTTATAATTATAATAATAATAATTATTATAATTATTATTGTTATAATTATAATAATTATTATTATAATTATTATTGTTATAATTATAATAATTATTATTATAATTATTATTGTTATAATTATAATAATAATAATAATTATTATTATTTTTATAATTATAATAATTATTATTATAATTATTATTGTTATAATCATAATTATTCGAGGGACTCACAATATTGTAAGACTGCACGGCTGTGTTAAGGTTGAGAGAGGCTAGCAGCTGTTGACTGTGCTGTATCGCATCCTCTGGGCTCTGAACCTCAGACGTCTGCATCAGCTGCTCTCCGTCCATAGCACTCGACTCTATAGGTGATGTCTGCAGCGTAGAGGAACCTGCAACAATCATCACGTTAATCAAACAGAATTTAACGTCCGGTTCCTTGCTATAAGGTAATGTCAGGGACGTCTCTCCTCGGGATATCATATTACTGTAAACAAAGTGTATTAGAGAAGGAGAGAGAGTGAGAAAAATGAAAAGAAAAAGAGAAAATCGGAGGCGCACACACACACAATGAGAAAGAGACGGAAATGGAGAGACACAGAGAGACAACGAGAGATAGAGAGGGAGAGAGAGAGAGATAGAGAGTCATACTGTGGTTGAGAGCAGGTTCAGACGACCTCTCGCTGCCGCCCTCGAGCGCTGGGTCCTCAGCGCCCAGGGGCTGCTCGTCACTCTGAGGTGGTGTCGACTGCTGGCTCAGCTTATGACACACCTCAAAGGCTTGACCTATAGTCCGCACTATCTGCATCGCCTGGTTCTACAGCAAACGTAGCAATCAATCAATCAATCGATCGATCAATCATTCAATCAATCAATCAGTCAATCAATAATCAATCGATCAATCAATAATCAATCGATCAATCAATCAATCAATCAATAATCAATCATTCAATCAATAATTAATCGATCAATCAATCAATCAATCAGTCAATCAATCAATTAATTACTCACGTTTCCATTTAGAAATGTATATCATAAAACATAAATACAGTATATATTCCATAAAATAAATATTATAAAATAATTGCATCAATTGGGCTGGAGCCAGTGACGATTACGGTAAGTAATTCGACCGCGGGTCAGTATGTGCGGGGTTCAAATCCTGGGCTCGCCCGACAATGACATTGATTTCGAGTGAGGAAATTGACGTTAACAGTAGCTTTACCAATAACATCGTCTCGTGTTTTCAATCAAGACTCAAAAGATTAAAAAGTTAAATTAATCGATCATTTAAAGATGGTCCTGATAACATCTCCCTGTAGACAGAAAGTTTATGGTAGGGGGCGGCACCGTTTTTGAGAATGTAGTAAATTATGTTTAAGTTATATACTTAAATATACCCTGACTATTTTTGATCAACGGACCGGCTTTCGTTTAGGATCTTATTTCTCTTCAGCACATTTCTTTTGCAGATTGGTCCGGGTGAATTGATCTGAAGTGATGTGTGAAATAGTAAAAAAATAAACCCGCATTATAGTGAAATGATCAACTATGTTTATATCTATCACTTTTAATACCACATGCTTAAACCGTTAGGCAATTTATTCCATTTTCCGTATAGGCAGTCCAGTGAATGTCCTGTTGAATGTGCTTTTGAGGACGTCCCTGACATCATACCTGGATGAGGAAATGGACGGTAAACCTTTATTATTATGTGCTGCGGGGGCGGCTACACCCCTCCCTGAGAGGGGAGGGGGTATCACACATCCCCCTACAAAAGTCTGAATGAAACAGTTCTCAGGTAGCGGAACTAAAAGCCGCGATAGTTCAAGACAAAGGACTTCGGGATCTATTAAAGGATCGCAATACCCGGATCAATCAGGATTACTACAGGACGCCGCTCCGCCCAGAACCATTCTCACTCGCACAAACAAAATCAATCAATACAGGTCGATATCAAGAGCGCTACGACCTAATTATTAGCAGAACCATTGTGATATAAACACGCTTGTCGATATCTAGGGAATAGTTCTACAGGAAAACAATCCGTATGATTGATACAATAGCCTAGTCCATCGGATGATTGATACAATATCCTAGTCCATCGGATGATTGATACAATAGTTATGTCTATTATGATTAGTTTATATTCAAAATGCCAGTAGGCAGTGTACTAAGAGTGAGAGAGAGAGAGAGAGAGAGAGAGAGAGAGAGAGAGATAAGCAAAAGTCTCTGTTTATAAATGTGAACACATAGAGAAGAAACAATTATGTTATAGTCAACAGAAGCCCCTGTTCATCTATGTGAACACATAGAGAAGAAACAATTATGTTATAAATCAAACAGAAGTCTCTGTTCATAAAGATGTGAACACATCGAGAGGAAACAATTATGTTACAGTCTAACAGAAGTCTCTGTTCACCTATGTGAACACATAGAGAAGAAACAATTATGTTATATATCAAACAGAAGCCTCTGTTCATAGCGGCACGGCAGTTCCTGACTGCCCATCGATCAAATATTGACAAATGGGCACAATGGTCGAGTCCGTTGGGAATGTTTTCCGCTCATTGCAAATCCGTGGGATGGAAAATTCAGTTGAATGTCGACCTAACATCCCGTGTTCTCTACCGCAAGTGATGTAAGAGGCGTCAAAGTGAGATACTGATGTAATGACAGCAAATAGACATCAAAGTGTTACCGTCGTCAATGAAAACAACGAGCACTGCGGATTCAAAATCAAGGCGTCATTCGAATTAAAAGAAACATTTCAAAATGCGTTAAAAACCCGTCTAGTGATGAGCTAAATAATAATAATAATAACAATAAGTATATTAATAAAGCACCGCTCTATGCTACATGCAACAGTAGCGCTAAATGGATAGCGAAGGTCAGGTAGCCTAGTGGTCATATATATAATGGTCACATATAGCCTTGTAAGAGCCCGTGATGAGGAACTGCTGACGAGCAGCCGGTCTCAAGTAGATTCAAGTAGTTCTTTTTCCATTTTTCCGAGGCTACGAAACCTACATGTATACTTTGAGAAAATATACTACGAAACCTATACTTTGAGACTTCGAGTATGAATATGTACCTTGAATCTGCCACTCACTTGTCAGTGCATTGCAGCAGAGAGAGAGAGAGAGAAAGAGAGAGAGAGAGAGAGAGAGAGCGAGAGAGAGAGAGAGAAACCAGATCTAGGAAGCTCATGCGATGTAGAAAACTGCGTGTCAACAGAACGCAATGCAATAGCTTCAGCAGTACTCAAGAGCTCTGTGGTGCTCTAAGTACAAGATTGGCATTCATTTATCTCAAGAGCCAGGGTACAATTAAGTGAGAACTCTGTACAACTTCTTAAAGCTAAAAAAGTTAATGTTAACGTCAGTTTCTTCACTCAAAAACGATGTCAGTGACGGGCGAAAAAGGCGTGACTGACAATGAGTAGAAATATGTAGTTCTGGCGGATTTATTGCCATTTGACGCAACTTTTGACGTTTCTTCCTTTTCTCAGAAGAAAAATCAGAGAATGCTAAGAAATTCTAAACTAACTGTAGAGAAATGAGTGAGGGATTATTCGACAGCGGTAGAACTAGAACTACACGGCAGGTCAACATGAACGAGAGTCCCAGGAGTCCTCTGAACCACCAGGGGGCACAGTCTATCAGTCCATGCAATTCATTGAAAGACCCTCAAGTGCAAGCATGTGATCCCGGGTCGTGGCGTAGTGTCAGCTTGGGATCCCTGACTATACTATGACGGTCAGAAGTCCAAAGTTATCAGTTAGAGAACTATACTAGACAGATACCAGCCAATGATTCTAAAGTTATGTACAAATCTACCAGAAACCACGGAATAATTATACAATTCTATTTTAACCTAGCAATATTGGGCATTACGTGTTATTTCTTTGTAGCGTTGCGTAAAATGGCATTAAGTCCATCAAAACTACACACGACCTGGTTTTGAACCGATAGCCTTCAGTTTATCCGACAAGTCTGCTAACCATTCAGCCATCCATTTTACATTACAAATAATATTATATCTGGTACAATACTACACAAATAGCACGAGGCGATTGGATATGGAAAACCTGCTTCGTCAAGACTTAGCAAATAGCGAATTGTAATAGCACTTTATTAAAATATAGTGCAATCGCAACCAGGACAAAATTATAAAGAACGCATTAGATGTTTAATTTGCGACAGAAAGTTAGTAATGTAAACAGAGAGATATGTACCGAACAATCTGACGATATGATTTAAGGTAAATACTCGCTCCATTGTTACAGGTAACTGAGGCTTACGGTTACCGCTCCTTTTTAAACATGTCTAAAACACCTTTTTATCCACGCAATATTTGCCTATAATATATAAAACTACCGTATAAAACGACTTAATACATAGGGTTATTACCCTCAGGGTGCGCAGTGCAGTCATTGAGCACTGAACAGTCGATATCTTCGTGAACCTGTAATAAGTTTAAAATCTTTTTTGTGAAGGTAGCTCGAGTGTACCGAGTCGTCGTAAAGATATAGATCGATAAATATCGACCTCAGTTTGCTTCCGAATCTTGACGTTAAACACATCACAACCAAAATATAATTTATAGCAAGGGATAGTGAAAGAGAGCGAGAGCGACAGAGAACAAGAGAGAGAAAAAGAAAGCGAAAGATAGATAGATGGAAGAAAATGTGTAAACGAACTCTTGTTACTCTGAGCTGCTACTGACTGCATTACCGCTTAGTCGGGAATCGAACCCACATCCGTATACTGGTAAAATCGATAGATAAAAGATTAAAAATAACAGAGTTAGAGAAAGAGAGAGAGAGAGAGAGAGAGAGAGAGAGAGAGAGAGAGAGTGAGAGAGACAGAGAGAGCCAGTAATGATTGTATAGACAAGATACGATGACATAAATTTCTTCCATACTGACTCGTTTGACAAGAGCGCCAAGCTTCAATAAGTCTTCACATAACAACAGCAACGACAGCAGCAGAAATAGAATTGCTGAAACAAATGAAGCTGTTGCAGAAGCTGAGCTGAAATAGAATTGCTGAAACAAATGAAGCTGTTGCAGCAGCTGAAATAGAATTGCTGAAACAAATGAAGCTGTTGCAGAAGCTGAGCTGAAATAGAATTGCTGAAACAAATGAAGCTGTTGCAGCAGCTAAAAGTGAATTGCTGAAACAAACGAAGCTGTTGGAGCAGCTAAAGACAGCAGTGCTGGACTAAGCAGCTACAAGCGAGTGCTGTATCAACAGACAATGATCAACAGATCTGATACAATTATTTTGTTCGTAAAACACTCACTGAACTAACTAAGGTTAGATCTCGATCTCTCTCTTAGTGCACTGCCTACTGGCAGGTCCATGGTACATAACGCCTTCACTCTTCTCTGTCTTTCGCCTTCCTCTTCATTTCCACATATGAGTGGGTCTTTAAATCATCTAACATACCTAATCTCGGCCTGCCCCTGCCTCTTTTTCCTTCCATTCTACTTTCTATGACCTCTTTTAATAGACCTTCCTCCCTTAGAATGTGTCCTACCCATCTCTTCTTCATACTTCTTTATAAATTTATCAACTGTCTATCTGTGCCAACTCTCTCCAGGACTTCCTCATTTGTAACCTTTTGAGTTCAGCTAATCCTCTCCATTCTTCTCCAAATCCACATTTCCAATGCCTCCAGTTTTCTAATATCTTCCTTTCTTAAGGTCCATGTTTCACATCCATGTAATAGCGTGCTCCAAAGCAAAGCTTTCACTATCTTTATCTTGTGTCTTTCTTTAGACTTTTTGTTAATAGTTCTTTTCTACTACCAAAGGCCGCTTTTGCTTGTGCAATCCTACAGCATATTTCTGTCTCACATTTCCCATCATCGGTTATAGTATGACCCAAATATTTGAAACTCCTTACCTGTTCCAATTTCGTACCATTTATTGTGATATTAACTTCACCTTTATTATTGGACACTCTCATAACCTTGGTCTTTTTTATATTAATCTTCATGCCATATCTTAGGGCCGTATCATTCAGCCTATCCATTATCTTCTGCAATCCAATCTCGCAGCCCTGCTACCATTCCTTGGTCATCTGCAAATCGTACATCTTGTAACAAATTCCCTCCTACTTTTATTCCTTCTTCCAAGTCTTCCATGGCTTCCTCCATCATTGCCTCAGCGTAAATATTCAACAGCCGCGGAAAAAAATGCTACAGCCTTGCCTTACTAAAAGTCTATTCACCTTCTTCTGAGTATTCTTGTTGGATTTTGATTACTGCTTTTTGATTCATGTACAAGTTCAAAATTCTTCTATCTCTCCAGTCAATTATTCTTTTTAAGATATTCATCATCGTTATCCAATCAATCCTGTCAAAGGCCCTCTCGAAGTCTACAAAGCATACAAAAACGTCATTACCATATTCTAAGCTTCTTTCGCAAAGAACCCGCTTTACTCCTATTGTTTCTTTTGTGCCGCATCCTTTCCTAAAACCAAATTGTGTCTTGCTCAGTATCATCTCTGCTTTCGACTGAATACGATTATTTACTATCTTTAATAAGATCTTCGATGCATGAGGTTTTAAGCTGATTGTTCTGTAATCCGAACACTCCACAGCATTGCCTTTTTTGGGAATTGGAATCATCACTGACTTGGTAAAGTCAGATAGGTTAGATAAGCTAGTGATTATCCCTATTGAATGAACTAGGTTAGATAGGCCAGTGATTGTCTCTATTGAATGAACTAGGTTAGATAGGCTAGTGATTAAGTCTATTGAATGAACTAGGTTAGATAGGCTAGTGATTATCCCTATTGAATGAACTAGATTAGATAGGCTAGCGATTATCTCTATTGAATGAACTAGGTTAGATAGGCTAGTGATTATCTCTATTGAATGAACTAGGTTAGATAGGCTAGTGATTAACTCTATTGAATGAACTAGGTTAGATAGGCTAGTGATTATCCCTATTGAATGAACTAGGTTAGATAGGCTAGTGATTATCTCTATTGATTGAACTAGGTCAGATAGGCCAGTGATTATCTCTATAGATTGAACTAGATTAGATAGGCCAGTGATTATCTCTATTGAATGAACTAGGTTAGATAGGCCAGTGATTATCTCTATTGATTGAACTAGGTAGATAGGCCAGTGATTATCTCTATTGAATGAACTAGGTTAGATAGGCTAGTGATTATCTCTATTGAATGAACTAGGTTAGATATTCGCAGTGTTTGCGGAGTCGCTTGTTTGAGCAACCAAATACTACGTAGAAACGCAGTGATGTTACTTAGACCATAACAGACACAGTGAACTTGAGTTAGAGCTTTATGCATGGAATTACAGTAGTAATGCAAGTTAACTCAGACCGCAACAGACACAACTACCTTGCAAAATCAAGATGCAATAATAAGTATTGAGACTGAAGCAATGATATTTGGGACTAAACACCGTTATAAAAATGTTTAACACTATTCTAAGAATATAGCTGTAACAGTCCTATTACAAGTAGAACGCCGTTCCATCGTATCCTAAAAAGGAAAGGGAACGCCGTTCCTACTATAAGTTCTAAGCTTTCTAACAGGAACGCCGTTCCCATCAGAAAACCCGTAACGGAGCTGCGTCCGATGCGTTCCCGCATAAGTCCACCACTGGGCTAAGCCATGCTCCGGGTCTGCAGGTCTCGGACGCTTATATCACAAGCGTCGTCAGGTCGCACAGTCCAATGCACCCACAGAGATCTAACGAGCGTGTAATCTCTCCCCGGGTGCTCAGCAATATTTAGCGGCGGGTGTTCAGGGTGCCAGGCAATACAGGAGGGGTGTAACCAGGAGGAGGGGCTGTTATCAATCTTCTACTGACGGCAGGGAGGTTAGAGCACTTAGCTCTTCCAGGTAAACAAGTCGTCACGGGCTCAACTGCATATGAAAATGAACGTCTGACCAATGACGTGAGAATATTTGGAACAGAGAAAAGATTGGCATCGGTGGAACGAAGAATTTCAGATAAGTATTAATAATAATAATAATAAAGGATTAACGTCCGTTTCCTCACACAAGGATGATGTCAGGGACGTCTCCCCATCACATGTCACTACAAATCGATTCACCCCAAACGATCTGAAAAAAAAACATGTGCTGAAGAGAAGTAAGAAGGTTTGCTATCTTCTTGTTCATTAGGTTAGTTATGGTAAATACTCTTCCATTAAGTTAATTATGTTTATTTAAGATAAAACAGTTAAAATTGACAACCTATCGAGAGTGCGATAAATTGCATATAATAAGAAAAACATTGGAAACTACCCCAGTAGCCATAAGCCTCAAGTCAGTCGATAAGCGGACTCAATGATGAGTTGACTCAATGACTCAATGTTGTAATGATGAGCAAAACATTCCTGGTAAAGCTAAGGTTAACGTCAGTTTCCTCACTCAAAAGCGATGTCAGTGATGGGCGAGCCCAGGATTTGAACCACACATCTTCTGATCCGCGGTCGAGTAACTTACCGACATTGCCACTGGCTCCATCCGATCAACAGCTTGCTCTTTATTAAAAACGAAAGCCGACTGTGAATAGAAACATGTATCTTGGACCTGTCCTGTGGCTCTATTATCCTGCAGTACTTCCTCATAACTATAGAGTAACAAGGCCCACTGCAGGGACACATGAGAGAGAGATTTAGGAACAAATGTCATGGAATTATGACATTATGACATTAAATGTCATGGGGTCATGACATTACCGTGGCAAGAGATGATATGAAGGCAGCAGTAGAGATGATATGAAGGCAGCTGTAGAGATGATATGCAGGCAGCAGTAGAGATGATATGAAGGCAGCTGTAGAGATGATATGCAGGCAGCAGTAGAGATGATATGAAGGCAGCTGTAGAGATGATATGAAGGCAGCTGTAGAGATGATATGAAGGCAGCTGTAGAGATGATATGAAGGCAGCTGTAGAGATGATATGAAGGCAGCTGTAGAGAGATGGGATGTGTTTATAAAGCATCAGGATAGCTCTCACAGTAACAGGCTTCTCTAGAGATTGGATAGGTTTATCTTACACAAACAGCTGCCAATCATTCGTGCTGAATAAGCATATCATTACAATACCTAATGATTTCTAATCCATCACCAGATATATCAAACAATCGATCCGACAGTCAGTGAGAGAGTGATTGAGTAAGCGAATGAGTAAGTGAATGAGTAAGCGAATGAGTGACAGAGTGATTGAGTAAGCGAATGAGTAAGCGAATGAGTAAGTGAATGAGTAAGTGAATGAGTGAGTGACAGAGTGAGTGACTGCGTGAGTGAGTGAATGATTGAGTAAATGAAAAAGTGAGTGAGGGAATTTGTGAGTGAATGAGTGAGTGAGTGACTGCGTGGTTGAGTGAATAAGTGAGTGATTGAGTCAGTGAAAAGCGACTCCACTAGCACAACATAATACACAAGTATAGCTCAGTTGCAAGAATATGAGATGTTTTATATGACACACGTATACGCGCAGAGCAACAGACAAGCGGTTCAAGGAAGGAACGATTTCCAACTATTGCGCATGCGCACAAGAATTGTAATAAGAATTTGTTTATATTGTATTAGTTCCATAAGAATATGGTTTGTTAGGGTTAGGTTGAAGGGTAGGGTTTAGGGTTAGGGATAGTTTAAAAATTACAATTTGTAACATTATAAAGCAAAATTTGCAATATTGACCCTGTCACACCGGTCATGGCGCATGCGCAATAGTTGGAATTTGTAAATGATTCCTGCATCGAACCGCTTGTAAGCCACATACCTTTTTGTAGGACTTGAAGACGTTACACCTGAACGTACTGGTGGCTCCCTCACGAGCGATGTAGCTGAAGATCTTCAGGTCCTGAGAGTCGTGCGACACGTAGAATATCCTACAACAAAAACAACAACAACACGTCTATTATGACATCAAGCACCATTATGACATAAAGCACCATTATTACTTTGGACTGAATTTCTGGATTTTGGAATTTGCACCGTTTTTTGGACCTTCTTTTTGTTTGCTCGCCGGTTTGATTTTGTCTAAAATAGTGCTCGATGTTGTCATTGATGACTGTAGCACTCTAATTGTTGTTATTATTGTTGTCATTGTTATGACATCAAGCACCATTATGACATCAAGCACCATTATGACATCAAGCACCATCATGACATCAAGCACCAATAACAACAAAATATTCATAGTGCCAACGAATAACAGCCGTAGATTACCATGAATCATTGGTTGGGGCCAGTGGCGATGGCGGTGAGATATAGTGAGATATCAGAGTGTGCGGGGTTCAAATCCTGGGTTGGCGTCACTGACATCGCTTTCGAGCGTGGAAACTGACGTTAACATTAGTGTTTTTTACTTTTTACAAATATACAACGTGGATCCCTTTTAAAAACAGATGATCATTTTGTCTACAGTATATATTACACACACTAGGTTCAGATATGATTGCTTCTGAAGTTACACAATTTTGCTAAAGTAAAATACATTGAAAAACTAATAAAAAAAATAAATTTGTCATTATAATAGATAGAGAGCTTGTTAGTGTAGCTGAGAGAATCTTAACTTATAAAGATCTTGGACATTTTTCTAATAGTTTTCAGTGTTGTCATGGCACTCAGCAGATAATTATTTATAGTACAAAATGTGGTTATGTTGAAAGATTAATTACTGTTCTGAAAAGAAAGCGGATGTGCCATTGGGTAAAATTGCTGAACACATCATAATGACAGTCATCCTGTTGTCATATTTTTATTGGAACGTAGCAATTATAATATCAGTTATAGTTATTTACAGATTTAAGATTTGATTACCAAACCGACAAGTCATGACATTAGAGAGTTCTTAGGTGCTTAACCAATAAAATTCACTCACTCACTCAGTCACTCACTCAATCAATCACTCAATCACTCATTCACTCAATCACTCACTGGCTGGAGCCAGTGGCGAAGTCGGTAAGATACACGACCGCGGATCAGAATGAGCGGGGTTAAAATCCTGGGCTCGCCCGTCACTGACATCGCTTTCGAGTGAGGAAACTGACGTTAACCTTAGCTTAACGAGCTTTCGCATACTCTCTCACTTATTCACTTTTAATAAATTCAGAATAAAATGCTCCAGCAATGCCACATACATCGCAATATTAAAGATGGCCCTATCAGAGCTCGAGAGCTGATATAAGTCGACTATTCCTCGTCCATCACAGCATCTAGCTCGCGGCGTTATTTTATTACGCCGCTCTATCGATACGTTATGAGCCTCGGGTCACTCGTGGCTTCAATAACATTTCCACTAATAGCTGCCGGTCACACGCGTCCCACTGTAATAGACGATATCGATCCGACAAACCAGAATAACAGAGTGGAAGACCAGAATAACAGAGTGGAAGAATAGTGACTGTGGAAGAATCAGGATTGACTGGAAGAGATCAGCTGGATTTAAAATAGAAATGACACAATAATGCTGAAACAAAAACACCAGCGACAAGCATACATGAGTACATATTTACAATACAGTACAGTGTGGGTACAATTCAGTTCGGAGCAGTACAATACACTACAGTTGCAGTACAATATAGTATAGTACAGTACAATACAGTGCAGTTCAATACAGTACAATGCAGTACAATACAGTACAGTTCAATACAGTACAGTGCAGTACAATACAGTACAGTTCAATACAGTACAGTGCAGTACAATACAGTACAGTTCAATACAGTACAGTGCAGTACAATACAGTACAGTTCAATACAGTACAGTGCAGTACAATACAGTACAGTTCAATACAGTACAGTTCAGTTCAATACAATCATAATATCAGCTGTAGAGACGTCGTAATAACAGCTGAAGATAGATAGATAGATAGATAGAGAGAGAGAGAGAGAGAGAGAGAGAGAGAGTGAGAGTGAGAGAGAGAAAGATAAAGAGAGTGAAAAAGAGCGAAAGGAAGAGAGCAAGAGATTAGGAGAGGTAGGAAGATGGAAAGAGAGAAGGAATGAAAATTTCGAACAGATCGTGTGACGTTAGAGTGGAATATATTGTAGAGCCTGGAGGCTGTATAGAATACAAGACAGTGACTGCACAGCTGTACGTGAGGCTTCTATACCTGTTGAACCGTAGAACAACCAATTTAACCACATTTCTACAACCTACCAGACTACAACCAATTCAATCACATATCTACAACCCAACCAGATTACAACCAATTCACTCACATTTCTACAACCCAACCAATTCACTCACATTTCTACAACCCAACCAATTCACTCACATTTCTACAACCCAACCAATTCACTCACATTTCTACAACCCAACCAATTCACTCACATTTCTACAACCCATCCAATTCATTCACATTTCTACAACCCAAATAATTCACTAACATTTCTACAACCCAACCAGCCTACAACCAATTCACTAACATTTCTACAACCCAACCAATTCACTAACATTTCTACAACCCAACCAATTAACTAACATTTCTACAATCCAACCAGATTATAACCAATTAACACACACGCGCACACACACACGCACACACACAGACACACACACACACACACGCACACACACACACACACACAAACACACTGCTATGACGAGGACACAGAGAGGATAATCTATTAGCACAACTCCACGACGAGGATGAGCCGCTGAAACTGTCATCAAGGATTTATCTAATTTTCGTATCAACAGCTTCCCGCATCTCCCCTTCACACTTCACTCATCTCCCTTCACACTTCCACCCATCTTCTCTTCACACTTCCACCCATCTTCTCTTCACACTTTCACCCGTCACCCCTTCACACCCATCTTCTCTTCTTATCTCAACCCATTCCTCCCACAAGCAAAATCCAATCTGTTATGTTATATTATCTCCCCTTCACACCTCTAACCTTTTCGCTCATCTTCCCTTCATACCATCATCCATTTCACCATTTCCTGGTGACCTAACGAAGGCCACCAGTGGTCTACTTACTGAGGTCCTATCAAGCAAGACTTCTTTCTCATTGCTCTTCGTCAAGTGACTGTGAGATCGATCAGTTAGGCAAGGTTGAAAAATTTCTCATTAAACAAAGTAAAACACGACGCTACTATAAAAACACAACGCTACGACTGAAAGCTTGAGGCGTTAACGATGAATAAAAGATAAGATAAATAGCCCGTGGCACTTCTTGTGGGGGAGGTAGGGAAAGATGTGCACACTGATCGGTAAATTGCAGCTTAAAGTTTTAAATATCATTTATCAGTATTAGAAGTATTTAGAAATAGGAAGAAGAGTTGGATAGGACACATTCTAAGGGGGGAAGGTCTACTAATAGAGGTCATAGAAGGTAGAATGGAAGGAAAAAGAGACAGGGGCAGGCCAATATTATGTACGTTAGATGATTTAAAGACCCACTCATATGTGGCAATTAAGAGGAAATCGGAAGACAAAGAAGAGAGGAGGAGTTATTTACCATGGCCTGCCGGTAGGCAGTGCACTAAGACTGAGAGAGAGAGAGAGAGAGAGAGAGAGAGAGAGAGAGAGAGAAAGAGAGAGGATTAATAGAATAAACTGCCAAGAACCGTTCATAGCACAACAAATTAGAAACGGCCTAGAAAAGTTGTTCAAAACAGTTACATTCGTATCGCCGGTGCTTCTAGTATGGGAAGACTGAATAACGATGGATGACAGAGGAAGGGATGTTCCAGCCCAATCATGTATTGCAGGAAGGAGGGGGGGCGAATCTTTTAAATATTCACGAGCAAAATTGAATACTGATTTAATAAACCTCGTCCAACTCTACAAGCTTCTCTCTTTTTTTTATGTCTGTCTCTCTTTCTCTCCCTCTCTGGCTTCTGTAAATTTTTACGCTTTGACGTCCCTGACATTGCCTTATGGCGAGGAACCGGACGTTAAATTCTATTGATTGATTGATTGAATGACTTACCTATACACTGGGTGATGTAGCATGATGTATTTGCTGTCATCTGCGGTCCACTTCTGTCTCTAAAATAATGACATGTATGATTTTCAATACGAATGATAGAATAGACTGTACGAATGCAATACACTACAGTGCAATACAGTAAACTACAATACATGAACTTGATAACGTATATTATAATGGATTATACAATAACTATATAGAGGCTAGAGATCGGAGTTGTTGCAAGCTTGTTATGTAATAAGATAGCCTTGGTATGCATAGTATAGCATCTATAGGTATTCACAGTATAGTATAGGTATGCATAGTATTGCATATCTATGCAAATAGTATAGAATACTTATGCATAGTATCGCTAGGCAAACATATATTATAGTACACATATTATTATAGTTATTATTATTATTATAGGAATGCCTAGTATAGCATAGATATGCATAGGCATTTATAGTATAGCATAGCATAGTAATGCACATTATAGCATAGGTATGTATAGGCATTAATAGTTATAGTATAGCATAGTAATGCACATTATAGCATAGGTATGTATAGTATAGCATAATAGCATAGGTATGCATAATATAGCATAGGTATGCATACTATATAGCGTAGTAAGCATAGTGTCGTATAGGCATGCTTATAGTATAACCTAGGTATGCGTAGTATAGCATAGGTATTCACAGCATAGCATAGGTATGCATAGTATATCATATATAGGAATGCATAGTATAGCATAGGTAAGCATAGTATAGCCAAGATATGCAGGAACAGTATATAGCAAAGGTTTCGATATCAACACTGGCTAGCTCTTAGCTTCGCCGTCTAGATGTTTAACCGATTCTCCACACGACTGATCCACCCCACGCGCAGCTGTTGAACCGGAAGTACTATGGACACGGAACACTTCCGGTAGATCTCCACTCGAGTCCACTGATCCGGTAAATCCTGCTAGCGTCCCCTCATCACTCCTCATTATCACATTACGACGATCAGGCACTAGTGCGAGATTTAATGTCCCATTCCATCGCGTCCCATTACCTCCTGTCCAACACCGGATGAATAAATTTCTATCCTAACGTCCGGTATCGCAACAAAACACCTTCATTTATCTCACATCCTGACTACATTATAAACCATCCACTCAACGCATGTGGAGTAATAATTACCTAATATTATATACAATTCACCAGTACTACAGGCTTGCATAGCAACTTTACCTAATAATATGTACATTTCACTAGTGTTACAAGACTGCAAAGCAACGTAACCTAATACTATATAAATGTGTATATATATATATATATATATATATATATATATATATATATATATATACACATTTATATATATATATATATATATATGTATATATATATATGTATATATGTATACATATATATATATACATGTATATATATATATATATACATGTATATATATATATATATATATATATATATATATATATATATATATATATATATATTTCACCAGTGTTACAAGCTTGCATAGTAGTATTAGAAGTGGTCGACACTTTTATACGAATGTGAAACGTGAACATTAAAGAAAGAGAATAAAAGAAAACTAGAGGCACTGGAAAGGGGTCATATTAAGTTTATAGATAGCTGCTGTGTATATTAGTACATAATATGTAAACAGAGCACTACTATATAACTGTATAGGTTCTACTCCGGGATCGTCAGTTCAATGTTTGCTTATACTCGACCTAACTAGAAATAATTAACGTCATTAGCAGGGTCGTAATATATACTTAATATATTATGAATATACACGACCAACGGGAATATCGTATCGTCCATCGTTACATAGATCTCTCTCCTAGTGCACTGCCTACTGGCAGGTTCATGCCTCCACTCATCTCTATATTCTGTTTTCCACTTTATGTCCACAAACGTAGTGGATCTTTAAATCATCTATAACATTCCTTTTGATATACCGTTATTCTTGGGGGATTTTGCTTATGTTGAGGCTTTCTCAACTTCGACTAACATTTACTGGGCAGGGGCATCATTCCCTGAAAAAACAATCATGTTTACCCAAACATGGATCTATATTGCTCTTTTTAGTGTGTTTAATCTGTGACCCTGCAATTTCATAACATTTCTGCAGAATATAAACAGAGCGAAAGAGGAACAACGGGAGTTGGTAGCGAATTGTGTGCCACTTCATCGAGAATATCTATACCAGCTTCAATAACTATGTGAAATTACTGAACAAAAATCAGACAAGGTGTTCTAAATAAACTGTATAAATTCCCGAAGTACCTCCCGTAAAAAATTATAACTAAAAGGCAGTAGATTATGCTAATCTCTCACCCCCCATACACCTCCTCTACCTCTCTCTTGCTCGAAATATTCAATTTACTCTCTGACCTCGCTGAATAGTTTGCAGAGAGATTTGACTTGAGCCATTACTTGCACGGAGCAAACTGTGGAGCATTAATAAGAATCGCGGTCAATGAAAGCGCAAATTAAACGACGTTAGGTGAACAGTTTTCAATACACGACCCTTCAAGCGCGTGGAATGCAAAGCTTTCAGCAAGAACGAGAAGTCGTTCATAACTTATATTTGAAGTTTGATCGTGAAATAAAGGTGTGGTTAGATTTACTGGTTGCGCTGAAGGTTGAATGGTTTTCCATTACGATGAGCGCTTTAAGGGTCTACGAAATGTAGGTTTTGTTTTAGAGATAGAATAGTTGTTGCAATGAAAACCAACGAGGATAAAGTAATAAAATTAAACGCGCATTATAATGAAACGATCAGCTATGTTGATATCAATCAATCACTTTTTAAAATCACATGTTTAAACCGTTTAAGTGGTCACACACGATTAAATTTATCTGAACAGATATCTGTTCACTTAAATTAAAATTGTGCTCACTTATTGCATTTACTTTTTTGTTTGCATTGCTTGTGAACTGTACAGGGTTGAATGACCCTTTTTGATGATCTAAATAAATAAAATAAATAAATACAGTCAATGAATATATTTTTGAGCTATTTAAACTACTAATTTGAGAGCTACCCATCCCCTGATTGATGGTGGCTGTCTGTGTTTTTTCAGTGGATTGTGCGTTTGAATCCAGGCCAATTGCATCCGAGGCGAACACTCTAACCGTTACGCCATATCCACCCAATACTTCACTATCAATACAACAGTATAATATAATACTAGTTATACTCTATACACCCACATGGTAAGTATTCTGCATCATATTAAATCATCTGCTTCATCGTCACTATTTAGTTTATATTCTACATACCCGTATAGGCAAAGTTTATTGCATGTAGGCCTATACATAACATAACATAACAAAACGGCACACTGAGTCAGGAAGCACAGATGCTTGTTTAATGCCCATTTCCTCCCTCTTCTCCATTGTTATTAGTAATCGTTTCCTTTTAGTGGCGTATTAATTGCAGCCGGCGCGGATTTAAGAATAACCTTCCATCAGCCTGGGATTTTTTCCTTCCTAAGCTGTCAACACTCGGTCTTCCAAGGTGGTCACTCACAAAGTACTAATTGAGGTCGGTGTAGCTTAACTTCGATAATTGACGCGCAACTAAGCCAAGTGCGCTAAATCCCGCCAAACGGCCTGTATATGAAGTGTTTATTATCGCAGGAGTTTGGGGAACACTGTATAAATTGCGCATGGCATTTTTATTGTTGAGAAATACAATAGATATTGAAGACAAAACATTATTATTAAAATTATTAAAAATAAAACTATTATTTCTTTATAAAATCTTAATTTGTTTAGCGAAGCTGTTTTATATTGAAATTTTAAAAAATCCGTTTAGCGTCCCGTACATCCTTATTAGGAGTCGATACGAAAGGGTCTAGATAGGAAATGGAACATTAAGGTCTCTTATATATCGATTTGACACCAACACATTTGCACGACTGTTTTTATTTTTCACGTCGCAACGCAGTCCCGAACTCGTTCAACCTCTCGTTCTAGAGGTGAGCACTCTATCAGTGCGCCGCGAGTCATTCAATTTATATATAAAAATCAATATTTAAATTTTAAAATGATACTTAATTCGGTAGCGCTTATCGCTGTATGTCAAAAGCATCTTTGTGATATATAATACTTTTATTATAATTACTCATTTAAAAATTAATTTCTATTTAGAATGCTCAAATTAAAATAAGTTTAGGCCGACAAGTGCGCCAAAAGTTTTTATGGGTGGGACAAGTCTTCAGATCTGAAAACTGACGCGGCCACACACGATCAAATTTATCTGAACAGATATCTGTTCAGATAAGTTTGATCAGTTAAATTTGATCGCGTGTGGAGAAACTAGGTCATCAGTTCTCTCGTCAGTTTTCAAATCTGACGCGGCCACACACGATCAAATTTATCTGTTCAGATATCTGAACAGATGAGTTTGATGGCAAAACTGATCGTGTGTGGCCACTGTTTGGCAAATTTAGACAATTTTCCATATAACCTGTCTAGTGAATGTCCGAGATTTTACTCTCAGATCGGCGCGGCTGGGATTCGAATCCACGAGGGTTCAATTCACCTCAGAACTAAACACCCAGTAACGGTTGGGTGATTAAAGAGACGCCCAATTTCACGGCGACTGCTTAGTTGTCAATTTTTTAACTCGAATGTCACGGGTTCTAAGCTTACGAGGACACGAATTTTGAAAAACCCCCCATCGAGTAAAGTCAAATCATATAATTGGAGTCAAAGTTCCAGATCAACAAAACTTGCTTATCCATATAATAATAATATATATATATATATATATATATATATATATATATATATATATATATAGAGAGAGAGAGAGAGAGAGAGAGAGAGAGAGAGAGAGAGAGGGAAGGATAGAGAGATAGATAGATAGTTACAAAGAGAGAGAGAGAGAGAGAGAAAGAGATGGAGCCTTACAGAGAGACGTTTAGACAACACACACGGGGCGATACATCGACAGATACGAGTAGAGGGACAAAGAGAGGTATTTAATCAGCATTTGATCGTCTAATATCGCAGGGCTATGATAGATGAATGATCCCAGTGGTATACACGAGAGACGAGATGCTAATGTAATATATAATATACAAATATTGCAGAACCTCCTCTTCATTTCATGATGGCCTAATATATACGAAAGATACACATGTCATGTAGACACTGCTAGATGTGTTACGACAATATAATGTAATGTACTCTATCCTATCTAATGTAATGTACGCTATCATATCTAATGTAATGTACTCTATCCTATCTAATGTAATATACTCTATCCTATCTAACGTAATGTACTGTATCCTATCTAATGTAATGTACTGTATCCTATCTAATGTAAAGTACTGTATCCTATCTAGACAATTATGATCCCATATCAGGATGTGGGATATAATTGTCTAGATAGGATGAGGAAGGCAACCGGAAACCACCTCAGAAGTCATACTTTTTCCAAGCTATAGGTTACATAAGGTATGGATAAGGCATAGACTTTGTGAAGGGATTAACTTGTTGATCTAAGGAGGACTCTTATGGAGCGAGAAAACAGACATTCAGTATGAATATGTACCATGGACCTGCCACTTGGTAATGCACTGAAGAGAGAGATCAGGATGTGATGGGGACGTCCCTGACTGTGCTCGATCTTGTCATTGATGACAGTAGCACTCTAATTGTTATTATTATTATTATTATCATCCCTGTATGAAGAAACGGACGTAAAACTATTAATATTGTTATATAGTATTACTAATTAATCTCTAGTTTAATACATTTATATTATAATTTATATTATTATTTTATTTAATATTATAATTTCTATTATTATTTTATTTTAATATTATAATTTCTATTGTTATTTTATTTTAATATTAATATTTATATTATTACTTTCATTATTAGTTTTTTCTCACCTAAATGAGTGAACATTTATAAAAATAAAACAAATCGTCAGATAGTTCGTGTAAACATGAACAACAGCCATGCATATACAGCGGTTTATCGTTTGATGATCGTTTTGTATTTCCACAGATACGCAGATCTCTAATGTCACACAACTGTGTCGATAACTGCCAATTTTCACTCGTCGATGTTGACAAAAGTTTTCAACCAGACTGCGATTATAACAAAACTGCGCTGAAAACAGGCGCTTAGTACAAGTCGCTCCAGCCAGCAGCGTCGCAAATAGCTCCCCGAATATTTGTCAATCAATTCCATTCAAACACTGAATTACTTCCGTTCTTATCTTTTACCTTTCTTATCCATTTTATTTCCATTAGGAAATAAGTATGAAAATTTAGTAAGAAATATCATGAAATATATTAAACATAATAAAATATATTTTTAAACTGATTTGGTATTTAGCTACGAATTAGATAGGAATTAGATAGGAATTAGATAGGAATTAGATAGGAATTAGATAGGAATTAGATAGAAATTAGATAGAAATTAGATAGGAATTAGATAGGAATTAGATAGAAATTAGATAGGAATTAGATAGAAATTAGATAGGAATTAGATAGGAATTAGATAGGAATTAGACAGCTCACCCTCCGGTGTTTCTTTGGCGTAGAAATCTTCACTCCGTCTACTGATACACTCAATATTATCTTCTGCTTCTTCACTGACTTCGCCTTGTACTCATACTGTATTAGCAATATCATCACATCCTTGTACTCATACTGTATTAGCAATATCATCACATCCTTGTACTCATACTGTATTAGCAATATCATCACATCCTTGTACTCATACTGTATCAACAATATCATCACATATATTAGACTGTCTAAATATCACAGTAGCTGATCAATTTCAGAGAGATTTGTGAGATTTTTGAGGCACGTACTGCGAATATCTGAAGAGAGAGGAGCAAAGATAGCAATTAAATGGAAGTCAGGTCAAGGAAAAGAGAAAGAGGAAGAGCTAGGAATACTTAACTGGAAGTCAGAACAAGGAAAAAAGAAAAGAGGAAGACCTAGAATTACTTGATTGCAAGTCAGGACAAGGAAAAGAGAAAAGAGGAAGACCTAGGATTATGTGATTGAAAGTCAGGTCAAGGGAAAGAGAAAAGAGGAAGACCTAGGATTACGTGACTAGAAGTCAGGTAAAGGAAAAGAGAAAAGAGGAAGACCTAGGATTACGTGATTGGAAGTCAGGTAAAGGAAAAGAGAACGAGAGGAAGACCTAGGATTAATCGGTGCAGCACAATCAATAATGAATTAAACACATAGAACGTCCCAAGAAAATAAGCTGTGACCAACTCTAATGAACGAAATGAATGGAGGAATGTTGTGCACAGCCACAGGTAATGTTTAGAAAACAAAGACACGATGACGACGATGATATAGCCGAGTGCTTAGAGCCTCTGGTGACGTCATTAGATTTAAATGGCTTTTCTTAACATCGACAGAACTTACAACTCCGGCCGTGTAAATATCAGGGTCACTAAAAGTCCACACAACACTCCATAAAAAAGCTGGTAAAGCTAAGGTTTCCTCACTCGAAAGCGATAATGTCCATCAAAGCAACACCAAAGTACCAGCTTACAGATTAATTTCATTCACACTTATCTGCTACACAACGTTCACATACATGTACATACAGTGTCGAGAATGGGTGAGAACAATTTGCTATGTAGCAATGAAATAGTACCAATAGAAAATAATTTAATTTAATTGCTTCTATAACTGTCAAAGTAACGAGCTAACGCGACAGTCTCATAAGGAAGGCTTCAGAAACTGGTTTAAATTAAAGAATTATTAATGAATTCATGTCAAATTCCCCATAGCTACAATCTTGCATAAATTATAATTTCTAAAACTAATGAAATAAACTTCAACACTCACATACACACTACAAACAGAATGTAGACAATATCTTGTAAATTATGTGTCTACAGACACACACACACACACACACACACACACACACACACGCACACACAAACACTCACATCCTTGATGCATCTCACATGTTGTTAGCTTTGAAGTTGGTGACACATTCAGTAGAGGTGCGATCATTCACACATTCCAGTGAACAACAACAACATCTAAAGGCCTGACACTACACAGGATCGTGGTACAGCAAATAGAATACCTATTCATCGAGCAAAACTCTTTAGATGATAATAATGGAAAACTACCTCAGCAGCTAAGTTACTTATAATCAAATGTGAACATTAAACTATATACAACGCTTCATATAGATCTGTGTTAGTTTCAAATCTTAAAAAAGTAAACACGCATTACTATAATAAAGTGATCAACTATAGTACACTATAGTTTGATAAAATATAGCTCATAGAGCACAAAACACTCCAAGAGACACATTAGCTTGTCAAGTCACTGATATGATTTCTAAACCAGAAACTGACGTTAATTAAGTATTAGCTTATCTTCTGTCGTATTCAATTTCAACATTTCGCACATTCCACTAGTACACGGTGTAATCTGTCAGTTGAATGGGAACTGTTGCAATTGAATGCATGCCTTAGGAGACTATAAAGTAACAATCCGGTGCCCAGTATGTACATGTATGTGTTACCATCAACATCTGCTCTGCATTGTAATGCATCGACACGTCTACAGACTCTGATCAGAGATTCCTTCAAGAAAACTAACTTACTTCTCCCTTGTTTCCGACTTGACACACTTTGGCAGAAAATTGATTTTTTTGACAAGTACTCATTAAAGATTCCACATTCAAACAAAGATTCTCAATAAATATTCACATTCCACATTTAAGACTAACATTCGCTAAAATAGATCCAATAGCTGACTGGAACCAGTGACGATGTTCGTAAGATATTCGACTTTGGATCAGTACATGTGTGGTTCAAATCCTGGGCTTGCCCGTCACTGACATCGCTTTCGAGTGAGGAAACTGACGTTAACATTAGCTTTACCAGCTTTTTAAAGTCTATATCTAAGGCCTAAACCTAAAGCCAATCCACTAAAGCCTATGTATGATATAGTACAGGAAAATCATCTCAGCGTCTGTACATAATTTTGAGGCATCTGATCCATGATTTCTAATTATTCTTGAACATTTTAAAAAGAAGCAGCACAACTGAACTTTCAGACCTTCAAAGCCACTAATAACAGTACTAACAACTTAGAATTATTGATTTAAAAAGTAATAATGAACAGTAGAGCAAACATCGTATCAATCTCTAATGGTTTCATCTCTGTAAATAACAATTCCAAATCAGAAATATATTAACAATTATTTCAGTCAAAATAATAATAATAATAATAATAATAATAATAATATGGGTTTAACGTCCGTTTACTAATACAAGGATGATGTCAGGGACGTTCTGATATTCAATGAAAAAAGCGTTTTTCTGCAAGTCGTAAATATTTTATCATTAGTGTAAAAAAAAAAAAATACTATTACACATAAAAAAGCACATTTTTCAATGAAAGGTAATCTTTGAGTTCTGAGGTAATTTTCCATGGCTAACATCAGTGTCGGCCTTAGTCGAGTGTTACAAAAATTGCAGTTTTAAACTAAGTTCTTTCTCTTCCTCTCTAGTGCTCTGCCAAGTGGCAGTTGCAAGGCACATATTCTTACTTAGAATCTGCTTTCTTGCTATATAGTGCACTCCATAGATCGTCAAATTATTCCATTCCTTCACAAAAGGCTCATATGCCTTATCCACATCTTATGTAACCTTAGGAAAAAATGGCTTCTAAGGTAGCTTTCCGCAGCCTTCTTCAGTGCTGAATTATCTGCCTCTTACGACATGGATAGATCATAAACAGATCGAACTCTAATCAGCAATATCTCTAAGTGCATCCCTTAGCCCATCTAATTAATTAGTATTCTTAGAAAATTTTCAACAGATATCCTTACGTTTCACTCAACGTTGTAGACAGTTGCAAGTTCTGTATCTTCTTTACTGTTTAGCCTAATTATTAATTCATTCTTTTATGTTATTTTTACAACAGCTAAAAGTTTTATTACAATGTTCAAATGGGACAGAGCTTGAGAGATTACTCACGAAATTGCAATTATGTCTCAAACAATCTCTCCCAATTTTTCCCATCACAAACCTACAGAAATTACCATTAGGAACCGGGTTAAAAGTTTCTAACGCCAAGGGCTGCATTATTTTAGCTGAAGGAAGCCTCGTATAGCAACCTCAATGAGGCTTGTAATGGATTGTTAAATATTAAATAGGTGAGGGGAGCTTAATGCTATCAGCACTTTGTAAGTCTTTAGAATAGCCACACGTTGATCACAACTTCTTACATTCTAACAGCAGCCAAACAACTAGAGCACTACAGCCAAATTAATTAAAAATATTACGATAATTTTTAGTAAATAACTAATTTAAAAAATACTGATGGTTTCAGTTAAGAAACGTCATCATCGTTATATGATCGTGTTATATTATGAGTTTTCCTATGTTTTGCTGGGACACTTAAGAATATACCACTTTTAACTGCACGTGTCGAAGGAGGACATTAAGACAGATCTGCGGAAGGAGAGAGAGAGAGACATTATGAGTTGCTAAAACAAGTTTAAGATTTTATATACAAAAGATATCATTCCTCTAGAGAATCAAAGCAATAATATTTATTCAGTCAATGATGAATTATCCACAACATCAAGCAACAATTTAATAAATCAACAAATGATAACTTAATTGAATATACTGACTCTAATTCTTCTCATCGCCGCCACAATCTCCACCCTACTACTGGGTCTGGGTACTTCCATGCTTCCTATGTACTGCAACACAATCAATCAATCAGCCAATCAATCAGTCAATCAATCAGTCAATCTCCACCCTACTACTTGGTCTGGGTACTTCTCATTTCCTATGTACTGCAACACAATCAATCAATCAATCAAGCAATCAATCAGTCAGTCAACCAATCAGTCAATCAATCAATCAATCTCCACCCTACTACTGGGTCTGGGCACTTCCATGCTTCCTATGTACTGCAACACAATTAGTCAATCAATCAGTCTAACAATCAGTTAATCATTCAGTCAATCAATCAGTCAATAAATCAATCAATCAATCAGTCAGTGAATCAATCAAACTATCAATCAGTGAGCCAATCATATACTCAATTGGCCAATCAATCAGTTTGGTTGTCAATATTTGTGTACTAAGTGAGTACTATGTACTTGTAATTGCTTTAACTGATATTATTAAATATATTTCTCTCTCTCATCACCACTCAAAAACTCAATTAATCTAGCCGGTAACATAATTTTACAGGCTAGATAATCTAACAGGCTAGGCATTTTTAAGATTTTAAAACAAAACAGCCTATTAGCCAATAATTCTTTATAGCATTTAACTAGTAACAGTGTAAGCTAGTAAATGAAAGTATTTAATATTTAAAAATGAGCATCAATAGATTAAACGAGACGCCTAATATAGAGTGTTCTATATTTGTAAATCTGCAAATCATGAATTGTAGTAGTGTACATCCTTTGATTTTAAATAACCAAGCAATTGAATTAACTCTTTAATTCATTAAACCATAACTAACTGATTCTCAAAATGTAAACAAAGTAAATACCAACGATAGTAAAATGATCCAGCATTATAGTGAAATGATCACCTAAGCTGATATCAATCACATTTAATACCACATGTTTAAACCGTTAGGCAATTCAGACCATTTTCCGTGTAACCAGTCCAGTGAATTTCCGAGATTTTACTCTCAGATCTGCGCAGCTGGGATTCGAACCCACGAGGGTTTAATTCACCTCAAGATCTGTCAATTAAAACTTCACGAGACCTTAATCCGACTCTATTAAGGCATTCTAAGTCAAAGAGTTCAAAGTATTCAAAGTCAAAGTTCGAAAGCAATTTAAATAGACTTAAAGATTCAATATTTATCATGTCTGAACTTTTCATACAGAAAAATTGATAGCAAGTAAACAAGATACCCAATACAGAGTGTTCTAAAAATGTAAATCTACAAATCATTAATTGTAGTAGCTTATATCCTATCACATTAATTATTCAAGCAATAACATATCATTTGATGAGAACAAAATGAACTAACTGTCAAGTCAAAGCTCATGAGCAATTTAAATAGACTTAAAGCCCAATCCATATAGAGGTAAGTGAATCCATAGTGACGTAAGTGAGTATAGCATTGCTATAGACGTAAGTCAAAACTCATGAGCAATTTAAATAGACTTAAAGCCCGATCCATATAGACGTAAGTGAATCCATAGTGACGTAAGTGAGAATGTCTAAATAGCGTAGGGGTAACGACATGAAGTTTTAAATGACAAATCCTAAGGTGATTTGAATCCTCGTGGGTTCGAATCCCGGTCGCGCAGATCTGAGAGTAAAATCTCGGACATTCACTGGACTGGTTATACGGAAAATGGTCTAAATTGCCTAACGGATTAAATATGTGGTTTTAAAAAGTGTTATATATCAACATAGTTGATTATTCACTATATTGCGTGTTTACTTTTTTAAGTGAATACACCATATATGTTTGGGTAAGTATGTTTTTAGGTAGATCAGAATTTGAAGCTATGTATAGAGGTGGTGTGTGTGTACCAGTACGTATGTCTCTGTTTAAGTTGTATTGACTCATCAATCAAGGTATGAAATTCTAGATTTTTTCCCCTTTACAAATTTATATCTGATGAAGTATAATATTACGACTAGACTTGTGTCGTGAAGGTCTTGGCGACTTCCTGAACCAGTATAATACATAATTAAATTAAAAAAGATACCTTGGCTTGAAAGTGGATGCCATGTTGAAATGCGAGCTCGTTATGAACGGGACTCTTGTTGTCCTGTCCGTCATCAGGTACAGGATCATACTGCTTCTTGGATGGCATCCTGCAGCCTATCTTAATTATGATCCACCGATAGCAATAATCAATTAACAAAGTTCTATTCTATCCAACGTTCTACGTATCCAACAAGTGATTTCAACATGAGAACACTATATAGCGTTCTATATATTCTACACTATATATTCTATCAAACTAAGAGTTAAACTTTAGTAAAGAATTCTGATTTTGTTATATATATTTAACGCAATATATATAGGCTTACAATAACTGCTAGATAAATATCCAAATGTCATATAGCTTTTTGTATTTCCATTCAGTTCAAGTGTTTTTGTTCTGTTTTATAAGTGAGAATTATTGGTTTCTATAACATTCATTTAACTTCAAATTTGGCTTCATAAGTTCAGGAAGGATCTGAAAAATCCACCTGAACTACAAAATCCAGACATTAAGTCCAATTACCTCAAACAAAGAAAATTATTACATAAAATGATTAGTTCTGCTAAAAGCTTGTATTATCAAAATCTAATCTCGCAGAATCAAAATTGCCCCAAGAATTATGGGGAGCACTCAATTCTCTGCTTGATCGCACCATTCCCAAGGCACTCCCCTCTAGCTCTTCACCATCATCTCTTGCTACCTCTTTCCTCAACTTTTTCGACGACAAAATTGCCAAACTCTGTAGCTCTATACCCTCCAACTCCATTGACATGGACAACACCATTTCTGTAAATATGCCTGAGCCACCACTACTTTCTAGTTTTGAACCAGATAAACTGGAAGAAATATGCAATTTTATACTTGCTCTACCGACTCATCTTGCTGCCTTGATGTTATTCCTACACGATTACTGAAATCCTGTATTGATGCTTTAGTTGCTCCTATTACATACTTAATCAACCTCTCACTCTCAGAAGGTATCTTCCCAACCACCTTCAAACAAGCAGTTGTATCTCCTTTGCTAAAAAAGTCTTCTATACCAAAAGATGATCTTTCCAGTTACCATCCTATTTCCAATCTTAACTTCATCTCTAAACTTCTTGAAAAGGTAATTTATACCCATTTATGCACTCATCTTTATTCTTTCCCTTCTCTCTCTCATTATCAATCTGCCTATAGAAAACTCCATTCTACTGAAACCGCTCTTCTTCGTATACATAATGATCTTAGCTGGGCCATGAGTAGTAAACAGGTTTCTGCCTTGGTTCTTCTAGATCTCTCTGCTGCCTTCGATACAATTGATCATGACAATCTAATAAATAGGCTTAAATCTAGTCTTGGCATTACTGATTCTGCTTTTTCCCTTCTTACATCATATCTCTCATGTCGCACACAATCTGTTGTTATTGATCAAAATCGCTCTTCTGAACTACCCCTCCTAACCGGTGTTCCTCAAGGTTCAGTGTTAGGTCCATTGCTCTTCTCTTTATGTATCACTCCTCTTAGCTACTTGCTTGCTCAGTCTTCCATAAATTTTCATTTCTATGCAGACGACACTCAACAGTAAATTTCCTTTTCTAATCATGATTTCGATCAGAAACTGGCTCATCTCTCATCCACTCTAGACAAGGTTTATTCCTGGTTTTGTGCTAACCATCTTGCTGTTAATCCCTCCAAAACTGAATACCTTTTAATTGGCACTCCTTTGCAAAGAAATAAAATTACTAATAATTCTGTTAATTTTCAGAATCTTGCTCTTTCACCTTCTCAATCCGCCAAAAACCTTGGAGTCATATTTGATGAAAACCTTGACTTTAAATCCCATATCTCTTCTGTTTGTCGCGCTTCTTTCATTTAGATTCGTCAGATTAGGTGAATACGTCCATCCCTTACTAGAAATTCAGCCACTATCCTTGCTAATTCTATAGTTCATTCAAAGCTCGACTACTGTAATTCATTATTACACGGATTGCTTACTTCTTCTCTCAATCATTTGCAGCACGTCCAAAATTCTCTTGCACGTGTTGTTTGCAAGTCCTCTCGACTTCAATTTCACTCGCATTCTCTACTTCGCAGACTTCACTGGCTCCCTGTTAATCAACACATAAAATATAAAATAGTTCTATTGACTTTCAAAACTCTGCGATTTGGCAAGCCTTCTTACTTATCTGAAATTCTTCTTCCCTATCGTCCCTCACGTTCACTTTGTTCCACCGATGCCAATCTTCTCACTGTTCCAAATATTCTCACTTCATTGGGCAGACGTTCTTTTTCTTACGCAGCACCCACAATCTGGAACTCTTTACCTGCTAATCTTCGCTCTTGTTTTTCTCTTTCAACATTCTCTAGCAAGCTTAAGACTTACCTTTTCCCACCATAGACATTATCAATCTACCTTGACTATTTTTTGATCACCGGACTGGCTTTCGTTTAGGACCTTACTTCTCCTCAGCACATTTCTTTCGCAGATTGGTCTGGGTGAATTGATCTGTAGTGATGCATGTTGTTGGGGACGTCCCTGACATCGTCCCTGGATGAGGAAACGGACGTTAAACCTTTATTATTATTATTATTATTATTCATATACATTGAGGGATTTAGAAGTTATTCTACAGTAATAATACTATCAACATTAGCATTGAAATAGTTATTGATATAATTATATAAATATAGGAACTATCTGGCAGTAAAATTTTACAAAAATTCTGTCCCAAAAAATTGAAATGCTGAATCATTTTGTTCAGGGATATTTGTATTTGAAATATGTAAATAAGAATAAAATGTGGTGTATGTAAAGAAAATTATAAGGGTTAGGCAGTTATATAATTGCCAGCTTTAGGATTATAGGCACATTTTGGGATGGCTCCCAGCATAGTAAAGGGGCCAAGTTCCTCCGCCCTAAGACGTTACAGAAAATTTTTATTAAGACCAAATAGAATTATTTTGAGTCTGTTGCAATCGTTCCACTATCCTGGTTGTTGAAAAAATGGCCAGGATTCTTTCAGGAGCCCAAAGTATAAATGTACATATAACACAAAGTATGTGCCGCCCCAAAAGTGCCCCTACAAGATAGAATCACGGATACACCACCGGTAGTGAAAACCGAAGAAGTTCAATTAACTTCAGGATCTGCGATTTTAATTTTATTTTAAAAGGTTACTTAACATCTATACACATATCCACTTAAATGTTCATCAATAAGGTAAGCTATATAGTATTTTGAACGTTGTATCATTCAAAAATCTTAATAATCTCCAAAAAAGATTATGATAATAACACTGTGTTGTGCACTACTAGCTGCTGTATAAGTATTAATATATTTAATTAAACAATTGAAATCGAGATATTCCACGTCTTTCAAAATCCGAATAATTTAAAGTTCAGCTCTGGCAAAGTGAATACTGGAACGAAATGGCATTGATATCGATGTTTTATCAAATCGATCAATCATGTCATAGAAATTAAGCACTCTACAATAACTTATACGTAATTATGCGATTGCGATAGATTCTAAAAATATCACACATTCATTAAATAATTAATTAATCAAGGTGGGCTTATTAACTAGTTACCTGTTGAGCAGGTAAATATTTAAATGTTTAACCATTCAGGCCTCTTGTTGATGAAATAAATACAAATAAAGCAATCGGACCAATCACAGAACTAGGATCGTGTAGGCCTAAGCTAAGGCCAATCAGAGTAAAGAAAGGTAAGTGATTTGCGTACCCTGATAAAATCGAGCCAATAGATTGTTCGGAAAATCAGTTCGTAAAACATTACTGGATGGCACCGGAGTCATCTGGTGATTGGTCAATTTGTGCATATTGAAAATAACTTCTTTCCTTCTTTAAATGATAAAATTTGTACAGCCAGAATCATTTTCATTTAAGAAAAATTCTACGCGCAAAAGTAAGCCTACTTTCATTAATTCAGTTTAGCTAGTTTATTATTAGGCTAATATGTTTTGGTTATATCTTATAGCATACGTACTTATTATGCATCTTTATTTCACCAAATACAAATCTTTAGTTTCTGCATTACTTATTCCAAACTGTTTTGCTCTTTACAGTTCAATGCTGTTTTTATTAGTTATGTTTCTTCTCCAATTTTTCTACGATCTTATGTTGCTATGTTTCCAGTAGTCAGTTAGATAGAGCTTAATTATGCTCTTTTGACGGCAGTTCTATTTGTATTCTGTCCCTTTGTATGCGCTTTGTGTATATTTTGATACAGTTACAAATAAATGATCATGGTTCTCTCTCTTTCATGCAGTAGGCCTAAGATCAGGGTTTAATTCCAGTTTTCTCTCAGATATTGAGAGCTGCTATCCTACAGGAAGCTAGCTGACGTACGTTGCACTTGAGTTTTAAATGACAAGCCCTGAGGTGAATGGAACCCTCGTGGGTTCGAATCCCAGCCGCGCTGATCCGAGAGTAAACTCTCGGACATTCACTGGACTGGTTATACGGAAAATGGTCTAAATTGCTAAGTGTTTATACATGTGGTATTAAAAGTGATAGATATCAACATATTTGATCATTTCACTATAATGCTTGTTTACTTTTTTAAACTTTTTAATGTTTTCATTGACTAGGCTACAGGAGCCAACGCTCATGCAGAGTTCTGTGCGGATACTCAATTAACTACATGAGATGATGCGCGTAAATTTCCTGAAATGTCGAACATTATTCTGCACTGGCCTAGTGCAAGAATTCCCACGACTATCGTCGAGACTAGAGAATTAATTGTGGATAATTCCCGGACTATAGTTGGCATCAGAGAGTACAATGTGAAGCAATACGATCAGGCAAGACGACTAAATGGCCTACACCCATTTAAGATCTCGTGTTACAGTTGAATCCGTGTTGTGTCTGTTTGTTTGAAGAATTGACCAACCGGTGACTGCACGTGTCGTAGAAGGCAACAAAAACACTAAGATCCATAGCAACGTCAGAAAGGGCATTCGGTTAGTGAGCGCCTAGGCTCCAGAAATTGATACAAAAATTTAAACGAATGGAAAAGTATCAAATAGGGGATTGACTGATGATATGATGCAGGACAGAGAGGATTTGAGACAGTCAATTTGTATCCCGACCCTAGTTAAACTGGTATTTAAGGGAGGATGATGATGACGAGTTACAGTTGAATACATAACTTTACAAAATGGTTACCTTTGTCTACGAGCCGCAGACATCTAAGAGGAGATATTATTAGCATTTAGTTCATGATTTTAAATTTCATTTTGGTTACAGACGATAGAGTTGCACGCGCCTTTGTCAGATAGCACGTTTTAAATTACTTAAATTATTGTTTTTAATAATTGTTATTCATTTCCTTCATTCCATAATTACTAATTCCCTTTATCTTTGGATTGGCTTTCTTGATTTTCGAATTTGCATCGTTTTGGATCTACTGTTTGTTCCACCGGCTAGGATTTGTGTCAATATTGCTCTATGTTGTCATGGATGACAGTAGCACTGTAATTGTTGTTGTTATTTTTATTATAATTTTTATTACCAGTAATCGTTGTCTTTGTATAGTACAATACAGTGCATTGCAATCAGCGCAGATTAGGAATATCCTGCAAACACTGTGGACTCTTTTTATTCAATCCTGTTCCGAATTGAGGCTCCAGTTAAATGCAAAATAAATTACGTGCTGCGGTTTAGAATATAATTATATCACAGCACAAGATCTCTTCCACAAAAGTTGATAAAGTTTATACATATAAAGCTTAATCAAAGCTCATACACACCAGATGACGTCAGAGCTGAGTGAAGTATCCTAATGTCACAGAAAAACAACGGTATCATAGAAAGATATCGTTCTACAGATTTGCTAAATAGAAACAGTCCATATAATTCATCCTCTAAACATCAAAGGTCTGTTGACAGATGTTAGGACCACACTCTAAACATCAAAGGTCTGTTGACAGATGTTAGGACCACATTCTAAACATCAAAGGTCTGTTGACAGATGTTAGGACCACATTCTAAACATCAAAGGTCTGTTGACAGATGTTAGGACCACATTCTAAACATCAAAGGTCTGTTGACAGATGTTAGGACCACATTCTAAACATCAAAGGTCTGTTGATAGATGTTAGGACCACATTCTAAACATCAAAGGTCTGTTTACAGATGTTAGGACCACATTCTAAACATCAAAGGTCTGTTTACAGATGTTAGGACCACATTCTAAACATCAAAGGTCTGTTACAGATGTTAGGACCACATTCTAAACATCAAAGGTCTGTTGACAGATGTTAGGACCACATTCTAAACATCAAAGGTCTGTTGACAGATGTTAGGCCCATACTCGTCATACAGCTGTTTAGTTACTATGATGTCAGTGAACTGCTCATCTCTTGATATTACACAACCACCAGCCCACGCGAAGGTTAGGGGACTGCCGCACAAACAACAACAACATAGACAAATGAGAACACATTTGCAAAGGCAACACATACAAAAAAATAGACAAATAAGAATACAGTTAAAAAGGCAACACATACAACAAAATAGACAAATAAGAATACAGTTAAAAAGGCTGCCAAAGTCAGCACTTAAACCTTTCCTGTAGAGCTATCCTGCGACACTTGCTACAGTAATTCTGTGATAGCGATAGTAAATAATAATAACAAATGTAATATATGTAATAATATGTAATATATATAATAAATGTAATGTAATAGTAATTTCTGTAGTAGCAATAAAGTGATAGTTATACGTAATATAAATAGGTAGTTGTACAGTAGATGATAAAGACGCAACAAGAGCAAACATACACAGCACACGAAGGAAACAGTGTCTACTCCTCAGGCTTTGTGGGCCACTCTTATCTTTAAAATTTAAAAGACTGCAAATTAGTAGAAAATTAAATGAATTTAAAATCAACACTCTCCCTATGCTTCTCTATCTCGCTGTTTCTATATGCTGGCAAGCAACAACTCCAATGTACATATTACTTCATATATTGGTTGCAGTCCTTATCTCAACAATCAATAGAGAAGCTTATCAATGAAAACAAGTGAGACTTACTCATCCGGTAGACAAACGTTAACTGTAAATTCATCAGGTACAAGAGTCCTCAGATCAGAGTATCTGTGTAGAACAAAACAACAACAAAGAACAGAGATCAGAGTACCTGTGTAGAACAAAACAACAACAACGAACAGAGATCAGAGTACCTGTGTAGAACAAAACAACAACAAAGAACAGAGATCAGAGTATCTGTGTAGAACAAAACAACAACAAAGAACAGATATCAGAGTACCTGTGTAGAACAAAACAACAACAAAGAACAGAGATCAGAGTATCTGTGTAGAACAAAACAACAACAAAGAACAGAGATCAGAGTATCTGTATAGAACAAAACAACAAAGAACAGAGATCAGAGTATCTGTGTAGAGCAAAACAACAAACAACTGATATATATATATATAAATATATATAAATATATATAAATATATATAAAAATATATTTAAATATATATATATATATAAGAATTTTTATTACAATTAGCAAACATTAAACCAATATTGTTTAGTAGACACATTACATAATATAATGAAATTAGCAAAATTAGAAAAAAATAGAGCTGTATTGAATGCAGTAGCCCTAGCATAAATTAAATTATTCCTGGACCAGATATTCGAATCTGACGGCCAAACTGAATATGAAAAATCACCAAATTAACCTCGGCAGCACTATCTCGAGATCGCTATTGTAGCTCTAAGTACAGTTCATGCATAGTCTGTTTCTAGAACTACAGTAAGCTGAGATAATTCTTAGACAAATGAGCCACCAGAACTGCTACAGTCTCTTTCACTCTCTCTCTACTATCTCTCTCTCACTTCGTCACTGACTGGAGCCAGTGGCAAAGTCGGTTAGATACTCGACCGCGGATCAGTATGTGCAGGGTTCAAATCCTGGACTCGCCCGTCACTGACATCGCTATCGAGTGAGGAAACTGACGTTAACGTTAGCTTTCTCTCTCTCGTGCTAGCCTAATGGCAGGTCTAAGGCACATATTCTTACCTACAGACAGTATTTACATTCATTAAGAGACTCCGTTGAGCAAGAAGGTGATCCTATCACGAAGCCGTTACCAAACCTCAACGTAGCAGCCTTTACTGGAGAAATTGGTCTCATAAAGTGGTTTTTCATTGCCTTCTGAATAGTTAATAATGAAGAATTAGTAGTAGGATAAACTCACAGTCTCTGCTTGAGGCCAGGAAAGAGACAATTTCCCCCAGTCAGGAGAATGTTAGAGTAGAAGTGTGGCCTCATCTCTACAACAACAACAACAACACAACTGTGGCCTCATCTCTACAACAACAACAAACACAAGTGTGGCCTCATCTCTACAACAACAACAACACAAGTGTGGCCTCATCTCAATAACAACAACAACAACAACACAAGTGTGGCCTCATCTCTATAACAACAACAACAACAACACAAGGGAGGCCTCATCTCTATAACAACAACAACAACAACAACACAACTGTGGCCTCATCTCTACAACAACAACAACAACAACAACACAACTGTGGCCTCATCTCTACAACAACAACAACAACAACAACACAAGTGAGGCCTCATCTCTATAACAACAAATAACATGTATAAATATGTATATAATCAGAGGTAAAGCCTTACACCATAGTCACTAAATATCGTGTTCCAGTCAATACAAAGGAGCTATTAAGTAGAATGTACAGTGTGTAGAGGCTGAGAGATAACTGACGCTAGTGTCATCATCATCATCATCGTCGTCGTCTTCCTCATCATCATCTTCTTCTTATCTTTCTTCTTCTCTTAAACCCAGTTTAACCAGGGTCGAGATACGACTACATCTTCTCCACTCCTCTCTGTCTCAAGCCGTATCATCAGTCAATCCCCTAATTTTCATATCTCTCCAAATCACCATATACTGCGTCAGTTGTGGTAAATGAAGCCTGCATTTAACATTTAAATTACTTCAGTACTATATAAATTATCATTTAAATTACTTCAGTACTATATAAATTATCATTTAAATTACTTCAGTACTATATAAATTATCATTTATATTACTCAAGTGCTCCAGTGGTTCAGGTAACCAAATGCACAAAATAGTATCAGAAATATTATTTAGATAATTATTATAAAATAAAGTAAATAAAATAGAAATATTATTTAGATAATTACTATAAAATAAAGTAAATAAAATAGAAATATTGTCTATACCAGGAGCAGTTGCATTGACTGAATGAACGATGGCCTCGGGAATTCCCATTTCATGAATTCCCACGTCTGAGGGATGAAAGAGTAGTTCAGGTATAGAGAACCTCTCGATGTTCATTCGAATGACCTGCAATCAGTCGATAATACAGTGTGTCGCGTTGTGGCCGGGTTGCGGAAGAATAGACCAACCTTGGACTGCATGTGTCGTAAAAGGCAACAAAGCACTAAGATACGAACGAACGTCAGAAAGGGTATTCGTTTGGTGAGCGCCCAGGCTCCAGTAATTGCATACAAATTTACTAATCCTGACTCCAGTTAAACTAGGATTCAAGAGATGATTGATATGATGATGAATATACATACATCTGTATATTTACATGTATATGCATGTTTATGTGCCTTTATGTGCAAATTGCTTCTATTCTTTCAGTTGATATAATTTTGATTGGCTTTGTTCATTTGTAATTTGCATGTTCCTTTTTTAGTTTGTATTTTTATGCATGCATGATGGGTAATCAACTAGAGATTTTTTAACCTCTTTGAAAGCCTAGTGTGTGTGCATATTTGAGTGCAATTTTGAAATAAATCATTGTTCTCTTGGATGATGTAACAAAGCATAAATAAATCCATTCGTTGATACTGCAGTGCCAGCAAACCATCACTGTGTAGCTGCCACCTGAATACTTGAATACAAACAGTGAGAGGCAACACAAGAGGAATCATATTCTAACAGCATAGTTAATGATACCCAATTTAGAGCTATACTGTCATCCATGAAATAGCCTAGCCCTATGAAGCCAAAGAAAAACTGATGCGCACAAAATAGATTCTTTTATTAATTATGACTTATCATTATGACTTATTAAACCATATCGTTTCACGATATGGTTTAATAAGTAATATAGATAAGTAGTAGTTAAAATTATTGCTATATTCAAATTACTATGGTGACTGCACGTGTCTTAGAAGGTGACTAAAGCACTAAGACTCACACCAACGTCACAATGGGCATTCGGTTGGTGAGTGCCTAAGCTCCAGAAATTGCAACAAAAATTTAAACGAATGTAAGTCTCAAATAGAGGATTGGCTGATGGTGTGATGTAGGACAGAGAGGATTTGAGACTGCCTATGTCAGTGACGGATGAGCCCAGGATTTGAACCCCACACATACTGATCTGTGGTCGAGTATCTTACAGACATCGCCACTGGCTCCAGCCACATCTCCACTGGCTCCAGCCGGTTACCACAACAGGATCTAGTTAGTTAGGTTTGAAAGAAAGAAAAAACGAAAATATGTTTTATTTCACAAAATTCACAGAGTAATCACAACAATGAATGTGTGACAAATAAAATTAATACTAAATAAGCATTATCAGAATCATAGCAATAAGAGCCATACGTCCTAAGCAATAAGTGCAGAATAAAATTTAAAAACGAAGTGCATAAGAAATTAAGTAAAAACTTGGCCATCAAAGAGGACGTAAGGCGTCCTATCCGGTTAGTTAGGAGCACAGACCTGTTCGGAGCTGTCCACTTTATCTAGAGGCTGATCTCTGTTCCTCACGTATCCTCTCTTAATATGAGTGTAGTCAGGCAAGACGTAGTCCTGCACTATACTGTTCTCATTGCCCTTCTTTCTGCAATCAATCAATTAAAACTGGTAAAGCTAAGGTTAATGTCAGTTTCCTCACTCGAAAGCGATGTTAGTGACGGGGAAGCCCAGGATTTGAACCCCGCACATTAAAACGTTTCAGATTTTAGTGAGCAAGTTGTATTCGATTGCATATGCGCTGTAGAAAGTGGAAACGCGAATAAAGAATAATATACACTTATACCAGCTACCATTACTACAGATTACCCGATTACCTAGAGCAAAATACAATTATTCGCAGAGTTTCTAAAGACTAAACACTGTTTTTCTTGCTTTATTTCAGGCATTATAACCCATACATGAATCTTACAATACAACAATGCAATAAGAACCAGAAAAGCAACTAGTCTGCGCATAAATTGAGCCCTAAGACAAATACTTATAGAATTAGGCATAAAAACCTACCATAAGCTCAGAACATCAAAACACTAAACTAGCGTATTAGTACATTGTAAAAGTTACTTGAGTCACTGTTACTATTGAAATATGATATTGTACCGTGATATTTCCATATCTCTGTGGAAGTGAGTGGACACATAGCAAGTGTCCTCCTTCATCTGATTAACCACGTGTGTCTCATCCATTACCATCAACTGTCTACATACACACACAGCCATATACAGATACACACACAGTTATATACAGATACACACACAGTTATATACAGATACACACACAGTTATATACAGATACACACACAGTTATATATAGATACACACACAGTTATATACAGATGCACACACAGTTATATACAGATACACACACGTACACACACAGTTATATACAGATACACACATGTATACACAGAGTTACGCACACATACACACACAGTTATATACAGATACACACACGTACATACAGTTACGCACACATACACACACAGTTATATTCAGATACACACACGTACATACAGTTACGCACACATACACACACAGTTATATACAGATACACACACGTACATACAGTTACGCACACATACACACACAGTTATATACAGATACACACACGTACATACAGTTACGCACACATACACACACAGTTACACACACATACACAGTTACACACACACACAGTTACAGACACATACGTGCCGTACATGCACACACACACACACACACAAACATACTGCACACACACACACACACACAAACATACTGCAGGCACGTAAATTCTATAAACACACACAGTTACCAACACATACACGCAATACATACAAACATACACACAAACATATTGTACACACATAAATTTTATACACACACATAGTTACAATAAAATAATAAAGCAATAAAATAGAAATTGCACACGATTCAGCCTATAAATGTACCATTAAATTACCTATTGTGTGGTTGTTCAGAGATGATGAAACTACTGAACAAAAGAAAGAAGTATGGATAGCTGTACAGACAAACCGACAGAAGTATTTTACCTATAAGATATGATATCCTTGAGGTGATTGGTCAAAATCTTTCCACCAACGCTGATCCTGCAAATAAACCAGTCACTCTGATTGGTCAAATTACATACAAAGACATAATATTCATAAAAGTGTAATAACAGGGATCACAACTGAGATAAAGGTGCGGAATCAAAAGGTAATAATTAATAATTATATGTTTCAAAGATAATAATTTAGATAAAAATTATTTACAGATACTTATGGATTAATTTTAAAATATTAAAAAAAGTTTAATTAAACAATGTTCAGTTACATTTACTGGCTGGAGCCAGTGGCCAGTCAGTAAGATACTTGACCGCGGATCAGTATGTGCGGGGTTCAAATCCTGGGTTCGCCCATCACTGACATCGCTTTCGAGTGATGAAACTGACGTTAACATTAGCTCTTTGCTTCTGTATGGCTAGCATTAAAAATGTTACCACTTAATTAAAATACTCTAGAAACAGTGTTACCTTCTTATGGCTTTCTTTACAATGCTACCATTACAGTATGGCACAATGTGAGTGAACGAGTAACCAGAGTCCACGACTAGACAACATATGGGTAGACTAGGTGTCTCTCTGCAATAGCGATACTGAGACAGGTAGCCAGCTGTACATACACGCATACAAACACACACACATACACACATACATACGTACATACACACACACACACATACGTACATACACACACACATACACATACATACACACATAGACATGGGTAGACTAGCCGTCTCTCTACAGTAGCAATACTGAGACTGGTAGCCAGCTGTACATACACACATACATACACACATACATACACACATACATACATACACACATACATACGTACATACACACACACATACATACACATACATACACACATAGACATGGTGGGTAGACTAGCCGTCTCTCTACAGTAGCAATACTGAGACTGGTAGCCAGCTGTACATACACACATACATACACACATACATACACACATACATACATACACACATACATACGTACATACACACACACATACATACACATACATACACACATAGACATGGTGGGTAGACTAGCCGTCTCTCTACAGTAGCAATACTGAGACTGGTAGCCAGCTGTACATACACACATACATACACACATACATACACACATACATACACACATACATACACACATACATACACACATAGACATGGGTAGACTAGCCGTCTCTCTATAGTAGCAATACTGAGACAGGTAGCCAGCTGTACATACACACACACATAGATATGGGTAAATCAAAGATTTCTCTAAAGTGGAGTTTCATTGAGATAGCAGCTGAGTGTACATACAGCAGAAATATACATTTACATACATGGACTATGGTTCTCTAAATAGAGTTAGCCAGCAGTAAGTACACATATATACACCACTACAAACGAGCATCTCTACAGAGACAAGGCGTATACCTACATAAAGTAGCAGAGCTGAGACAGTCTTGCAGATACACAGTTCACAGGAGACCACGATCATGGACAGTAAGATACAATCTTAAAGACATGTTTCGTAAGGAAAACCTGGCTTTAAATCAGATTCATTCTACCCATAACTGAGCACTAGGTTAACTGTTCGTCTAATTTTGAAAACTGCAGAGATCTACAGTTAGAAATCTACCTACTGTGTGCCCCGGATCATCATCATCATCTTCTCTAGAATCCCAGTTTAACCAGGGTCGGGATAAGAATAGACTATCTCAAATCCTCTCTCTCCTACACCACACCACCAGCCAATCCCCTATTTGAGACTTTTCCATTTGTTTAAATTTTTGTAGCAATTTTTGGAGCTTAGGTGCTCATCCACCGAATGCCCTTTCTGACGTTGGTATGGATCTTAGTGCTTTAGTCGCCTTCTACAACACGTGCAGTCACCGGTTGGTCAATTCTTCAAACACCCGGACGCAACACGGGGAACTGTGCGCCCCGGACCATGACAAAATAAAGAAAGCCTACCGTTACAGCGTAGAGCAAACTGGAACTGATAGTCCTCAAAGAGGACTTCGTTCATAGCCTCCTGTATGGAGGTGAAGTTAAAGTGAGGCTCAGTCAGAATTACTCCCGTCTCATCAGTGTTCACCTGCGTTACAATCAATCAATTAATACATTTATTAATCAATTCAATTAATAAATCAGTCAATCAACCTTTCAATAAATGAATCAAATCTATATAAGCACTGCCTTTGAGGATCCATTAAAATGTTAAAATACAGATCTATTAAAAATTTCTTTAGTTTAGTAAATTATCATTTCTCAATGGATATCAAAACAACTTTGACCAAAAACACTCACCAAATTGTTTACATTAAGATTATTATACAAAATACAGAAGGATATCAGAGTTTAAAAAGAACACTTAAATGCCATTACATACTTCTATTACTATCCATGCGCTAAAATCTTAAATTTATGAAATTTGATCTATGAACAAAATATAGACGTATGATACTAAACAACAGAAATCAATAAAATCCAACTCAAGATATTTTTACTTCATCTACGGATGTTGTCTTGGACACCGTTCTTATAGTTTCTATAGCGGACAAGTTTCTTAAGTATGAAAACTAAAGAAGTTACTAAGGTATGGTGGATAAAGTCTGAAGTCACAGATAGGGCTGAACAATAATATTCTAGTCTTAACTTAAGCAACATTAAAGACAAAATTTAAAATTAATGAAAATTTCAAAGAAATCAAATACTGACAGTGTTGTGTAACACAATAACTTAAAGCAGCTTACATTTAGCCCATTTTTTCCAAACATATGATCCCATACTTGTCGTTCTATATCCCAGTTTACTAGATACCCCTGCAAGCATCAAGTATTGCATAACAATATAAATATTTCATACATTTTATTATTTCATAGGTGCTTAATATTTATATATCATTAACTCTCAACATTTTTTGTTTCGTTTAGTATCGTTTATTTGTTCATCACAGCACAGATTATACAAACAATAGGAACGTGCATGTAGTTAGATAAACAAAAAACAATACAAACAACAATACAATACAACATTGAAACAAATGAAAAAAATGGTACATGAAAGCTATTTTGGAAAACTTTGCTAATATTTCATGATCATAAAATTAGATATTATATTATTTTATATTAATGGACTACACTTTATACTCCTCATACATAGGGTCTGCTGTCACACACTATAGAGAGCATTCCACAGAGCAACAAGTTAAACCCTTCAAAAGGAGCCTAAATTATAAATAACTACATAATTTCAAGATTTTGTAATTATTTTTTTCAAAGCATGAAATCTATTCTGGATGTAAAATGAATATATATATATATATATATATATATATATATATATATATATATATATATATATATATATATATATATATATACAGAACAGCATCTTTGTAAATTTATTGCTATGTTATGACTGATAACCTACAATGCCAAACAAGGTGAGGCCATTTCACAAGATAAAGTTGTTAAAATGAGCATTGCATTCAAGAGCTAAATCTGCAAATCACTAAGAATAGTACTCTGACACAACGTATGAAAACAGATAAATAGTAGTACATAATAAAGTACATAATAATAATACCTTCTAAGAAATAGTATGTACATGTATTGCATGCATAACAAGAATGACAGTTCTTTTTTAAAATGGTGGTATATAGATATGTATAGTGTAAGTAGCCTACATGAATGCCAACCTTTTGAAATGGTAGTAGATAATAAAGGCCAGACAAGTCCCTGCATTCATCTATCTGGTCCCCTACAAACACCCTGTTCCGCACTGTCTTAGCCTTTATTACACAGTTAGGTATCAGTCTGTCACAACAACAACAACAATAAATACTTAGAAACCAGGCATGTAGGGGATATTGCTAGAAAGACGGATTTACTTACTGGCTGGAGCCAGTGGCGATGTCGGTAAGATATTTGACCGTGGATCAGAAAGCGCAGGGTTCAAATCCTGGGCTAGTCACTGACATCGCTTTCGAGTGAGGAAACTGACGTTAACATTAGCTTTACCAGCTTTAATTTTTAGTTACAAATTGGCTAGCTATTGCAATCTCACAAAATTCACCTAAGGACAGCAACAACACCGACAATTAGTCTTACTGTCATCACTGACAGCATGGAGCACCATAACATCAAAAGTACACTGAATGCGATATCCTACTAATAATATATGGAAATTTCTTATGTAGAACAATCTGTGTGAGCCTCGTCATCTAAAGCTAACTAGACTAGCGTCGTGCATCCTTGTTAAATCTTATACCACACGGCAATGCACCGTTCTTTACTCCACTGAAACAGAGCTACAAACACTGAAATAAGATCAGTACCATTGGACGGATATAATATAATACTATTTGATGGACAACATAGAGTAAAAGTGATAGCGAAGACATTATAGATTAAAGAAAACATCATCTAGTGCTACATAATACTTCCAGAGAGAAAAATTAATTCACATGAAATGTGACTAAACTTTCCAGAAAAATTTTAAGACACAATTTATGCCATACTAAGTATAGTGATTTTTCTAATTACATCAATCAATTGATTCAGTTTTGATTTCATATCTTTTTTCATCTGGTGTTCATGAGTTACAAGCGGCACACAAACCTCCCTTACTTTAATTTATTATCGTTGGATTAGATTTCTGGCTATTGGATTTGCATCGTTAGTCTGAACTTTTTGCGAGTCTGTAAGGCCTTGGTGCATAGTGATCGATGTCTCTGGCTGTAATTGTTTGACCGCACTGTAATTGCTGTTGTCGCTATTTTTGTCTCTTCTTCAGCAAAAATAACAACGACATAGATTTAAACTAAATATCACTGAACTTATACTATACTATACATATACTATAGAACTAATACCAAACGTTAACATTTAATTAGTTTAAGGTGTTAACTGCAAAATTACCTTGGTTGTTGATCATCGCTATAACTAATTTTAGAGAAGTATGCTCCATTATCTAACACCAATGTCCGCGCCATTGATCCCTTTCAAGTTCTGTAGAACTTAAATATTTAACTAAAATATTAATTCAGATACTAAAATAGAAATTTTCTTGAAGTCATTTTATTGGAGATTGCTACCATAATGGGTGAATATATGATTAGTGACAGTATCTTCATGACAACAGGAATTAGATATAAGCTAAAATAAAATATTCATTATTCTTATGTTATTTAAGTCCAACTTTCTTTATGTAAACAACTGAGTGTAAAACTGAATATTAAGTACATCATAGAAGTATTAGTACATCTTGTACGCTACTCATTCCGTTTTAACAACAACAACAATAGAAAAACAGAAGCATCCGCAACAATAAAAAATCTGGAATTCTCTATCAATCACTCGCTTTAGATTTAATCAGTCATCATATCTACCAAATTGCAGTCGTAACTATACACATGTATTATAAGCAAGGTTTTAGAGTGCTCATTTTTGAATTTAGGTTACATGTATAGAGTAGCTTGCAGGTTATCCAAGAGCGCTTCTTCAATCTTTCAGTATGCTGAACCACGAATCAAGAATCCGATTTCATTCAAATAGCGCACTCCGTCTTGTTTAGCCTTTAGATCCATTCATATGAACAATTTTATAGACAGTGACAGATGGTCAAAAGTGTATCTTCTCTTTCTTTTCTTATTTTCATCCACCGCAGAGGATTGAACTGATTAGTTCTGGTTAGCTTGAACTAAAGACACCATGACTGAAAAGGAACGGTTTTATTAGTCTTCTAGGCTTCCCAAACCAGTATAACTGAACTGAGATCGACCAACTTCTAAACTATCCTTCTGAAGGAATTGCTTTGCGGGATTCTGGATTTGTACAGTATTTTTTTCTTACCTGTACTTTCTGATCTCTTGCTGGTTTTTAGGTGCTCAAAGTTCAATCCGTGGACGCCAGTAGTTAATAATGTTATTGTTGTAGCAGTGAATACAAAGCTTGTAGGCCTACACACAATATTATAGACCTACAGCATGATGTTGATTTGATATAGCTTAAATCATAAAACTACCATTTTCAGTTATTAACAATTAAATTATTGCTGTCGGTTTGTCCTCTTTTACCGTGGCAATTGGAATCAACTATAGTAACTATATAGTTTCACTAATAAGTTTTATTTCGTCTTAAATACTACAATGCGCATTCACTAGTTCAATTCTCAATTGCTGATGTTAGATTAGCATTAGGCCTAATTGATAGTAATATTAAAGATGGGAATTTTATGAATTTTCAGAGTTCGGGTTCGATTCGGTTCGTTGAAAATGAAAGTTCAGTTCGGTTCGGGTTCGGTTAGCAGTTGACAATTTGAGAGTTCGGTTCGGTTCGGTTAGTTGAAAATGAAAGTTCGGTTTGGTTCGGTTCTAACAAGGGTTCGGGTTCGGTTCGGGTTCGGCTTGATTTTCCAACTCGCAAGAGTTCGATTCGAGTTCGAAATGGTTTGCTTTGGATAATGTTGCAATTGTTTAACTAATAATAATCATGGTTATAACAAACACGTTTAAAATGATTTATGGTAAATATGCCTAAAAATTCATTAAGTCATAACAGCTGCCACATTTTTTCACCTGGGTAAAAATATGACAATAAAAAAAGGAGAGAAGTGGTATTTATTCCTTTACATTTCTTAAAATATTGTAAGTTGACCAGCAAATGTTCATAATACAGATATTTGGCTTCAATATTGTATCTGAAATATTCTCCTTGATTATAACGAGCAAATAGAATGCTTCATCAATTGTAAATTTTGTTGTCACTTTAGGCCTAAATATTAGATACATTTATAATTAAGTGGAAATGTCCTGGCTAAAATTTGATCCAATATTTCAGAGACAAAGTGCAATTTAGTAACATAAAATTGTCAAATAAAGATGATTTGGTAAACACGTGTATCTCCATAGAAAAATGATCATAATATACACCGTTTGCCATCAACTGACCAGTAATATACTTCATAATTTACCTTAGGGTTTCAAATTTGAAATTCTCAGATCAATTATAAAGTTACGAAAATAGTTATGAAATTATTGCATTGCTATGGTGCAAAATTATTTAGTCCAGATAGTGCTAACACATATAGAATGTCATATATAATTATTTGTCAATCTGGCTGCAAAAATATTATGGTAGCACAATAAAATTAGAAAAAAATCATAATTTGAATTTAACAAGAACAAATCCATCTAGATAAAGTCAAACATTTTCAGATTTCTATGGGATACTCTCATCACTTGTGCCTCTTTAATGTTAATTTTCATTCCATATTTCAATGCCTTATCATTCAGACTAACCATTATCTTCTTTAGGCCCGTCTCGCTTCCCGCTACCATTCCTTTGTACCGCTACCATTTTAAAATTTGTGTCGGAACCAGCCTTACCTGAATATATGCTGTTAGATACTGTAAGACATGTAAATGCAAACACTAATATATATTTGTATTGTTCTTACTATCTTTATTTAATGTCAGGCTGGTGAAGAAGAAAGGAACTACAAGAGTTTGGTTCAGTTCGGTTTGGACGAAGTCTGGGTTCGGTTCGGGTTCGGCCAGAGTCTGGGTTCGGCTTCGGTTCGGTTCGGCCAGAGTCTGGGTTCGTGTCCGGTTCAGGTTAGGTCAAAGTCTGGGTTCGAGTTCGGTTCGGTCAAAATTCTAGATTTTAGGGTTTGGTTCGATTCTCATCTCTAGTTAGTATGTAAACATAAGGGATTTGGTGAAGTTTAACCGCGTGTTAATGTATTAGCTGTCTATGCTTTATTTGGTATTTTATTTTGTATCTAGCTTTGCCGATTTATTTCAGGTAAACCAGCAAACATAAGCCATAAGGTGGTTTTCCATTGATGTCACTTGATATCCCATAGGCAACCTGTTAGAAAGCTACCAAAGTGTTTTAATATAGGCTAACACTCACATACACACACAAACACACACACACACATCAATACATATTTGCTCATGCAATATGCTTGTATATAGACCCTATATATTGCCTACAAGAAGTATATATATATATATATATATATATATACACATGTATATATATATATATATATATATATATATATATATACGCAGAAATATATATATATATATATATATACATATATATATATATGTACATATATATATATATATAATATATATATATATATATATATATATACACACACATACACACAGACAGGGGTAAAAGAAACCCTAGCGAAATCTCAATAACTTCAGCATACCTCAAAATATCTTTACTAAATTTTCGGAGCTCCTACGGGAGGAATTTCTGCGTATAATCTGCACATTTGGTGAAAATATTTTGAGCAGTAACACAATTACAGCGTTTCTACGAAAAAGTGCAAAAATCAATTTAAAAAGGCTTATTTTATCAAAAGTGTTAATAAATTCGACAAAACTCAAAATAATTTAACAAAATTTAAGGAGCTTCTAAAGGAAGAATTTCTGCATATATCATGCAAATTTGGTGAAAATATATTCAGAAATAACAAAAATACAGCGTTTCTCGAGAAAAAGTGCTAAAATCAATTTTAACAAGGCTTATTTAAACAAAACTACAGGAAATTTTCTTAAAAATTTAGGAATAATTTTAACAGAAGAACGACTTTTAAGCATCTTTTATTGGAGCAGCTAACAAGGTAGGCCTATACTCTACCACTTAAGTAAGTGGCCCTTTTCAGCGTCGTTATTTTCATAAAAAGGTACGACTGACATTTCAAAAAGCCTTGTTGAAATTGATTTTTGCACTTTTATCGTAGAAATGCTGTAATTTCGTAACTGCTGAAATTATTTTCACAAAATTTTCAGATTGTACCCGGAAGTACTTCCCCTAGAAGCTCCAAATATTTTGGTAGTATATTTTGAGTTTTCTTGAAGTTATTGAAATTTCTCTAGGGGATTATTTTTTTTGGCCCAGTCTGTATATATATATATATATATATATATAATATATATATATATATATATATATATATATATATATATGGGTAAACATATATATATACATATACATACATATATATATATATATATATATATATATATATATATATATATACAATATAGGCCTATATACAATATGTACACTATAGAATCTATATATAGCCCTACTAAACTTGAATTTCAGGCTTTTTATATTCTGGGAACATAACTTCGTTACAGCTCATGAACATGTACAGTGTATTTGGGTGTTCGGTCGAGGTCAGAGCAAGTTGTAACCGACACGAATAGATGTAATTATTGTGACTTTTAGAGAAAACTTACGTAGTCTATCTGAATTCTTTTGTGGAATCTGTTGGGCGTCAAGCTATATCAACACTTTGACAGCTTCGCCTTGACTCAAAAGGACCATTGCATATATGGGCTATATGTATATCTTTTATTTAACCATTTTATTAATATTTCTCATCACATAAGTGTAGCCTGTTATAGAATGTCGCCTATTCTGTATTGCGTTGAAACCTTCTAGAGGACAAAATATTACTACATGATAACTGTCAGTATAAATTTTTTCTTCAGGAAGACGGATATACAGGCCTACATGTATATACTGTATGCATATTCTAACAAAATATTTACATAGTCTAATAAAATGTAAGCATTTTCTAATAAAATTCGTTGTACAGTATATATTACTTCTATAGCCATTTGTAATTTGGTAAAGGACCAGTTTGCAAAATTATTTTCATATCGCAACAACACATTTGGGCAATATACTAATTCATTATATGATAAATGGTTAAAATGAGGCTACCTAAACTTCGACAGTGAAACTTGGTTGGAACGCGAATCAAATCAAATTATATGGCTTCATGATTATATTGATAATAAAGCGATATATATATATATATATATATATATATATATATATATATATATATATATATATATATATATACACATGAATATATTGAAACTGCAGTTCTGCATAATATTATCTCATGCATGTACAGGCCTATATATTATATGCAATATATATATATATATATATATATATACATATATATATATATATATATATATATATATATATATATACTCAATATATATGTATATACTATATATATATATATATAGTATATACATATATGAATATACATCAATAATATACAGTATGTATATATATATATATATATATATATATATATATATATATATATATATATATATATCGGGTAAACAGGATAATTTTCTTCGGGTAAACAGGATAGTTTCTCAGTGATTGACGCCCCCTGTCCGGTAAATGTCAGTCAAAGCTGAGGAAGGCATAGAGGGCCCACCTCGTCAAAAAGCACATCCCCCAGGAAGATAGTGGTATATCACGACAAAAATGAGCACCCCCAGTCCTGTGCACCCCTTAAATGGGGAGGGGGTGGTAAGAATCTCACGGCCAGGCGGCACCTTGAGTGCCCCACAGATATACCAGGAGGTCATTCCATGTGCCCTAAAAGGATAAGTGTGGGCACATGGAATGTGAGAACTATGAGTGAAAGAGGAAAGTTAGAAAATGTAAAGAGGGAAATGGAGAAAGGGAAAATAAATGTCCTAGGGATGAGTGAAGTAAGGTGGTTGGGAACTGGAGATTTTATAAGTGATGGGTACAGGGTTATATACTCCGGAGGAGATAAAAGGGAGAAGGGTGTCGCAATAATATTGGATAGACATTTAAGTGAACGAGTAACAAAGATTCTTCAGTGCAGTGACAGACTGATGTTAGTGCGGATCAAAGCAGATCCAGTAGATTTGGTGTTTATCCAAATCTACATGTCTACATCAGCCTCAGAGGATGAGGAAATTGAAGCGATGTACGAAAAAATAGAAGGAATGATTAAAGGAGAAAAAGCCAAAGATCAAGTGATAGTTATGGAGGATTGGAACGCGGTGGTGGGTGAAGGGAGAGATGGAAATGAAGTTGGGGAATATGGTCTAGGAAAAAGAAATGAGAGAGGACAGAAATTGGTGGACTTTTGCAATAGAATGAGATTAGTGGTGTCCAACACTTGGTTCAAACATGAGAAGAGAAGGCGTTACACATGGAAGAAACCAGGAAGCACCTGAAACGAGGGAAGATACCAGATGGGTTATATTCTGATAAAGCAACGGTACAGGAATAGTGTGAAGAATTCAAGGGCTTATCCAGGAGCCGATATTAATTCAGATCACTATCTAGTAATGGCAAAAGTAGGGCTTCAGCTGAAGAAAATACTTAAGAGGAAAAGCAGTAAGAGATGGAATTTGAACGGATTGAACGTGAAAAGAAGTCAGTTTCAGGAAAAGTGGAAAGTGGAACAGTGGAAAGTGGAAAAAAAGTGGAAAGAGGAAAGTGAAAAGTGGAACAGTGGAAAGAAAAGTTAAGGAAATGAAGGACTACGAAAGAACAGGGGTAAATGAAAGATGGTGTCAGCTAAAGGAAGCTATTAAAATAGGTGCAAAAAGAAGTTTATGGCTTTCTTAAAGCAAAATACAGCTAAAAAACCTTGGATCACAAGCGAGATGCTTGACAAAATGGATGAAAGGAGGAAATGGAAAAGTATTGACACCAGTCATGGCCGAAGGAACTATAGAAGCTTAAACAGTGAACTTAGAAGAATCACAGACAAAGCAAAAGATCATTGGTGGAGTGAAAAGTGTGATGATTTAGCAGAATATGATAGAAGAGGGAGGTCGGATCTATTATATCAGGAAGTCAGGATATTAACAAGAACCGATAAGAAAAAGAAAGGAGATGCAAAGAACATTAGTATAATGGGTAAAGATGGGGAATTGAAGACAGAGCTGGAAAAGTAAAAGAAAGATGGAGAGAATATGTAGAGGAATTGTATGATAAGGCTGGGAAACCAGTTCAAGAGGATTTTAAAATAGAAGAGAATATCATAGAAGACGATAAAAGGGGCCCCGATTTAATGAAGGAGGAAATTTATTCAGCAATTAACAGTATGAAGAAGGTGAAAGGCAGCCGGAATAGATGAAATCCCAGCAGAATTCTTGAAAATGTTGGAAGGAGAAACACTCAAAAAGTTAATGGAAATATGTATGGAAGTGTACAGTACCGGTATTTGGCCAGACGACTTTACCAAGTCAGTGATAATTCCAATTCCCAAAAAAGCCAATGCTGTGGAGTGTCCGGATTACAGAACAATCAGCTTAATATCTCATGCATCGAAGATCTTATTAAAGATAATAAATAATCGCATTGAGTTGAAAGCAGAGATGATACTGAGCAAGACACAATGTGGTTTTAGGAAAGGATGTGGCACAAGAGAAGCAATAGGAGTAATGCGGGTTCTTTGCGAAAGAAGCTTAGAATATGGGAATGACGTTTTTGTATGCTTTGTAGACTTCGAGAAGGCCTTTGACAGGATTGATTGGATAACGATGACGAATATCTTAAAAGGAATGGAAATTGACTGGAGAGATAGAAGACTAATTTTGAACTTGTACATGAATCAGAGAGCAGTAATCAAAATCCAACAAGAATACTCAGAAGAAGGTGAAATAGGACGTGGAGTAAAACAAGGTTGTAGCATTTCGCCGCTGCTGTTTAACATTTACGCTGAGGCAATAATGGAGGAAGCCATGGAAGACTTGGAAGAAGGAATAAAAGTAGGAGGGAATTTGTTACAAGATGTACGATTTGCAGATGACCAAGGAATGGTAGCGGGCAGCGAGATTGGATTGCAGAAGATAATGGATAGGCTGAATGATACGGCCCTAAGATATGGCATGAAGATTAATATAAAAAAGACCAAGGTTATGAGAGTGTCCAATAATAAAGGTGAAGTTAATATCACAATAAATGGTACGAAATTGGAACAGGTAAGGAGTTTCAAATATTTGGGTCATACTATAACCGATGATGGGAAATGTGAGACAGAAATATGCAGTAGGATTGCACAAGCAAAAGCGGCCTTTGGTAGTAGAAAAGAACTATTAACAAAAAGTCTAAAGAAAGACACAAAGATAAAGATAGTGAAAACTTTGGTTTGGACCACGCTATTGTATGGATGTGAAACATGGACCTTAAGGAAGGAAGATATTAGGAAACTGGAGGCATTGGAAATGTGGATTTGGAGAAGAATGGAGAGGATTAGCTGGACTCAAAAGGTTACAAATGAGGAAGTCCTGGAGAGAGTTGGCACAGATAGACAGTTGATAAATGTATTAAGAAATAGGAAGAAGAGATGGATAGGACACATTCTAAGGGGGAAGGTCTATTAAAAGAGGTCATAGAAGGTAGAATGGAAGGAAAAAGAGGCAGGAGCAGGCCGAGATTAGGTATGTTAGATGATTTAAAGACCCACTCATATGTGGAAATGAAGAAGTAGTAGGAAATGTACTCGTCTGGCTAGTTTTTTTGTTTTAAGCACAACCTAAGCCTAAAATCTAGCTAAATTCTATTTTTAGCCTTGCTCTGCCTTGATTAAGCATACTGAGGTGAACGTTAATCATTTCAAGCATAGAATAGCCTTAAAACATAGCTTATTTATAATTTAGCCTTGATGCTTAAATGTTCCATGAATATTAAGCACAGACATGCCTTGACGCTTGCTCATTTCTATTTTCTGCCTTAAAATTTACACCATTACAATTGAAGCATAGCCTTGCCTATCAATAATCTAACACACAAGCGTAAAATCAAGTGCGCCCACGCACACAGTCGCGCGCGACCTTGAAAACTTTCCATGACTCATAATCATTTGACCGAGAATAGAAACTAATGGAAAAAACCCAGTTTCTATTCAACCATAAATAGCTCGTCATGCGCGTATGAATCACGCGCCGCCCACGGCTTCCTCGAGAGCTGAGCGTTTCAATAGTAAATATACTATAAAAACATTCATTCAATCAATGTAACTTTATACCATCCATCAACAATCTTTCCATCGTTTATAATAAAGAACTTTGTATGGTGTTTAGTATTTTTAGCGGCTTCATACAGAAATTTGAATTCGTAAACTTCACCTGTGATGGTATTTTCCCATCGTACAGGTCTAGGACTATTTCTTATGTATTTCAGGTGTTCATACTTTGGATCTATAAACTTGTTCAGATTATCCTCCTTTGGTGGATATTTTCTTGGTCTTCCTCTTTCTCTTCTATGTTTGTCTTCTTCATTTTGTGGATCAACCTCTTTTAGTGGATCTTTTCTAGGTCTTCCTCTCTTTCTTGTTGTCGTATCTTCATCCTTTGGAGGAAACACTTCTTCTCTCTTCAAAATTCCATTTTCAAAAGTCATACAAAACAACTCTGTTTTTCCAGCACGTAGAGCTGGTGTGATTCCAGCATCGATCAACATTTGTCTCAATTCGGCGGCCGAGTATTTCATTTTATATATGTAAGAAAAAAATATTGAAATAAAATTCAAAATTTACAAACAATAAACAAATAATTTTCTCGTTTGTAAATGTTTTATGTTAAAATAATAATTGCAAATAATAAAATGTTAGACACCGTGGATGGTACTACGCTTTCGAGTAAACTGAAAGCATTTTTAATTAGAAAGCTTGCAGAAAGGCAAACAGTTGTTAAAAAACTAAAGAAAAAGCGAAAGATTATAAAAACACTTTCCTACACTACCGCGGTGGCTTCGATCGTAATTTCCGCAGTGCTAGCTGCAACTGCTACAGTTGTTGTAATTCCACCCGTTGCTACAATAGTGTTATCCACTTCAAGCGGTATATTGACAGCCTTCGCCAATAAATTTAATTTTCAAGCTAAAAGTAATAAACTAAATGCAGAAATTGAAAAACTAAATAAACTTAATGAAAGATTTGACTTTGTTGTCTCCTGTAACGGAAATCTTGCTGAGGCAGCCTATAATCAGATTATTTCTGAATTGACATAAAATTTGTTAATACATTTATTAACGAATTTAAATATCTCATCCAGAAACCAATGCGGGTGTCATCACAAACCTCATTAGTAGAGAATCTGAAACGTAATGAAATCCTAAATCGACAAACGTTATATTTTTTCGTAATATTAATTTCAAGTCTAAATTCTTTCGATTTGGGTCTAGATCTTTTACAAGTTTTGAAATAAATTGTCTAATATTCAATAAAGGTGTACCCTCTTGAGGTGTTGCTATTAAATTAATGCGAACTAGAGTTATTTCCAACTCACTAAACATATTTCTCGGTAGTTCTTCAATTATTGTTAAAAGTAAACATTTCAAATCAGTTGTTAAAACTGAAAGAATTCCTTCAACGTCAGAATTAAATTCTTCATTATTAAATAATCTACTATATTCTAAGGTAATATTTTGCAAATGATTATATTTCATAAGAAATATTTCGCTGTAATTAATTCGTAGGCCTTGTTCTCTGGAATATTTTGATATAATGGTCAATACATGAGAACAAATGGCCATTAATTTCTTCAAATCAACATTACCTTTCATGCGAGCAATCTGTAGATACTTTTTGTTTAGCGCATCATACATTTCACTTGGGAAGCCAACATTAAAAATTAAATTATGCTTCATATCAACATCTCCGTTCATTGAACCACCATTCACACTGAGTTTCGTATCAATATTCTTTTGTAGAGCCAAATCATTAGCAACTACGTTTTGTTCTACTTCTTTTAGGATGCCTACTCTCAAATTTTCACCAAATTCGCTAACATTACGATTGCAGTACCCCTTTGTGATGACATCCGCATCGCTTTCTGGCGGGTGTTTAACGTTTAAAATTCCATTGTTGCTCATATTAACATCTCCGGTGATATCTCCTCCAGTTTTGTCAACTTTTGTACTGTCGAGTCTATCAACAAGCTTGACAATTGGTCTGAAAACTGAATCTACATGCTCCATCAAATCACCAGTTGTTGAATGCGATTTGCCACCAGTTTTCGATATAGTACTCATTTTATAATAAAAATTTGAATGTTATATAAAAAAATGTTAAAGTATACAAACTACGGTGTAACGTTGACTAAAGATCAGGTCCAAAAACTAAAGAGCGCGTGCGATCATGATAGAGAGGTTAAAATACGAATATCAAAAAAGAATTTGACGGGTAATACGAATCTTCCTCTCACCCAAACTCAAATTAATAAAATTAAAAAGGCTACATCTGGAATAGAATTGTGTCTGAGCAGAGCACAATTAAAGTACATGAAAAAGAATGGAGGATTTTTGCCGTTCTTGGCAGCAGCCATTCCCGCCATCGTGGGAGCTATAGGTGGATTGGCAGGTGGAATTAGCTCGGCAGTGAATTCGACTAGACAGACAAATGAATTGAAGAGACATAATCAAGAATTGGAAAACATAACCAAGCAACAACTCGGCGCAGGCTTAATCAGTGATGCAATTGCTCCAATTCCGGTTGCAGGCAAAATGCTATCAAATGCGTTGAAGAAATTTGGGCTCGGTGGATGCGTCAAGAATTTGAAAGGAGCTCAGTGGGGTAATGGATTATATCTATAGAGAACAGGATCAGGAGTTTTTTTAGGAAGACAGGGGGAGGCATAAACTTCCCCCAATTTCTAAAATCATTCAAAACCATCAAACCGCTAAGTAACTTTGATATTATAAGAAAAATGCAAAGAGCTAAAAATTCCAAATTTTAAAGGTGTATGCATGCGTGATGAATTGAAAGGATCAATTAATAATAACGAATGTCTAATTCTTAATATTGACGACAGCTCCGGAGACGGAACACATTGGACATGCGTCTACAGCAAAGATGGCAAATGTTTATATTTTGACAGCTACGGTTTCGTGCCTCCTTTGGAAGTTCAGAATTATTGTAAAGGTAAAGAAAATTATTACAACACATTTAAAATTCAAGCACCGAACTAAGTCATATGCGGTCATTACTGCATTTACGTGCTTTATAAACTGAATAATGGGAGTCCATTTAAGGATGTGTTAGATGAATTATACGAAAGAAACAATTTAAAATAATAACTACTGAATAAAAAAGAGACATGGTAGACTTGAATACTGACTATTCGGAAATTTATCAGAAAATTTACGGCAGCAACTATGAGAGCAAACACCACGATATATTTCCAAAAAATATATTTATGATACTAGCTGGCAGCACCGGTTGTGGTAAGACAAATCTAATGATGAACTTTATTATGAAAAAATTAGTGCATTACGACGACATAATGGTGTACACAATGACACCCGACCAAGACGCGTATAAATTCCTTTGGGATTGCAATGAAGAATCAAAAAGGAAGTCTAAAACAAATAATGATATTGTTACTTTTCACAACCCAGATGATGGAATTGTTCATCCTTCTGAACTAGATATAAATAAAACACATGTTGTAATATTTGATGACGTCATGAATGAAAATCAGAAAGATATGACAGATTACTTCTGTCAAGGTAGACATAATAATGCTAATGTATTCTATTTATGTCAGAGCATTCATAAGCTGAAAAAACATGGAATTCGACAAAATGCTAATATTTTTATTCTATTTCGACATGATAAAAAGTCGCTGAAATATTTCTATGACACTCACGTAAGTGGTGATATGTCATTTGAAGAGTTTGAGAAAATATGCAATGAAGCTTGGAAGAATAAGCATGGTTACGTTGTTATAAATCTGTGGGAGGAACCTGAACGTGGTAGATATTTGTTAAATTACAATGCAATGCACATACCTGAAAAATACCTAAAAATACCTAATAATACCTAATAATACCTAACAATAACTAATAAACAAAATATATGTATGTAATAAAATGAGGGTGGAGTTTGATATTAACCGGTATAACAAGGCCAAGAACGAAGTCAAACAAATGTTTCTGAATGAGAAACTTGGTAATCAACAGTCATATGAGAGCCAAGCAAAGTTATTCAAACCGTTAATCGACACTACGAAGGAAACGGCTAAAACTCTTGAACAAAAGTTTGTCGACAACAATCAAAACTTGAGTAATCTTTTAGTTCCGTTTACTAATCAATTGATGCGTTCAAATGATCAAAGAGAGGCTATACAGGCAATGCCATTTTATGATTCCCCAATTCCTGAACGTGAATCTACACCAAGGAGGAATCCTTTAATTATTAATTTAGATAAGGATCTCAATGAAAGTGACCGAGAGAATCTAGATCTACTCGACCTGAAGCTTCCAAGTGAAGTCTATGAAAATAATGAAATTGAAGCAACATTAAAGGAGATTCAAACGCATAATAGACGAATAGGGCAGTACTTGGGAAACAACAGTAAAAAGACTCCAGCTGAGAAAACGATATGCGAGTCTCAACAGAAAACATTGGAAAAGTACAAGAGCATATTAACTAAGGTAAAAGCAGGGAGTGAGCTCGTCGGCGAAGGATTAAAGAAGAAAAAACTAGTTAAAGTAAAGCGTGGTAGAGGCAGACCTAAAGCAGACCAGGTTATAATTTATGAAAGCCCAGATCAATTGGTTCATCTATTTGATGAAAATATTGCGGCTCTACAAGCTGGAAGCACTGGAGTGTATACTACCGCAGTTAGTATTTTGGATGAGCTATTAAACATTAGAGTAATCACCAAGAAGGATTACGACGATATATATAAAATCCATTTCGAAGTTCTCTAAAATATCCAATTTAAAAATTTAATCCTGCTATAAAAAATGGCGAAATTAACTCTGTCGAGCACATCAACAGATTTTACTACATATCTGCATCCTCCAATAAGATTGGATCGCGACAGAAAGTATGAAGTAGTATTTATATCTCTGATGACGTACAATTCAATTCCTAACATCACGGAAGTCAACAATAAATTTAAATATTCCACCGACGGCGGAAGTACTTGGAAAATAATCACGCTTTCAAAAGGTGCTTACGAATTAAAAGATATTAACGCTACAATTCAAAGAGAAATGCTAGAAAACGGCGACTACGATGCAATTAATGAAAAATATTATATAAACATAAGTCATTTAATTTTCAAGACAATTTTGACTATATCAGATGAAAAGTAAATGGTTGATTTCGGACTGGAAAATTCAATAGGGCCTACTCTTGGCTTCACCAATGAAAACGCCTGCTTATCACAAGGAATTCATCAATCTCCAAATATAATAGATATAGAAAAAGTCAATTCGATACAAGTCCATTGCGATATTGCTATTGGTAACTATCTTAATGGTAAAAGATCTAATGTTATTCATACATTCACCCAAAGAGTAAATCCAGGCTATAAGATAATAGAGAATCCTACTCCTGAATTGATATTTTTACCAATAGTTAATAGGCTTGAAATTGATAGCATAAGCCTTCGGCTGACTGATCAAGACAACAATCCCATTGATCTGATGGGTGAAAAAATTACTATAATTTTACTTATTAGAGCCCATTAAAAATATATTGTATTTATTAAAACAATGATTGTCAAAGAGAAATGCAAAGCATACAGTTCAAAACAAACTCTAATACATGGACGGGGGTTTGTCGATACACTGAAAGATATGGGTTCATACGTCTATCAAAATAAAGATTTAATTGCAAAACCGATGTTAGGAGCGGTGGGAGATATTGCTGCATTTGGTTTGACAGAGGGCGGCAAAGCACTCATTAGAAAGATAGCAGCCGAAAAAAGCAAAAATGAATACAATAGTCGGCTAACTCCAGAATCGCTCGAGATATTAGAAAAACTAAAAAAATCAGGTAGTGGATTAAAACGATTTTAATTAAAAAAATTTCGTACATATATAAAATGGAAACTGAATTGCCAAACGAAATTTTCACACAACCATCGTCAATAATTGTTGACAATAGTGTAGAAAGTTGTCAATACTCGTCTTTTATTCCACAGACTAAAGCGGACTTTGATTCTAATGGTCATGTTATTGAAATTGATATTCCTGCAAGTGATTCGTATTACAACCCAGCTAAAAGCTTCCTTAAAATAAAGGGAAGATAAGTTCGAAATGACAATGGCAATGCTTTTGATAGAACAGCTCAAATAGCTTTGATAAATAATGCTATTCCTTACTTCTTTGAAAATATTGAATATATTCTAGGAGGTAAATCAATTGAAATATTACGTTTTCCAGGACAGACTACGTCAATGTTGGGTTACTTGTCTTATCCTGACGATTTCAATAGCAGTGCGGGATTGAATCAATGTTGGAGAAAGGACACTAATGTAGGCGCAGTATCCTCCAAATATAGACAATCTCCAGCAGTTGCACCAGGCGGCGACATTGCTGCCAATCTTTTTACACCGCAAGAAAATCCAGATTACAATGAAGGATTTGCGATTCGCCGACAACTTCTAATGAACAACGATGCGCCAGGTCAATTTTCATTCAACATTGCATTTTCGCATCTATTTGGATTTTCCGATTATAACAAAGTACTTTACAATTTGCGACATACGTTGCGACTCACTAGAACGCCTGACACATCAGCAATTCATAAAGCGAATAACGTTTTTGAAGGTAAAGTTTCACTAACGGATATTAGGTGGATGGTACCAAGAATAAAACCGTCAGTTGAAATGATAACTTCACTGCGAGAGTCTGTTGTAAGTAAAAGGAAAATTCCAGTAAGTTTTAGCAGAAGAACTGACCAACATACTACAGTTACGCAAAACGTGCAGGAATTTGAATGGATGATCAATAGAGACGCTGGAATGAACAAGCCTAGATGGATAATTGTTGGATTTCAAACTGACAAATCAAGAACAGAGGAACAAAATCCAGCTGTGTTTGATCACCTTAACTTGACGAGTGCTTTTGTTGAATTGAATGATCAGAGATATCCTGCTGATGAACCTAGAATAAACTTTGCTACAAATGACTATGTAGATTTCTGCGCTATGGCAGATGAATTTAAGAAAGAACACTTTGGTTTTAATCATTTAATTGGAGGTACACAGATCGATATGATGAATTACAAAAAGCTATTTCCACTTGTAGTCTTTGATGTACGACATCAGAGTGAAAGAATCAAAAATGATGTTATGAATATGAAACTTAATTTTAAATTTAGTCAAAATGTTCCAGAACATACTCATATGTATGTTACGATACTTTCCGACAGAGTGATGTACCTAACATCCGATGGTCGGACTCCGATTATTATAGATTAATAAGTTTTCTAAAATGAAATTACGTTATAAAATTTTATAACATCATTTAAAAATGTACTGTTTGAAATGTAAAAGGAAAACTGATTCTACACAGACGCAGGAAAGGTTAACTGCTAATAATAGAAAACAGCAATTTGCTATTTGTGGAGTGTGTGGAAGTAAAAAGTCAAAATTTGTCTCGGGTCAGGGTGTGTTTAATAATGTGTTATCGGCAGTTGGAAATACGGTTGGAGAACTACATTTACCTGCCAGACGTGGAGAGTACGTACCTAACGGTTCATTTAATAATCTCAACAAGTATTCGTACTGCGGTCCAGGCACAAAGTACGAACTGAGAAATCGCGAAGGTTATCAGGGTATAAATGAGTTGGATGGAATGTGTAAATTGCACGATCAGTTTTATACTGCCAATCCTGATACTGCGAGCAGAAATATAAGCGATAAAGCTTTGGCCCATCGAGCATACGAAATTGCTAATGATTCAAGATTTGATAGTGCGCAAAGAAATATGGCTCAAATAGTTTACCACATCATGAAAAATAAGGCAAAGTTTGGTCTTGGTGTTGAGTCAAAAAACGAATAGAGGGGTCCAGCGAAGAAATAGGTTTGAAGCAAAACGTTGGACCCTTTGAAGAATTGGCTAGAGAATTGCACAAACCGATTCGTAGGAAATTTACTAGACGACAAGTACACGTATTTGAAGTTGACGAAATATGGGGAGCAGATTTAATCGAAATGCAGGAATGGAGTAGAGTTAATAAGGGCTACAGATACATGCTTAACGTCATTGATGTTTTTTCTAAATATACATTTAGCGTTCCGTTGAAAGAGAAGAGAGGTGAAACGGTAACTGAAGCTTTCAAACTAATTGTGAAAAGTTCAGATAGACTTCCAAAATTCTTGTGGGTTGATCAGGGCAAAGAATTTTACAACAAAAACATGGATGATTGGTTAAAGAAAAATAATATAAATAGATACTCTACATTTGGAGAACATAAATCAGCAGTCGTCGAACGATTCAATAGAAGTATCAAGGAAAAAATGTGGAAAAGATTTACTGCGGAAAATACGAGAAATTGGATTGATATGATTGACGATTTAATTGCAGAGTATAACAACACGAAACATTCGACTGTAAAAATGACTCCAATTGAGGCGAGTAAAAAGGAAAACGAAGCATTTATAATTAACAGTAGGAAGTATAGAAATTTGGAAACGAATCGAAAATTTGAGGTTGGCGATAGAGTTAGAATTAGTCGGATTAAGGGTGTGTTTGAAAAGGGATTCCTGCCAAATTGGTCCGAGGAGGTGTACGTTGTAGACAAAGTAAAGTATACATCGCCTGTTACGTATATATTGAAGGATCAGTCGGGTGAATTATTAGAAGGAGGTTTCTACGCAGAAGAACTACAGAAAACTAATCAAGAATTGTGCAGAATTCAAAAAGTTCTACAACGAAAAAAGATTGAAGGTGTCGAACACGCCTTGGTTAAATGGGTGGGTTACAGTAAGAAATTTAATGAATGGATTCCCGTAGAACATTTGGAAAATGTTTAAAGAAATAATTTTGTAAAAATTTTAAAAAATCTCAAAAAATAATTTCTATTTAAATAAATTTTCTTACATATATAAAATGACAGCTACAAACTCAAACTCGGAAATATTAAAATTTCAAAATCTCAAGATTGGAGATAAATATATTGTAATGGGATTGAAACCCATAAATATAAAATTTGGTAAATCGTATATACTATAGGTTGTACAAAATGAGGACGATACCCCTGTACAAATATGGTCCACTAAAAAGATTAATGAATATATTACAGAGAAAGAGTTGGAAAAGAACCCTGAAAGATTTGAGTTTACAGTAAGAGAAATCAATTATGGAAAACATAAAGGAATGTTGCATGCAGAGGTTGATGGTTGCAATACAGATGGCGATGATGTTAGAGTTATATGGTTGTAAAGGAATTATTTTCAAACCAAATGTGATTTGAAAATATTAATAAAAATATGTTTTATATATATTTAAGCTATAATGTCCGTAAGCTAGAGTGTGCACGCCATCGTCCATGATTACTCGCTTATCGTCATCTGCGCTGAGAGCAACTTTATTGACTTCCTCAGTATAGAATGAAAAAATTTCTTGACTGAAACGGAATATTCTGAAGTCAGCCCCCTCACGAGGGGGGCAAACTTTATCCATAAAAATATGTTTTATATTTATTTACGTAATCTACAATGACCATACGCAAAAGTATGTATTCCATCTTTCATGATTACTCGCTTATCGTCATCTACGCTCAAAGCTACTTTATTTACTTGTTCACTGTAAACGTCATGCAAGTGAGATCTGATGACGTTCATGCTTCTCATTTGATCTCTTTTCTCAAACAGACAATTTCTATAATCCTCATGCGTTATTGTTCTTTCAACAACACTCTTTTTAACACCTTTACATTTCTTGTGCTCCTCGTCTGCCAATTTATAAGAGTATAGCTTTGCTCTCAATCCAACAAATTCTTCAATTTCCTTTCCACAAGCTTCGTCTTCAAACATTCCAATGACTTTCTTGTTAACTCCAGTCTTAATGCCTGATGGATGAACTCTCGGATAATCGCTAGTGTCAAATCTGCGTTCGACGTCATTAGATATGTCTGCGTAAAAATCTTCCGTTTGTATTTCGTACATCAACGAATTCGTGTCTGTAAACAACAGCTTGGCTTTATCATTGTATTTTTCCTTTATGTAATTATAGTGAAATTCGTACATTAAAGTTTTACTTAAATCTAATATTGCCATACCTAGGTAGATTGGCTTATTATACAGCAATTTAGTTTTTCTCATGTGGACGCCGACAAGATTTTCGTCAAATATCACTGTTCGGTCATAGTACGGCTTTGCAGCTAATTTAACAGCCTTTTTCCTATCATCAACCAATCTGAAATCTATCCTATTTTCAATATTTTCCATTGTATTTCCAAAAACGCTATTGTTCATTAGTTTAAAGAAATCTTTCTCAAAGTCGTTGGCAGCCTTAGTGCGTAGCTGTGTATTTAAATCGATGTACGTTTTAAGCCATGGACTTTCTTCAAATTTTATGCCTCTGTGTATTTTGGTAATTTTCATACCCAAGCTTTCGTACAATTTCAAATTCTCGTAATGTAATATGTACTTTGTTTTACCTTTCAAAATCGGTATCAATTTCTCTACTTTATTCACTTTCATAAAATCGGGGGCTAGAGGATAGTCATTATGCAAGTCGTGCAGCGCTGCAGGATATTCCAAGTCAACTTCGAGAATACACTTCATTTCTTTCCAGATCTCCAGTTCTTTTTCAGTCATCCATTCGAACCCGCGTGTGGGTAGGGGCTTACTCATCGAGTAGCCATAAAGGTTATTCGAATCTAGGTATTTGATAAATTTGGAAGGTTCATCAACGTTAAAATTTTCATCCATGTATTTATTATTGGCTTTTGCGTAACGGTTTGAAATAGTACTTAAGCCACCTCATATTCCGTGCTTAATCATCAGCAGCATGTCGTAGTCACTTAACAATTCGAGTTTGACTTCAGTTTTTCTCAGAGCAGCATCCCAAGCTTGTCCTGGCGAGGTGTAGTACCACGCGGGATCTAATTTATAGTGGATCATACATACATCTCTTAAATTTTCAAAGACATCTGCTATTAAAAGCACATCAGATATATTGTACAAGTCGTGATAGTCTCGAAATGTTTTACAACCAAACTCTCTCCAAACACTCTTTGCGTGATTATAGTCATCATCACTGATACTGGTATCGTTAAGTTTTGAGTAGAAAGCTTCCTTTGGCGGTAGTTTGGTTTCATTAAGTCTTTCTAACGAACTAATATAATCGTATGAGTAAACTCCTTTTCTCAAAAGCAAATCCAAATGCTTTCCATAGTACTTACTTGCAATATTCTTACACTGATCTTTACTTAGATTCATTGAAAGTGTATCAAGACTCGAAGCCATAAACCTAAAGCTATCGATAAAACGCAATTCTCTTTTCACTTGGACTTCTTTACCTATTTTATTAATATACTTGTCAACCAACACTTCCCTAGAGAAGCTGATATACTTTTCTTCGTTACACGGAATACAAGTAATGTTTCCACCTGCCAACTTCTTTATAAACAGATGACTGTCGTATCCAGATAAATTGTGAAAATCTACTGGAAAGAATTTTGGAATCTTGTATTGTAAATTACATTCATCGTGTGCTGCCCCCCGGAATTTACCAGACAGATGACAGTGATCCCTAACACGATCGTCGCCCAGCTCTTTTTCGCATATATGACACACTGTTGCTTCATTGAATTTCTTCTCGTCAGATTTAGTGTAAATCATTGGTTCAGAAAACTTGAATTGATTGTATATTTCTTTAATATTTTGCTCTAAAGTGTCAAAGAATATTTGAGCAACATCGTCATCATCATTCTTTGCAGTAAAAGTGACTGGAGCTTGCGAGTAAATGCTATCATCAAAACATTTGATGTAATAACAGAATGAACTAGGTGTATGCTTCTGGAATCGGTTAGTGTATGACATGCTTGGGTCCGGCTGACATGTACCAATCCGATCAATCGGTTTAATAAATGACTCGAAATCTGCGTAAACTATGAATGGTACTCTCATCGATTTTTTGTAGTGATTGAATTTCATAAACGTTCCAGGTTTAGGTAACTCTATTTTTTGAGCGTCATGCTGTGAACAATACTCAATGTGATTGTTAAGAGCTTCTTCACGAGTGAAACCATTTAAGCATCTCCGACAGTAATGCATTGCATTGTGATTTCCTGTTGCCATCAGTCTATTAAAGTTTTTAATCCAGCAGTAATGTTTATTATCATCTTTTGATATAAGCAACAAATCTACTGCGTTTTGACTATTAAATGTTGAAATCCTTAATGGTATTAATTCTTCTTCTTTGGCCCACGCTTCTAGCTTTTCATATCCAAACAATGAATTGATACATTGTTATTCTTTTCAACAAATTTATTAATATCTTTCAAATTAACCGGAAAATCAATACCATTCCAGTCAAATTCTTCAGCCTGCTTCTTTAATTGTTTATCAATGAGCTCAGAGTTTTTTCCCACTTGATTGAAGGCTCCTGTAATGCACCATTTGAAACATTGATCGTCTTTATTTTTCATATTTATAATAGCCTTTTTATCAGCTAATTTTTTAGGAAGAGGAATGTAGGAACTACCTCGAAGTGGTTTATATTCAACAGTATTGATTTCTAATTTCATCACCCTGCGAAATCTCAAATTACTACCCCGCATCTGAAAATTAGCCATCGACTCTAGCATTTTACCTTTAGTCTTTTCATACACCTCTGCGGTATCTGTGGATGGTAAAATTATTTCAGTTTTTGAAAGAAAAGGAGCGTCATAAGATATTATTTCCCCAGACTTTAAATCAACCTTCTCCATCGTACATGTAAGTTTTAGATTAACTTTTGTCTGAGAATTGTTATTTAATACATCTAGCACTTGTGGTTGAATACTGCTCAGAAATGACACTGCATCAACTCCATCTCTACCGTCAATGACATATTTCTTTGTGAATCCTTTTAATGCTGATGTCGTTTCTATGACGTCATATTTGTTTGTCATAGTCTGGGTGAATATGTTCGCAACTTTAGACTTTAGCGCTTTAAAAGATTCGCTTATCGGCTTTTTAATTTTTGCTGGTACATAGCTTGTCAGCCAATCCCAATATGATTTGATAGTTGCCATTATTCCAGTCTTAATTGGTGTAAGAATCTCAGTTTTTATATCAGGCACCGGTGTGTCGAGCAAATTGCCATAATGTCTCTTGGGTGATGATTTATATTTAGTTGGAACTAAAATCGGTTGTTGAATATCTGGTACAGGAGAATTGAGCAAATCTACAACACCACCGATTGTTTGTGATGTCGATGACAACGCATCAATAAGCTCTGCCTTGCGAAGAGAATAGTATCTTTTAATACCTCGTTGCTTCGCGACAAGTCGCAATTGTTTCACCGTTTGAGTTTCCATTTTATATATGTAAGAAAAAATATTTAAATAAAATTCATATATTTTTAATTTTTATTTTATTTTCATTTTCTTTTCTATATTTATGTTTTTGCTATTCACGGAATGAGTACCACTCCACTACTGAAGCTCAACTTTCCAGCTGTTTAACGTGTAGGCTGCAGCAGAGTCTACTCGTGTAGACTCTGCTGTCTAATAAAAAGATTATACCTGCTGATGTGTAACTCAGTGTACCACATACATTAGCTTAAGACACATCTTCGCTGTGTCTAATTTTAAAAGTCCTCAACATATGGAGGCAGTTGATCTAGTTTCTTGTTGCCTATGAATTTGATATTTGGGTAACAGTAAATATATTGATTGCTTCATAAAGTAACTACATTTATGAATTTTGGAAAGTATACTGTAGAAATATACACGTATAGGCTTTTCACTTTCGCTTTCCACAGAGTTACAACATCTGAGCATCGGCATCGAGTAGCTGTGTCTTTTTACTAGAGCTTTTTACAGCGCTCAGTATATATAAACATCCAGCTGTTATTTTAAGCTAAGTATCTGAGAGTATACTCTGCTGTCTCGGGTATAGGCTTTTACATACATGTATAGTTACTTTAAGGTAGCTGAACAGCTGCGTTATTTTAACCCGACCGTTTACAGCTAGGCTAGGAGAGTGGTTATCATACTTTCAGTACATACGTTGATGACAAGGCTAATATAGATATAAGCTTAGGTATCAAGGCATGTCTGTGCTTAATATTCATGGAACATTTATGCATCAAGGCTAATATAGAATTTAGCTAGGTTTTAAGGCTATTCTATGCTTGAAATGATTAACGTTCATCTGAGTATGCTTAATCAAGGCAGAGCAAGGCTAAAAATAGAATTTAGCTAGATTTTAAGCTTAGGTTGTACTTGAAACAAAAAAACTAGCCAGACGAGTACATTTCCTACTACTTGAAGAGGAAGGCGGAAGACAGAGAAGAGTGGAGGCGTTATGTACCATGGACCTGCCAGTAGGTAGTGCACTAAGATATATATATATATATATATATATGCACTATATAATTTGTGTAATTTAGGAGGCTTTATATATATGTATATATATATATATATATATATATATATATATATACTGTATATATATATATATATATATAAATATATATATATATATATGTGGTTCGCTCCATTTTGGACCGCACACTCTGCTCATCAGAATGGATTTGGTGCTTTAGTGTCAATATTGTCGTGGACAACAGTAGCACAATAATGCTGTCGTTGCTGTTGTTGTTATATGCATTGATCAGTTAGTTGCACGTAGGCCTATACCACATCATCATAGATGTAATTACTCCGCCATGCAGATGAGGTGGTTCTCATTTACGTGGAATTATGGATGACCTTGAATAGTAGCGCACTGCAGTAGGCCTATGGATTGATTATTAATACCAAGAAACCAAAATGGTGAGAGTGTCTAGAAAGTTAGAACAGGTATATGTTTTCCGCTATTTAGGACACACGATGAAAAATATGAAATGTGTTTTCTGCTAAACTTATACTATGTATCGTCACGGTAAGTGAATGCCTTTTTAATCGGACGAGGTTACTTGACGTAGAAGCGAGGATTTTCCAGCAGTACCTGCATTGACAAAATGTGAGCGATATTAGAAAGTTTTGTTGTAGGCTACGTAGGTTGAGAGATATTGGCATGGGTTGCAATAGATTCTTCAGAGGTGGGGAGTTAAACTAAATAGCTTTTAAGGCATATTTTTGACTAAATAATTGTAAGCATTATCATTCAAACAAGTCCGTATCTATATCGAGACTGATGAGCTGTTATTCTCTTCTTAAGTATCTAAACTCATGCTTCCTGTGAGAAATTAAACCTATGGAATATATCTTTATTATAAAACGATAGAACGTCACAGAAACTTCTCTACAACCTCCAACTCTATTCTATTTTCTACAAAACATTTAAATGTAGACCTACGTTTCTTTTCCTGTGAATCATTCTGAGCAGAACACGTAGCCCTAGTAAGGACTGTAGTTGATAAGAGATTAGGCCTATCACCTGCATAACATTACTCCAATAAATATAATTAAAACTTATATTAGAGAAAAGCGAACCAGAATGGTTTGGCAATGCGGACTAAACAAAAGTAACATTATTAAACAAAAACTACTAATCGTAATATTAATAACAATAACAATAAATACATAATTAAAATAACTAATACGACCCTTGACAAATTTGACAGCATGACAAATATTTATTAGGTCTACAATGCATTAAATACTTTGTCAAATTTGAAAACTTGTAAAAATTTTATTTCACTAATGTATTTGTCTATAAATTATTAAATAGCAGATTATAAGGAGGGGACCGAAGGCCCGGAAAAATAATTGGTATGGGGCCCACTAAGTAAGGGCCGTCACCAAATAATTTAACTCTGGTTTCGTATGTTAGCGTGTGCATCGTGATTGGAGAAATGCGTAAAAGTTATATGCTGCCGGGAACCGAACAGGGAATGCCTTGGTTCGGCCTCAAGTGCGCAGATCATTACGCTATAATTCACTTCAGACACACTTCTCCATGGATTAAATCAATTGGAATTCATTCCTTGGGATTCTTTTTGCAAGCTTCATCTTAAAATTTTAAAGTGTCTATTGCATTAAAATAAGTGTAATTGTCTACAAATTATCAAATAGGTCAATAGATCTGGAGCTTAAATGCTATAGAGCATGCAGGCCAATTAATTTGAGTGTTCATGCATCGAATGTAAGGTTGAAACTGGACAAGCCTATGAAGTCTTGGTGAGATAATAATAACAGTAACAATAAAGGTTTAACTTCCGTTTCCTCATACAAGGATGATGTCAGGGACGTCCCTCCCATCACATGTCACTACAAATCGATTCATCGCAAACGATCTGAAAAAATGTGCTGAAGAGAAGAAAATGATAATAAAAATGGTTGAAAGGTAAGCCCTATAGGTGAGAGGATTGAATTGAAACCCCAACCTCCGGTCTAAACGGGCACTGCTCTGCTGTACAATGATGTAACGGGGAGCGATTCAGTAGAATCGTTTAAATATCATTTCTTGGAAGCAGTCATACAAATCTTTCACGTGCTGGCTAAATGGTAAATGCTCATAGTACAAAGAGACTACTTTTTAGTACAAACTCTGTCAAAGTCATGCAGTACTCTAACTTGTAGAATTGATAATAACTTCGTAGAAAAATTGTGTGCTGGGAGATTCCAGTTTTTTATATGGGCGAAGAAGGGCAGTGGTAACGTATAGCTGAGAGATGAGAAGAGAGAGAGAGAGAGAGAGAGAGAGAGAGAGAGAGAGAGAAAGAGAGAGAGAGAGAGAGAGAGAGAGAGTGAGAGTGACAGAGAGAGCCAGTAATGATTGTATAGACAAGATACGATGACATAAATTTCTTCCATACTGACTCGTTTGACAAGAGCGCTAAGCGAGAGAGAGACCTAGAGCTGCTACTCTAGTTTGTTAAACGAAGAGGTACATGTTGTTATTCCGAAATATGTGTATGTTACTGTTTGAATTGTCATAAAATATAAATGGGACCCACTTGTATACTATATACCGTATATATATATATATATATTATATGACAATATATATATATCTATATATATATATATATATATATATATATATATATATATATATATATATATATATATATATATATATATATTTCCTATGTTAGGGAGGATATACCAATATAATGTTTAGAAATATAGGCCTGCGTCTCTTTCCTCCTTTGAGAATGAAGTTAAAGCCTGTGTAAGTCACTTGTTGCTGCATGAAAATCCATTCAGTCCAAGCTCTTTTCAAATGTGCTCATAGATGTAAAAGCTAAAAGCTGGTAAAGCAGTGGTTAACGTCAGTTTCTTCACTCTAAAGCGATGTCAGAGACGGGAGAGCCCAGGATTCAAACCCCGCTCCTACTGATCCGAGGTCGAGCATCTTACGGACCTTATGCAAAGTAAATCAATACCTTTAGCTATTCATTGGTCCACAGAAAGTCAGGAAAGATTTGATTCCAGGGATTTAAAGTACGCAAGTCTTATTTGACACACTGGCTAATGCTCGATGAGAGTCGCCTGTAACGATTTTTAATATTATTACGATTTATTCAATGAAATCCTTTCAGATGAAAATGTATTGGACAATTTGCTTCATTGCATCAGCATGCTTGGTGCTGCTGATAAATCTGCCTACAGCAAGAAGTATGTTAACCGCTAATCCCTTTATTTCAAATGAAATATTTTTTTAAATGTAGATAATTTTCAATCAATCAATAAGAATTTAACTTCCGGTTCCTCGCCATAAGGCAATGTCAGGGACGTCTCTTGCAGACACTACACAAACAGGAGCCAAAGCACCACACGATGACGACTGAGTACACAGAGACCACAAGAGAATGCGAGCTCATTTTGTATACTATTTAAATGCCAGTAGTAAATGCCAGTTTAGTACTCTTATTCGGCGCTGAGTAAGTCTGCTGACGAATAGTCAATACCATGATGTACGTGTAATATCGTGAAAACTGTTCTATTTAACTTAAGAGGGAGAACATTTATCCGTTTATCCCTTCTTCATTCGGACCGGAAGAAATCCAGTTAGAAAGTTGGTTGGATTCTAAAAGCAAGGGACGCAATTCTGAACAGCTATATCGTCATAAGATGCCTAAAAGACTGAACAAATAAAATGGAAGGACAGGTATTCTTAGGGGAAAACCCGGAACATACTGCCACAACAGTGGAGAATATGAAACAGCTACGTAGGTTTACATTGAAGAAGATTCTAAAGCAGGTTGGAAGAACTAAGAAATATTGATTTCATTGGAACGATGCCACTTGCTTTAACAGAATAATTAACTTACGTAGGAAAGTGGAGGTAGACCATGATCATCATCATCATCATGATGATCATGATGATCATGATCATCATCATCATCATCACCACCACCACCACCACCATCACCACCCCCACCACCAACAACAATATTACCTCTACTACCACTACCACTGCTACTAATATTATTAATCGTACTATCTTTAAACAGATTATAGATATTTTAATTAATAAAGATATTTTTAAAACTATATTCTTTAAGGTCAGTGTTCGATCTATCAGTTCAAGTGTCAGAACAATTCCTGCATTGACTACTACAACCAGTGCGACACAGCGAAAGATTGCTCTGATGAATCTGATGAACTTACTGAGGCTTGTCCAGACGGAAAGGGTGACTATAATTACATTTTTTTATTGCATCATTATTAAAAAGCACTTTCTTTTCCTGGCTCGTATGTGATTCGGGGCGGCCACTCATGTGTGTGGTAGTGATCATCAGTAGCGCGGCTGTTTCACAGGCACGGGATGCAGCAATGTTTTGTGAAACCACCTTGCATTCCCACCAACATACCAATTACCTTGAGATCGCCGCAGATATGCCACTAATGGTTTTTGAACTGAATGTACTGAAGAACTATATTCATATTTTCGTAGGATTCGTTCCTACGAAAATGCGAAGATGTAAGGAGTGGGCTATCGGAATACACGGTTTTACATTTCCATTATGTAGAAGAATGGTTTTCAAGCTTCGCTTAGAAGAATCGATAAATAACCGTCACTCAGATGGGACATGTGCCTGCATTAAGCTTGTGAATAGTCCATTAATATCAATGCAATAACATAGTGGACGGTCTACTGTGAAGATTACTGCCAAATCAAGGTTTCTTTTTCTATAATGACTGATGCGAACATCGTTCTTAAGTTAAGTTCCTTTCTTTCAGTCGGAACGCAAGAAGCTCATGTTGACGCTACAAAAATGGCAGTCCGCATGATGATCTCTCTGCTCTCTCCATACCATAGGTATAGCGAAAGCTACATATTAAATTTTCTCACTGCTTTCTATTGTATAGATTATACTGAAGAAGAATACATAATAGTGCCCAATTTTCTCAGTGGTTCTAACGGCTACTTGTATCAGATGGACATCAGAACAGGGAGAGTTAGACGCCTTCCCGGCACGACTATCAACGGCTACTCCAAAGTTGCTGTTGATTATGTTACAAACGATGTTTACTACACGGATGCCATTGCTATTCCACCATGCATACAAGTATTTGAGTGGATGACAAAATCTATCCGTAAAATCTACGAATTTTATGGTTAGTATTTTCAGCTGGCTTTCAGTAATGCTTTCAAATTATTAAATTTAATATTAAAATTTTGTCATTTCCGAAAGTTGTCTTTATATATAATGGCATTACTTTATAGTGCAATTACGCCAATTTGTAATTTTATTTTTCGTTTGGTTAGTATTTTGTTGAAGATTATAAATCTATCGTTAGGTTGACTGAACAGTTTACTGAATTATTTTTGCATATTTCGGAAAATTCTAGTTAAAATAAAACTAATAAAAATGATGTAATAAAAGTATAATGGTACGATTGTAATAGATCCAGAAACAGCACACAATATTTATGGCATGGCGGTCAGCAAAACAAACGATGTTATTTACTTTGGTGACCTACTCAATACTGAGATCATTGAAGTCGAGATCTCCACTGGATATTATAGCACCATTCAAATTGATATTTCAGCCTTCGCAGTGGTGCATGATGAAGCCAACAGGTAAAATCCTTTGACCTGTTTATTAATTAAATTTTAAATGTCGATATATTTCATTGTTAAGCACTACTATAATGTTTTAAAGTATGGCATACGGTTTCGTATAATAATAATAATAACACACTTTATTGTGAAATGATCAACTACGTTGATATCTATCACTTTTAATACCACGTGTTAAATCCGTTAGGCAATTTATTACATTTACTGTGTAAACAGTCCAGTGAATGTCCGAGATTTTACTCTCAGATCAGCGCGGCTGGGATTCGAACCCACGAGGGTTCAATTCACCTAGGGTTCTGATATGCTAACGAAGATATACTGCTTCGTTGCTGGCGAGGTCTGTTTATAACTCACCTAGAGCACTATCTGGCCTACAGGTATATTAATATTCAAAATGCACGTTTTGCATGTACCAACAGTGCGCACGTGAAACAAACACAATACTTGGTGTAGTGGAAGATTACACGAGACGTAACTCTTCAATGACAGAGACGTTCCTAACATTTACTTAAGACCACATATTAAGTTAAAATGCATAATTCTTCAATAAAGTAATATACGAAGATAAAAACACAGGCGAAGTGCAAATAAAACGATTTAAACGTTAGTTTCCATTACCCCATTACGCGTTAAGCATTTTAATTACTTGCTACATACATGCTCACTTGCTTGATTCTTCTTCCTATCGTATGTCGCACTCATTCAACCATCCTTTAGCAACTTCATCAGCAGTGTTTAGACGAGCCAAACAACCATCGAGCTCTGACGTGGGGTATTCTTCCACAATGTGATGCATAAATTGCAGCAGAGCACACACTGGCAAGAGTTATAAAAATATTGATATGAATATAGATATGTAGATTTGAAAATCTCTATTTTTCAATTTTGCAACTAAATTACATTTTATCAACTGTCTTTCAAGGGAGAAGCAATGACTATAAAATAAAAGTATGATAACTAATCTGTTTTACACCAGAGCTGCCCCACAACCGCTGCATAGGTGTTAATGCTAACTAGGTAAAATGTGTACAGTAAATGTTGTCAAAACTTTATTACGCACAACAGTTACTTGTACTACACTGATGTTGATCCTACACATCCTGGAATATTCAAGTTTGAGGTTGGGACCACAGCGGGCAGCATCATACCAATAATAACAACTGGTGTAACTAATACGAGGTGTCTTGTCATCGACGTCTCAGGTTTAGCAATTTTATTTTCAAATTTCAATTAGCAATAGTATTACAGTGTATCAAGTTAATTAACTTTGCGTTTTGCATATTAAAAAGGCTCATACGTGTATATGCTTTAGTTTATCGAAAGGCACATACATGTATATTTTTGAAGAGTATTATTCTACAATTAATTTTACAGTTTAATTATCAATTGATGTTTCAACACGATGCAGTTTTATAAAATATGTAAATATATTCATGTTCCCTTTTAATTGTTCTTTATCTCGTATTTACCTGCATTTTAATTTCGTTACTGAAATTAAATCTTTTTCAATTGTGATCCTTAACTGTTCATGAAATATCGAAATCCTTCAGTTACAGTGCTGATAAAACGGAATATGGTACTTTATGCTTACATAATTGCTACCATTTTCTACTAGGCTCAATTTCCAGAACTACTTCGATGGTTAGTATCCAAATACTTATCTATAGAATAAAACAATTCCTTAATAAGCACCTGGGATGTATTTGTTTTAAAATATTTGCATCTCTTAAAAATAAACTTCAAAATTAAAATATCTCTGCCTGATAGTTTACGTTTTTTCAATCTGCTTCAGGTGGAATAATGTACTGGATTGATTCCAATTTACTTCTATTGGAGTCAGCTGACGTAAATGGTGGCAATAGAAGGACTTTAATTGATATGGAACTGCCTGGAAGGCAGTATTTCTCTCTAATTCTTACTACGAATTTTCTTTTATATCTGCGATCGGATTTCCAGAGGTATTGCTTTAAACAAATGTTATTGCTATTTCGTTAATAGTAATAAAAAGAATATTAATTAAAAATAATAATTATTGGCTCATTATTTAAATAATAATAATTAACCAAACCTCAGGTTCTTTACACCCGGGGTAATAATACAAATATATAATAATTACTAAAGAATTAATTAAATTCTGACATTGAAAGATTATATATAAAATATTCTTTCTGAATACAGTAAAATTTGTAATACCTTGCAGCTGTTAAGCGGTATCACATTCCTCCATTACGCTCATATTATCGTTGCAACTGATTATTTCTCTAAGAATGAAGCGTGTTCATTCATTCAACGGAAGGTCCAGGGTAAAGGATAGGGGGTTGATCTAGCCCCAATATCTCAGACGACGGATACCATAGATTCAGACAATGAGGTTGAGAACGATCACAACACACTGAGCTGCGTTTTTTGTACAGAAAAGGTACATACATGTATATACGCAACGTTGCCATTCGCTATGTATCAAGTGAGTAGAGCTATGATCTCAGCTGCTACGGTGTCGATGAAGCTGATCACCACAGTGTTAAACGTTTCGTTAACGTGCTGGGATATTTGTGCAAGATTTGCAGGGATGACATGCTACGGGAGATAGTAGGCCTACAGCTTAGAAAAGACCCATCAGTATTCCAGTGAAAGATAATCCATGAGGTCAGGATGGGTAATGATTAAATTGCTTGGTAGATCAATCAATAAAAAGTACAAAATTGATCTAATATCTTGCAGATGGAATTCAATATTGATAAATGTAGGGTAATGAATTTGGGTAAAAATAGTTTAAATACTAATTACGTTCTAAACCACACAATACTAAAGTCGACTAATAGTGAAAAAGATCTAGGTGTATTGCTAGATAAGTCATTAAAGTTTAGAGAACAAGTTAATAAAGTAGCTAACAATGCGAATTCTGTTCTAGGTTTGATTAAAAGAACTATGACCAGCAAAAGAAAAGATATACTAGTAAAATTATATAAATCATTGGTTAGGCCTAAACTGGAGTATTGTGTCCAAGCTTGGTGTCCTAATCTAAAAGCAGATATAGATAAATTAGAGAAAGTACAGGCTAGAGCAACAAAACTGATTAAGGAGTGCAAGAATTTTACTTATGAAAACCGACTAAAATATACAGGATTAGTAACTCTGAAAGAGAGAAGAGCTAGGGGAGATCTGATAGAAGTGTTCAAAATTCTAAAGGGATTTAGTAAGGTTGATTACAACACTTGGTTTAATTTAACTAATAGCAGCAGAACTAGAGGTCATAAATACAAACTTGTTAAACTTAGAAGTAGATTAGATATACGTAAAAACTTTTTAGTCAGAGAATTATTTTTGGCTGGAATGAGCTTTCAGAGGAAGTTGTAGAAGAAAAATCCATAAATCAATTTAAAAATCCTAGCAGAACCCTTAGATAAATAAATAATAAAGGTTTAACGTCCGTTTCCTCGTCCAGGGATGATGTCAGGGACGTCAATAATAGCCAATCTAATGCGCAGCATCATAATCAACCACAGAACGACTACCCAAAAAGCCTCCGCTCCTGGGATATTGGTCTGTGATCAGGTGAGATACTGGGCTGGTGTTCAGATAGAGCGGCTATTGAAGGGCAAGCCACGGCGGTGCCTGTTACAATATCGTGCCTTAAAACAGCGGCTTGTAGGGTTTGAGTTCTCAGTATGAATTGTGCTAGAAGATGCTGAGGGAACTATTGGTGGGCGCTAGAGAGGAAATGTTGTTGGGTAGAGAGTTCCTCGAGACGACTGTAGAGATAATTCATGGGATCGTATGAGTCAGATGAGTTGAGCGGATCTGCAGCGCTGTTTGACATGATACCGTTGTGATCTTCCCCTCCTGTGTGACGCATCAAGGAAAGGGAGTAGCCAGGAGGTAGTGATGGAAGTGGTAGAGGTGATGATATTGTCTATGGATTCATCACGCTTTGACTTGAGTAATCGTCCAAAGCTCTCTTGATGTTTTCCAAATAGGGCACGTATTCATAAATATGCAGTGATCTGGCTTGTCACTCTCTTTGTATAGGATTATATTAGAGGCTACCATGTCATCAACCATGATGGGCTTCATTATCTCTTTAGAGCTGAACTGTTTTAATGCCGAGAGGTTCATGCCGACGTTGCTGCTGAAATGGTTGTAGCCTACGATAGGGGTAGGCTTGAAGCCCCAGCCAACGAAGTCAGCGAGGAATGTCATCTGCTTATAGAATTACTTTCGTAAACAATTTGCTACTTCTATTGTATATTTACGCTATTTAAATAAATTTAAAAAATTACACTATTCAATATTTCTACTAAGAAATGTGTTCCTTTGCTTATGATAGTGTCTAGGTTTGATGGGAAAGATATTAGAAGCAGAAGAAATGTTATTTATTTCGAATTTTGTATATTTTCAGATCTATTTTTGTCTTTGATTCACATTTTCGAGGTCACAGGTTTGCAAATCAGAGATTCAATAACATAGCAGATCTTGGAAGTAAAATCTTCAGCAATGGTTTGTGTATGGTCCTAACATACGCTACTTTTATTTCATTACTGAAAATGTAAAAGTACAGTGTTATTTGATATAATCGTTTTGCAAGTTTTAAGCATTTATGAACAAGGTTTTTAACATAAATCAAAATATGTAATTTATACATATAAACAGCACTATATTGAGATAGTTTAAAAAGGTAAAGTTTAAAATATGTCAAGAAATATATTTCTTAAAACTTTCTTGAAATTAACATTCATCTATCGTTGAATGCTTATTCGTTGACTGAAGTTTCTTATATTCCTAATCTATTAGTCCTACATTTAGTTATTTTGTTCCAAGAATATCCTTCAATTGTTTCAAAATTCGACATTCAATATGCCTGAGTCTTTTCATAAGGACCAGTATGAGTTGATCTATGAGAGCTGTCCATATTTTGCTCAAAGTTAAAATTGAATCAAGAAGTTACGGCCTCACACTGGCATACAGGCTATAAGTAACATTAAATGTGTGTAGGTACCATTTTAAAATATAGTTAAGTAAAGATGTGTAAAACTTTAAATTATGACTTTTATTAAAATTTTTATCATTTATTTCTAAAAGATGCCAATATATTTTATTTAGCAAAACTTTCTTTAATCTTTTATTACATTCAAGGCTAATACAAAAGCTCAATACGAATACGCCGTCACGAATCATTGTTCCGTGGAATATTTTTAATAGAAGGACGACTTTTAAGCCTCATTTATTGGAGCAGCTAACAAGCTAGTGTAGGCTTATACTCCACAACTTAATTAAACGGCCCTTTTCAGTATCGTTATTTTTTTAAATGGAACGACTGACATTTCGAAAGGCTTTGTTGAGTTTGATTTTTGCACTTTTGTCGTAGAAATGCTGTAATTTCATAACTACTGAAAATATTTTCACTAAATTTGCAGATTTTACGCAGAAATTCCTCCCATGCAAGCTCCGAAAATTTAGTAAAGATATTTTGAGTTTTGTTTAAGTTATTGAGATTTCGCTAGTGGATTTTTTCCCCCAGTCTGTATATGTATATATAAATAAATAAATAAATCATAAAGGTTTAACGTCCGTTTCCTCATCCAGGGATGATGTCAGGGACGTCATATACATGTATATACATGTATATATATACTATATATATATATATATATATATATATATATATATATATATATATATATATATATATATATATATATATATGGAAGGAAAAAGAGGCAGGGGCAGGCCGAGATTAGGTATGTTAGATGATTTAAAGACCCACTCATATTTGGAAATGAAGAGGAAGGCGGAAGACAGAGAAGAGTGGAGGCGTTATGTACCATGGACCTGCCAGTAGGTAGTGCACTAAGATATATATATATATATATATATATATATATATATATATATATATATATCTGTGAGTATTATATTTGAACTTAGAATGAAATTTGTTTTCTTGCGTACCTGGAAACTGATTTTAAACTCTTCAATAGCTTTAGCTTTATTGATAACATAACATAACAACAATTAGAGTGCTACAGTCATCAATGACTACATAGAGCACTATTGAGACAAAATCAAGCCGGCGAGCATAAGGAAGGTCCAAAAACGGCGCAAATTCCAAAATCCAGATAATAAGTCCGAAGTATCACTAAATATATTACAAAGTTTTAATAATACAGGGTGATTCTGACTCAATGAAACTACTTCGACGGCTATTAACTCTAAAAATTTATCCGAGCTTCCTATTTAATAATAATAATAATAATAAAGATACTACTACTACTACTAATAATAATAAGAATAATAATAAAAATAATAGTAATAATAATAATAAAGGTTTAACGTCCGTTTCCTCATAAAAGGATGATGTCAGAGACGTCCCCGCATCACATGTCACTAAAAGTCGATTCACCCCAAACGATCTGAAAAAGAAACATTTGCTGAAGAGAAAGAAAAAGATCCTAAATGGTGCCGGTCAGGTGATAAAAAATCAGTCAGGCAAGATGAAATCTATGGTGGGAAGAGATGTGTTTTCAACCTACAACGGAAAGTGGAAGTAGTAGAACATGAGCGAAGATCAGGAGGCAGAGAGTTCCAAACAGTAGGAGCGGAGAAAGAAAATGAACGTCTACCTAATGAAGTGAGAATATTAGGAATTTTGAGCAGTTTGGCATCAGAAGAACGAAGCTTACGAGAAGGCTGATATTAGATTAGGAGATCAGAAATGTAAGAAGGTAATGCACTCACAATCATCTTCTTCCATTTGATCCCAATTTAATCAGGGTTGGGATACAAATAGACTGTCTCAAATCCTCTCTGTCCTACACTACACAACCAGCCAATCCCCTATTTGAGACTTCCACTCTTTTAAATTCTTGTAGTAGTTTCTGGAGCCTAGGCGCTCACCAACCGAATGCCCTTTCTGACATTGGTATGGATCTTAGTGCTATAGTCGCCTTCTACGACACGTGCAGTCACCAGTTGGTCAATTCTTCAAACAACGTGGACTTAACACACGGGGAAAAATAAATTTTCCAATTTACTACACCAAATAAAAGATAATTTCTATGAATCTGTTTAATATCTAAGAGAAATTTTCACAAATGTTTGAGCCATTGACCGTCGATAGGTAGTTTTCATTTAAATTCGTAGAATCTGGAAATTTGAAAAGCAGGAATTCAACAGTATGCACTAGGCCTTAATTATTTCAAAACCACAGCGCAGTTTCTTCATTTTCCGGTTGACTCGGCGATCTGGGGTTGTCTTCAGCAACTGGTCTATTGTGAACTGATGCACATGTTAAATGTTGTAAACGAGCCATTGTTCTCCTCTGTGCTGAGATCAGTCGTCATCGGCCACCAGTCATCAGAAACTCGTAGACTAGGCAATTGTTCAGTGGTCCCATTGGGTGCAAACAGTTATTCGGGCTTATGGTGGACACATTGAACATTTGTTCAACTAATTTTGTAAATGATTTAGGGCAATCTGGAAACTGCAATTCAGATTTGAAATTGTTAAAACTTAATACATTATGTTCAATTCTTGATCTTCAGATTTTCAGTTCTGGCGTAATTTCTTTGAAACTAATATTTCATTGATTAATGACAAGTTTTTAAACATTTGTACGAATGTTTCTTACATTTTTAGGAGACTGATAAACAAGATCTTAAATTTAGTTTATAATTAAAAAAGACCTTAAATTTAGTTATTAAGTAAGATGCTCGGATAAAAAGTGGTGAACTTATTAGCATTCAGAATAGTTCAATTTAATATGAATCACCCTGTACTATGATATATACTATACTTCCGACTATGGTGATAAGTATTGAATGATAAGTAGCCACATGCAGTCTTAAATGTGTGCTGCGCAGAAACCTGCCCAATGGACTATGTGCACTGCACGGATATATACTCTGGGTGTGTGTACAAGCATGAGATCTGTGATGGAGTCAATGATTGCGCTGATGGTAGTGATGAGACCGATCTTTGTCCAGGTGGAAGAAAAGGTATGATAATCATTGTACTGATAACAGTGATGAGACAACGCTTTGTCCAGGTGGAAGAAAAGGTGTGATAATCATTGTACTGATAACAGAGATGAGACAACGCTTTGTTCAGGTGGAAGAAAGGTCTGATAATCATTGTACTGATAACAGTGATGAGACAACGCTTTGTCCAGGTGGAAGAAAAGGTATGATAATCATTGTACTGATAACAGTGATGAGACAACGTTTTGTCCAGGTGGAAGAAAAGGTATGATAATCATTGTACTGATAACAGTGATGAGACAACGTTTTGTCCAGGTGGAAGAAAAGGTATGGTAATCATTGTACTGATAACAGTGATGAGACAACGCTTTGTCCAGGTGGAAGAAAAGGTATGATAATCATTGTACTGATAACAGAGATAAGACAACGCTTTGTTCAGGTGGAAGAAAGGTCTGATAATCATTGTACTGATAAAAGTGATGAGACAACGCTTTGTCCAGGCGGAAGAAAAGGTGTGATAATCATGGTACTGATAACAGTGATGAGACAACGCTTTGTCCAGGTGGAAGAAAAGGTGTGATAATCATTGTACTGATAACAGAGATGAGACAACGCTTTGTCCAGGTGGAAGAAAAGGTGTGATAATCATTGTACTGATAACAGAGATAAGACAACGCTTTGTCCAGGGGGAAGAAAAGGTTTGATAATCATTGCAATCATAGTTAGTCTATATATACTAATCTATACATTTCAATTATTGTCTATATATCAGGTATGCAGGATAGTTTACTCAGGGAATGACGCCCCTGCTCAATAAATGTTAGTCGAAGCTGAGGAAGGCACAGGGGGATGCGTCTCTTCATAAGCAGAATCCCCCAAGAATAATGGTATATCAAATAGACTGTTAAAGATGATTTAGAGATCCAGTCGTATGTGAATATGAAGAGAAAACGGAAGATAGAAATGAGTGGAGGTATTTATAGTATAGTCAATGGACCTACCAATAGGCAGTTGTTTATAAAATTGCATTTAAATAAATTAATATGTCTAATTGTAATCTAATATAACAGTCATTACTATTGCTAAATATTATTATATTATATGCGATATTGTCTGTGTTGTGATGGTTACTGGTAAAATGTAATCAGTTATAGTTACTCGTTACTTCAGTGAAAAATTAACCAATTATTCAAGTTAGTTACTTTACTAATTAATCAAAAATGAAACTAGGTAGTTACTAGTTACCATGCAGCTTCTAACTTCAGATTTTGTTTATTAAAATTGCAAAGTTACCATTCATACACTATACATACATGTACATAGGCCTATCATACATAGCTATGTAATGGGGCTAGTATTATTCATTATGTACATTTGCATTTAATCCAGTTTCTTTTTCATTTAAGAAGAAAATAGGGGACAAATTGGCCAGTATAGATATTTCTATTGATGAGTCTTTATATTGGTCAGGCTTGATATTCAATATATTTCCGAAACTTAAGTGAAGATTTGGTAATTTTATTCCCTGATTTTTTTTTGGCTTTGGTATTAATCCTAGATATAATGCCTAAGCTTGCCCAAGCCAATGTTATATAGTTTCGTATCCCATTATACTATGCTGTATAGAATTAGTTTATTAATTTAAAAAAAATTAAATTGACTAAATATTGGTTGATTGATTTCAGAGTATTTACAGGACGATTACCTGCTAGTTGTGGATAGACTGCATCGTTCTCTCTATCAGATGAATCCACTGAATGGAGACGTTATTCATATTGCAGAGGCAACGGTTGGACTGCCTTTAGCGTTAGAATTTGACAGAGATAATGAAATCTTATACTTTGGAGACGAAGGAGCTGGAGCTATTGTCAAATATTCATTTATCACTCAAACCCAAGAGATCATTTATCAAGCACCTGGTATGTCGTTTTTTCTTTGGTAAATGTTTCGAGTGATAGTTTGCTTTTGATTTCTTGTATGACGAATTGAAATATCGAAAATGCCATGAAAACTATACATTTGGGCTAAATTCTAAATCTATTGCGTGTAAAATAAGCATATAGAGAGATATTCAATAGAATTGCACATCTTTTGTCTTTGTATCTTATTTATCGACTGACTTATAGCTTTTTAAAGATAAGAATATAATACCCTCTTTTATCTGGCATCATACATCTGTTCAATATTTGTTGTACTTATTGGGAACTGATTGATAACTATTCAATTTTGTAAGAATTCGTTCATTTTAGTGGCTACTCTAAGTTTTACTCATTTTTAGCAGGAAGTTGTCAAAAAGAGCTTTTAAAAAAGTTCCAATACAATCCACAAAGAAAGAAGAACTTAAATTCCTGGTAGTCATCATAAACTTTCATTGAATCATTCCTATATTGTTAAAAGAGTCAATTACAATCAATTGTAACAATAAGCCCAGTAGTCTAAATCCTCCCAAATTTATCTCAACTGAAACCTTTCGCTTTCTGAATTGTTGCCTAAAAGTACGCAATGTGAAGATGACACTATTCAATACACCCTCGTCAACTCGTTTTTTCTGCCAGTACCCTTCCTTGGACTGACTTTATTCTAGTACCCTGCCTTGGACTGACTTTCTGCTAGTACCCTGCCTTGGACTGACTTTCTGCAAATACCCTGCCTTGAACTGACTTTCTGCTAGTACCCTGCCTTGGACTGACTTTCTGCAAATACCCTGCCTTGAACTGACTTTCTGCTAGTACCCTGCCTTGGACTGACTTTCTGCTAGTACCTTGCATTGGACTGACTTTCTGCTAGTACCCTTCCTTGGACTGACTTTCAGCTAGTACCCTGCCTTGGACTGACTTTCTGCTAGTACCCTGCCTTGGACTGACTTTCTGCTAGTACCCTTCCTTGGACTGACTTTCTGCTAGTACCCTTCCTTGGACTGACTTTCTGCTAGTACCCTACCTTGGACTGACTACCCGGATTGTGGCTCGCACCGTTTATGGACCGCTCACTCGGCTCATCGGCTTTGATTTGCTTCCACAGTGCTCAATGTTGTCATGGACAACAGTAGCACTCTAATCGTATTGTTGTTGTAGTTGTCAAAATATTATTTCGTCATATACACGTGCGTTCGTCCCTACCTGTCTGTCACCCTCCATCTCCCTCAAGCCCTCCCTCCACCCATTCATCCAAACGTCTCATTAAAGAATCTCTTATTTTCCATGAAGTCCCTGATATTATTTTAGAGCGAGAAAGTAGATGCCAAATTGTTACTACATTGTTTTGTATTACTAAATTGTCATTACATTGTTTTGTATTACTAAATTGTCATTACATTGTTTTGCGTTACTAAATTGTTTAGGTTTCAGGTGCGGAGGTCTCGCTCTGGACACACTGAGAGGCCTCCTGTATGTCGCTAGTATTGGTTCGGTGAGCATTCACAGTTTTCTGGAAATTGATCTTGCTGACCCAACAATAGTCCGCACGGTGTACGAAAGCGAATATTTAAATGCTTGCTGCCAAATCGTTTTTGACCAGAATAGCAGGTAGTGCATGTGATAGATTGTAACCTTGTTTGCTTTATTAGCTTAAACCTGATATTGATTTATATTTATAACCAGAATATCGTCATCTAAATTTTATGGAGTCTATTTTATAATGAAATTAAAATTGCACACTTTTAAATTATATTTAGTAAATAACGCACAAGGAAATGATGTGCAGCAGAAAGCACAATCTAGTAAATAAACATTTATAGCTGCTAATGAAGATAACTAGCTTACACATTTAGATTTAGAGCTACAGTATATTGTTCAATCGCCTAGAAACGTGAGGCATTTTAGAACTAAAATTTATTATTTTATTCTTTGACAGAACTCTATACTGGGCTGGTAGTCGTATTGTCAGCTCTCTTTCCATTGAGCCTAATTCTCAGGTTGTCGGTATAACAGAGGTACGGTCGTTGTCTGGATTTGCGGCTGATTTCAATAGTAAGTATAAGACATTCTGTTGTATTTAAAGACAAAAGCAACAAAATCTCTATAACAGGCGTTATTTAGAAACGAGAAGATATGAACGGTACAGTTGAAATTTAGTAACTGCATTCGATTAAATATTAGCAACAATTTTGTCTAGGCATGGCTTAGAGTTTAATGTTAAGGTGTTAATTATTTTATGTTATTGAGGCACATACCGACATTGAGGCGCACACCGACATCGTCACTTGTTGGAGCCAGTGACGATGTCGATAAGGTTCAACCGCGGATCAGTATGTGCGGGGTTCAAATCCTGAGCTCGCCCGTCACTGACATCGCTTTCGAGTGAGGAACCTGACGTTAAGATTATCATTACCATTAGCATTATCACATAGTTGATATAAAAAGACACCATAATTACATTCACTAATGATTTGATATGATAGAATAGTATAATGATATGATTCCTATAGAGAAACTACACAGCAAATATGGAATTAGGAATATAACAGAGTGTCACAAATCAAAACTATTTTTCAAAAATGCATTTTTAAAACTAGTGGTATCTGACGTTAACACTAGCTTAAAAATGTATTTTTTGCATCCTCTTTCGCACCGATATAATTCATTGGTTTGGATATTAGTACTCTAGTCACCTACTAAAGCTTGTGCAGTCACCGGTCACTTAATTTGCTAGATTGTGCGATATATCAAATATTTCATATACCAATTAGAATTATTCAAATTTAAATTTGTGTTAATCTAACAAGATTAAAACTTTTAAGAATAAAAACACAATAATTTTCATTGTATTTTCAAGCACGTACAAAGTAAATAAAGTTTCATATACTTTATATTTGTCCAATATATGAAAAATCCCGAGCTCTAGATATTCTTTGTTAAATTAATACGAATACAAATGCTTGAAATATTTAACGAAGTATTAAATTTCTTACAATTAAAACTATAAGAGTAGTGGTAATTTTACTCTCCGAGCTCAATTTGATGTTCCAAGCACAACCCAGGCATAAAACATATCTCAATTCAATATTTATCCTTTATGCTTAAATGTTACATGAATATTATGCATTAGCTCATTTCTATCTTTAGCCTTAAAATTTACGCCATTACAATTGAAGCATAGCACAGCCTATCAATAATCTAACACACAAGCGTAAAATCAAGCACGCCCATGCAACCTTGAAAACTTTCCATGACTTATAAACATTTGACTGAGAGTAGAAACTATCGGAAAAACCCAGTTTCTATTCAGCTATAAATAGCTTGTCATATGACTATTGCGTAATTATTACAGAACTCTGAGTCATCGCGCGCAGTGTAAAAGCCCGACAGTTTCCATTTTCGTCAGCATAATTACGAGGTTTCAATAGTAAATATACTATTAAAACTTTCATTCAATCATTGTAATTTTGTAACATCCATCAACAATCTTCCCATTGTTTCTAGGAAAGTATTTTAAGTGACGTTTAGTTACTTTAGCAGCCTGATACATAGATTTGAATTCTTTTACTTCACCAGTGATTTTATTTTCCCATCTTACAGGTCTAGGCTTAGTTCTTATAGGCCACAGGTGCTCATACTTTGGATCTTTAAACTTGTTCGGATCAACCTCTTTTGGTGGATATTTTCTCGGTCTTCCTCTCTTTCTTTTATTCTCATATTCTTCCTTTGGTGGATCTGTTTTTCTAGATGCTGTTGTAATTTGATGTTCCATTTTATATAGCCAAGAAAATATATTTAAATGAAAATCAAAAATTCGTTACTCTTATGTTACTCTTATTCGTTACTCTTAAAATAATAATGACACGTAATAAAAATGGCAGACACAGTTGATGGTACATCTATTTGGAGTAAAGCGAAAGCGTTTTTAACCAGAAAACTTGAAGAAAGGCGAAGCATTGTTTGCAAGCCGAAACGAAAGCGAAAAACTACCAACATTTTGTACTACGTGTGCACTTTGTCTTCTGTTTCAGTTTCAACTGTGCTAGCAGGTTTGTCAACAATTGTAGGTTTTCCCGGTATGGTTATTACCATACTATTACCCATGCTGTAGTTTGGAAAACTACATCCAATCTACAGTATAAAGCGTATCGTTCTGCCATTACATCTGCTAAGCAACGATACTACTCCACTGTCATCAGCAATGCAGTAGACTCAAAGAACCTATGGAAAGCAGTCAACACTTTATTGCATAGGTCACCCTCTCCGTCTCTTCCTTCACTTCCTGCTGAGTCACTTCCTAAACGGTTTGCTCATCACTTCTCTGACAAAATCAACAAACTCTGGTCCTCCATCATTCCTCTCATCTCTAACTCCACACCTCACTATCCTCAACCAACCAAATCAACCGATGAGCAGCTCCATAGCTTCACCCCTGTCTCCATTGAGGAGATCACGCAACAAGTCTTGACTTCTCCTCCCAAGCACTGTGATCTCGACCCTATCCCTACTTCTCTGTTGAAGAAGTGTATCCATGTTCTGGCACCTTCAATTTCCACAATTGTTAATTTATCCTTGTCCTCTGGCACTTTTCCACAGTCATTTAAAAATGCTATTATCACTCCACTCCTAAAGAAACCCTCGCTGGACAAGGAATCACTCTCCAACTACAGGCCCATATCCAATTTACCATTTATTTCCAAACTCACAGAGAGACTAGACTTTCAAAGACTCTTCGCCTATCTTAAGTTCAACGACCTCTTCAACAATCACCAATCTGCTTACACCCAACATCGCTCTACTGAAACTGTTGTTCCTTCTGTCTGTAACACCATTACTAACGCCATGTGCACTCAACGTGTTACTGGATTTTGTACTCTCGATCTGTCTGCTGCTTTCGACACCATCGATCACCAAATCCTCCTACAACGTCTTTCCTCATGGTTTGGTATCCACGGCAATGCACTTGCTTGGTTTACTTCATATCTCACCGACCGTACTCTTAGCGTCAAAGTTCAAGAGTATTCCTCTCCGCCTTCCATCCTCAAGTATGGCGTGCCTCAGGGCTCTGTACTTGGTCCTATCCTCTTTCATTTATACACTACTCCACTAAGCTTCTTGATCTCGTCACATTCATTTGGCCATCAACTTTTCGCTGATGACACTCAGCTGTACACATGCTTCACCCCCCACTCCTATCCTGATGCTAAGGCTTGTCTACAGCAATCCTTTCAGCAGATATCTTCCTGGATGTCTGCCAATTTCTTGGCACTCAATCCATGCAAGACTGAATTCATGCTATTTGGAACACCTCTGCAACTTTCAAAACTGAACGAGGTGTCCCTGGCTCTCTCTCCCGATGTTTCAGTCACACCAGTTTCTTCTGTGAAGAATCTTGGTGTTGTCCTTGACCACCACCTCTCATTCCACGAACATACCACTAAAACATCAAAGGCATGTTTCTTTCAAATTCGCGATCTCCGTCGAATATGACTATTTCTTTCTCTGGAGACTGCCACTACAATTGGCGCTGTTCTCGTGCAATCGAAACTGGATTACTGCAACTCCCTATTTTTAAATCTTTCCAGTTGCGGGAATGATAGGTTGCAGTTCATCCAGAATTCCCTTGCACGTGAAGTCTTTCGTAGCTCCAAATATTCTCGTGTTACTCCAATCCTTAAGTCCTTACACTGGCTCAAAGTTAGAGGCCGCATTTTATACAAGACAGTTTCTCTAACTTATAAGTCTATTACCACTCTGGTAATAGTTACATGTCCCACTTACTACAAGTGGGACAACCTACCTCCAGGCCCACCAGGTCCTCTAAGTTAGTTACTCTTGAGAGACCGAGCCTTCCTTCACGTAGCAACCTGTCTAGGCGCTCCTTTCAGCATGCTGCCCCGCAGATCTGGAATTCTCTTCCTTCCACTCTGCGCACCCCCTCATCCATTCCTGATCAGCCTTTCGTACTCTACGAACAGTTTCATAGGCGATTGAAATCTTTTCTCGTTGACTTTTCATATCCACCAAACGTCCACGAACTGAGACCAACACGTAAACCTCCATTCCGCTAGTACCCTTCCTTGGACTGACCTCCCGGATTTTGGCTCGCACCGTTTATGGACCTCACACTCTCCTCTCGCCTTTGGTTTGGTTTCACAGTGCTCAATGTTGTCATGGACAACAGTAGCACTCTAATCGTATTGTTGTTGTTGTTGTTTTTACTTTCAATTACGAGTGCATTACTGACACCAATCAATCTCAAGTTCAATTTGCAGGATAAAAGTAATAAATTAAATGCAGAAATTGAAAAAATAAATAAACATAACGAAAGATTTTATTTTGTAGTCAGTTGCAACGGAAATCTTACCGAAGCAGCCTATAATCAGATTATTTCTGAATTCGCATAAAAATTTGTTAATACATTCATTATCAAATTTAAATATCGCAATTTACGACCACGCTTACATCATAAACTTCTCTAGCAGAGAATCTGAAACGTAATGAAATCTTAAATTAACAAACGTTAAATTTTTTCGTAATATTAAATTCGAGTCTATATTCTTTCGATCTGGGTCTAGATCTCTTACAAGTTTTGAAATAAATCGCCTAATTTTTATTAAAGGTGTACCCTCTTCAGGTGTTGCTATTAATTTAGCACGAGCTAAATTTAATTCCAAATCCATAAACATGTTTCTTAGTAATTCTTCAATTATTGTTAAAAGTAAACATTTCAAATCAGTTGTATATGCCGAGAGTATTCCTTCCACGTCAGAATTAATTTCTTCATCATTAAATAATTTAAGATATTCTAAGGTAATATTTTGCAAATGATTATATTTCCTAAGAAATATTTTGTTGTATTTATTTTGTAGTCCTTGTTCTTCAGAATAATTTGTCATAATGGATAATACATGAAAACAAATTGCCATTAATTTATTCAAATCAACATTATCTTTCATGCTAGCAATCTGTAGATACTTTTTGTTTAGCGTATCAAATTTTTCACTTGGGAAACCGACATTAAAAATTAAATTGTGCTTCATATCTAAATCTCCGTTCATTTAACGGCCATTCACACTAAGTTTCGTATCAATATTGTTTTGTAGAGCTATGTCATTAGCAACTATGTTTTGTTCTACTTCTTTTAAGATGTCTACTCTCAAATTTTCGCCAAATTTGTTAATATAACGATCGCAGTACCCCTTTGTGATGACATTCGCATCGGTTTCTGGAGGATGTTTAACAGTTAAATTTCTATTGTTGCTCATATTAATGTCTCCAGTGATTTCTCCTCCAGTTTTATCAACTTTTATACTGTCGAGCTTATCAACAAGATTGACAATAGGCCTGAAAACTGAGTCTACATGCTTCATCAAATCACCAGTAGTTGAATGTGATTTACTACCGCCAGTTTTCGATATAGTACTCATTTTATATAATAAAAATTTAGATGTTATATAAAAATGCCAAAATATACACGCTATGGTGTAACGTTGACTAAAGGTCAGGTCCAAAAACTAAAGAGCGCATGCGATCGGGATAGAGAGGTTAATGTATGAATATCAAAAAAGAATTTATCGGGTAATGTGCAACCAAATGTGAAACTTCCTCTAACCCAAACTCAAATTAATAAAATAAAAAAAGCAACATCTGGAATAGAATTGTGTCTGCACAGAGCAAAGTTAAAGTACATGAAAAAGACGAAGAATGGAGGATTCCTGTCGTTGTTGGCAGCCATTCCTGCCATCGTGGGAGCAATAGGTGGATTGGCAGGTGGAATTAGCTCGGCAGTAAACTTGACAAAACAGGCAAATGAATTGAAGAGACATAATCAAGAATTGGAAATTATAACCAAGCAACAACCCGGCGCAGGCTTAATCAGTGACGCAATAGCTCCAATCCCCGTTGTAGGTAAAGCGCTATCAAATGCATTGAAGAAATTTGGACTCGGTGGATGTGTCAAGAATTTGGAAGGATCTCAGTAGGGTAATAGATTATATCTACAGAGAACGGAATCAGGTCTTTTTTAGCGAGACAGGGGGAGGCATATACTTCCCCAATTTCTAAAATCGTTCAAAACCATTAAATCGCTAAGTAATTTTGATATAATAGAATAATGCAAAGAATTGAAACTTAAATATTTTAATGGTGTTTTAGTGCTTGATGAATTGAAAGAATCAATTAATAATAACGAATATCTAATTCTTAATATTGACGACAGCTCCGGAGACGGAACACATTGGTCATGCGTCTACAGCAAAGATGGCAAATGTTTATATTTTGACAGCTACGGTTTCGTGGCTCCTTTAGAAGTTCAGAATTATTGTAAAGTAAAAGAGAATTTTTATAACACATTCAAAATTCAAGCTCCGAACGAAGTCATCTGCGGTCATTACTGCGTTTACGTGCTTTATAAACTTAATAATGGAGCTAAATTTACCGATATATTAAATGAATTATACGAGAGAAACAATTTAAAATAATAACTAGTACATAAAAATGGTAGACTCGGGTATTGATTATTCAAAAAAGTATCAGGAAACTATTGGTACAAGCTACTAAAGGAAACATCACGATACAATATTTCCTACACATATAAGAATGATAATAGCAGGCAGTAGTGTATGTGGTAAAACTAAGTTGATGATTGATTTTGTAATGGGCAAATTCGTGTATTACAACAATATAATGGTATACACAACGATGCCATATCAAGACGCGTACGAATATCTTAGACTTTGTAATGATGAATCAAAAAAGAAATTTAAAACAAATAATGATATTGTTACTTTTCACAATCCTGACGAGGAAATTGTTCACCCATCTCAACTCGATTGAAATAAGACTCACGTTGTAATTTTGATGATGTTATGAATGAAGAGCAGAAAGTCATGACTGATTACTTTTGTCAAGGTAGACACAATAATGCAAATGTTTCGGAATGACATACTTGACAATCAACGGGTTTATGAGAGCCAAGCAAAATTATTCAAACCGTTAATTGACACTACAAGAAAACAGCTAAAACTCTAGAACAACAGATTGTCGACGATAGACAAAATCTGAACAACGTTTTAGTTCCCTTTACTAATGAATTGATGCGTGCAAATAACCAGAGAGAGGCGATACAGGCTATGCCATTTTATGATTCGCCAATTCCTGAACGAGAATCCACACCGAAAAAGGATCTTTTAATTATTAATTTAGACAAGAACCTCAATGAAAGTGATTGAGAGAATCTAGATCTGCTCGACCTGAAGCTTCCAAGTGAAGTGTACGAAAACAATGAAAAAGAAGCAGCATTGAAGGAGATTCAAAATCATAATAGACGAATAGGGCAGTTCTTGGGAAATAACAGTAAAAAGAGTGCAGCTAAGAAAATGATATGCGAGTCTCAACAGAAGACACTGGAAAGGTAAAAGAGCATATTGACAAAGGTAAAAGCAGGGAGCGAGCTCGACGGCGAAGGATTAAAGAAGAAAAAGAAGAGAAAACTTGTAATGCCTGTCGGCAAAAAAAGCGTGGTAGAGGTAGGCCTAAAACAGACCAGGTTTTAATTTATGAAAGCCCAGATCAATTAGTTCATATATTGAATGAAAATCTTGCGTCTCTACGTGCTGGAAACAATGGAGTATACAATACGGCAGTTAGCATTTTGGATGAGTTATTAAAAATTAGAGCAATCACCAAAGAGGTATATGATATTATATATAAAAACAATTTTAAATTTATATACAATGAATAAACTAACTCTATCGAGTAGGTCAACAGATTTCACTACACATCTCAATCCTCCAATTACATTGGATCGAGGCAAAATCTACGAAATTGCATTTAAAAAACTGATAAACAACATCAAACAATTTTTACCATAGTTAACTTTTTATTTTAATCGAACCTACCTTTCAGCAATAGAATTGCCTTATTTACAGGTAGCAAGCTTTTCGGGACGGAGAGAGGATCTCTATGGATGTGGGACCTGGATTTATCAAGTTTTGACGTAATTTATCGGAATTCTATCATCATGGCTGACTACGCTTTAATCACTGTAAGCTCAGACTACATATACATAGCCAGCGCATCTTCCAAGTAAGCCCCGTTGCTCGTTTCAATTTATTTATTTATTAATTGCTTTATTTTAGGCGTAATAACCCATACATGAATCTTGCACATACAACAATGCAATAAGAACCAGAAAATCAAATGAGCTGTGCATAAATTTTGATCAATTACTTATAAAATTATACCTAAGAAATCTACAATAAGCTCAGAACATCAAAACACTTAACTAGCATATTAGTATTATCCAACAAGCACATTCTAAAGTTTAGTTTGTATTTAGAAAGGAGAGTATAAAAATTAGGTAATCCGGTTTCCAGCAGCGCTAAGGTTAAGCTGCTGTAACGTTTATATCCAAAAAATTGTTCAAACATTTCATATAGCAAGATCAAAACTTCTCTATTGAACCCATTGTAACCGACGACCATAGTGCTACATCATAGAAACAAATGCAATAGGCTTTGAACAGTACCTTCGTAGCATTTCTTATCATTTAATGTTTCTTTCACTAGTAGGCCCTACGTTACATACATACACAGTAGCCTATAGCCTATAACAGTATAAAAGGTGCGCAACAATTTTTTTATGGGTTTTAGCTCGGCCATTAGTGTCATCATCTAGATTTGACGTGTAAAGTCAAGTTAACTTGACTTGACAGTAACTTAATGTTACATTAACCTTTGTGACGGTAGCTCGAGTGTGTCGAGTCATTCTGAAGAGAAGCCTTGTGCTTCTGAACGTTGACGTTAAACACACTACAACCTCCGTATGGGTCGCAGCAAGAACATTTTATTAGACACGTCAAGAGGATTATGAAGCCCTGCGAGAATCAATAAATAGCAAAACGATAAATAGCGCAAACTAATGCAAAACAATATCAACAACAATTATTGGTTTCCTTTAATAACTAACTATTGAAAAATTAAAAACTGTGAATCAAATTAATAGAAATAATAAAGATATTATTTCAATATTGTAATAAAAATTAAGGAAATTGGTAAAGATGCAGAATTATATAACGTCATTAGTTAAATACTTATAATTTGGCAGTCTATTAATTTATCTGCTAACCTTGCAATTTGCTCAGAATTTTATTGCGCGAGCAATTGTTTGTAGTTTCAAGTACTGACATGTCAAACATTTTTCAAAGTCTTTGCACTGGCTAAAGATTAAAGAGCGTATCATTTATAAAACAGCTTAGTGAACATATAAGTTCGTCACCACACCTGGACAAACTTGTATGTCTCACTTCATTAAAGTGATGCAGCCTGCTGCTACTGGGTTTTCTAAATTAATTACTCTCGCGAGACCTAGCTTATTTTTGCGCTTTAAGCTATCTAATCGTTCTTTCCAGCATGCTGCACCGCATAATCTGAAATTCTCTTCCATCCAATCTTCGGAAATCTGCATTTGAATCACATCGGCCTTTACTTTGCTATGAGCAGTTCCATAGGCAGTTGAAGACCTATCTTTTCCATCTCTCTTTTCATCCAGTGTCCATGAATTGTGACCAGCGCGTAAACCTACTTTTACGGCTACTTTTACGGCTTAAATTCCTTTTCGTTGGATTCATTTTCTGAATTTTGAATTTTTGCACAGTTTTTGGAAATTCGTTTGCTCGTCGGATCGATTTTTGTCTCAATTGTACTCGGTGTTTTCATTGATGACTGTAGCACTGTAATTGTTGTTGTGACTACTAATATCAATGAGCCCTTAGATTAGTCACAGGATATCTGATGAGCAAAGTGACCAATCAATGAAACAAATCTAGTATCGGCTTGTTAATCAAAAACCTTTCCTTGGAGAGGAGACTCACGTGTTGATAGCAACCTCTAAATAAAAAAGGGAAATAAAAATATGCCTATTGATGCTTACCGTCCTTTATGAGTTTCTGTTATGTTCTGCTAGCAAAATGTATAAAAGGCAAAATAAACCAATATATTCAGTAGGCTCTATCCAGTATTCAGACATCATTGAGTGGAACGAAGCCTTGAATATATTGTTTATTGGGTAAAACCTACAGTTTGCTGTCCCCAACAAGCTACAGTATATAATTGGGGGACATATAATCCTATCATGGATGAATTGATGCAGCTGGTATGGGCTAGCTGGAAATATCTAGTGCTATATTGGCCTATACTTAATTTCGAATGTAATAATTTGTCTATTCTTTGTTTACTTGCGTGATTGTGTCACTGGCTTCCCCTGAGTGTTAGCAAGCATTGGAATGGCACTCTCCGACTAGCCTCAGTGGAAGCCAGAACTAAAGTTAACAAGTAATAAATGACTAGCGCCTGAAGGAGCCCCATGGTTCGAATCCCGATCGGGTAGTCTCTGACAATGTCCGTGTGGTGTTACTTAAGATTAGTGTACGGTAGCCATTCTGCGAGTCTTGCATCTATTTAACGATACCCTAATATTACTGTATACAAGATGTTATATATTCTATGTAAAATGTTAATCAGTTAGTACCGATATTATTTACTTATGTTTTTAACTTCCTCATAGTATCCAATTTATTTACTTGTTATATGTGAACATGTTTAGTTCATTACAATACTATTTCAATGTTTTGCTCATTTTTAAATGATCTCTCTGTATTTCTAATTTATTAGTTAGTCTGTTACATACACGTATGTAACTATACTCAGTTTGAAAAGAGGGCATTCGGTTGGTGAGCGCTTAGGCTCCAGAAATTGCTACAAAATTTGAACTAATGTAAAAGTCTCAAATAGGGGATTGACTGGTGATATGATGTAGGATAGAGATTTTAGACAGTCTATTCGTATCCCGACTCTAGTTAAACTGGGATTCAGGGGAAGATGATGATTATGATACATATGCAACTGAACCAGGTGCAGTGAGATGCTTCAACATGTCACTTAAAATTTAAAATTAACATTACAAAGATGTAACTTTGCAATTTTGCAGCACTAAGAACAAATAGGAAAGGCTTCGTATGGGAATAGGAGGAAACGAGGAAATTATTCAAAGTTTAGAGTTTTCTGATCAATTGTGCTTGTGATCTAATTTTATTAAAAATTAATATGTAATGTTAAAATTTCTGGATACTAATATTAATATCTCAACTAAAATGAGGAAACGAGTTCGTAGAGGATTTTCACCGTTCATTCCATATCGGGCGAGTTCTAAAAGTGGTTTTTACTATGGTCCTAATAAAAAAGCTAATGTTAACGTCAGTTTCCTCATTCGAAAGCGATGTCAGTGACGGGCGAGCCTAGGATTTGAACCCCGCACATACTGATCCGCGGTCGAATTATTTACCGACATCGCCACTGGCTCTAGCCACATCGCCACTGGTTCCAGCCGTACTAAGATTAACAAGTAATACAAGTAAACTCTTTCATAATGTTTGTTATTTTGTATTAGTTGCATAGCGCGTGTGGACAGAACAGACTACTCAGCGTACATCTATCCGGACCAAAGTTTCGCCTATATAACTGGGATTGTCTACGTTAACCTTAATAAAAGTTCGTACTAAAGTGCATTTTAAGTTGTATCATAGCTCTTTTTAGTACATCAATAGGGAGAGATCTCCCATAACATGCGAGATTTTCTCCCAGTACTTTCTCTTTTGTTAAACAATCGACAATCAACGGCTGTTCAAGGCAAATTTGTTACCATTTTGTTTTCGTAAATATATTGGAATAACTTAAATATCGGTACCGCTATATACATCACTGCCACTTTTCAAAGAACTTCTTTGCATCTTTTAAATATTTAGCCATATTTTTTCTCTTATATGGACTTTTGAAATTTCCCTCGCCAGTCAGTAACAATCTATTAATATAGGCCATGCCACACTTAAAATAGCGTTTGATTCACAAAACTGTTATTAAATTCTAGTAGACCTGAATATACATGTATTTTAATTGTATTTTACATGTATTTTATTGTCGTTGTGTGAAGTTTGCTTAATTTCATACATGATAATTACCGGACTGAAATAATCAGTGGTTAAATATTCAGAATACTAATTGTAATTTGACTTTCAGCCGTAACCACCACTGAGTCAACAACAGCAGAAATGACCTCTTCAACAACAACAACAGCAGAAATGACCTCTTCAGCAACAACAGCACTGGAGGCAACGTCCTCAACAACTTTCGAGATGACTACAAGCTTTAGTGTCAGTGTTGATGTTTCGACAGCTTCTGTGACGAGTGATGTGTACCCTTCATCTGATGCCTCATCATCAAGTTAGATAACTGCGCAATTTGTCTAATGCTGCTCAATGTAAATTCTCTTAAATTAATGAATGAATCTTGGTTTACTTATGGCGATATTATATATATATATATATATATATATATATATGTATATATATATACATATATATATATATATATATATATATATATATATATATAGACTGAAGTAAAAAGATACATCAGTTCAGTAATTTGACAATGATGTAGCTTTAATTGTTCATCAAAATCTACTCTCTCAATGCGGCAACATACGAATGGACCTTTAAATCATAGAACATTCTTAATCTCATTCAGACTCTACTTCCTTCTGTCCATTCCAATACATACGATATCTTTTAGTTAATTAACTCTGTATAGCGTATGCGAGAACCCGTTTATTCTTCCTTTGTACCAATGCACTTGTCAACTGTTTAATTTTATCAATTGTTGAAGGATATCTTCACTCGTAACTTTTGGGCCCATCTAATTATTTCTACGATTTCCAAAATATATACGTATTGACATTTCCCAGCCTGTAGTTTCCTGATATATTCATTCCTTAGGTTTATGTTTCATAATCGTGTAATTAGAGTGGTCCAAATAAGGCTTTCACTAACTTTTTATCTTTGTGGTATGCTTTAGACGTTTTATTAGAAATTCTTTCCTATTACCACATGACCCTTCCGCTCGTTCAATCAAAACACATATTTCTATCTCACATTCCCATCATCTGTTATGGTGTGACCTATCCAAGTTAAGTTAACATCTAAATTAGTATTGACTTTAAGCCTTTCCTGGGACACTCTCATTGCTTATCTTTTTGATGTTTATCGTAACGCCATACTTCATCGCCGTATCGTCCCGACGATCCCTTATATTGTGTAGGCTATTTTCAAATTCTTAGTCTTCAAACATCATATCCAGGTTCAGTTTGTGATAACTATTGGTTTTTAACCCTTAGGGATTTGTGCAGTGAAGTTGTTTTTAATGTAAACCACGAAACCCATACATATAATATTAAAATTATTTTATTCAGGTGTCTCAGAAACTCGACCAGGAGGTTCAACCATTCAACCTGGAGGTTCAACCATTCAACCTGGAGGTTCGACCATTCAACCAGGAGGTTCAACCAATCAACCAGGAGGTTCAACCATTCCACCAGGAGGATCAACCATTCCACCAGGTGGTTCAACCAATCAACAAGGAGGTTCAAACATTCCACCAGGAGGTTCAACCATTCAACCAGGAGGTTCAAACACTCCACCAGGTGGTTCAACCAATCAACCAGAAGGTTCAACGACTGGAGCAGGTTTGTCAAGTCATCAAGCGTATTCTGCATTTTACCATTATTTCATTTTAATACCTATTGTTTACAAGATGACAAAACGCTCGATTACTTATGATAACTTATCCCATTCCTTTGTGTTTCCTGGTCTTTGAATCGGATGCAATACCAATTACTCTAGCATCAAGTTTTCGCTAATTCATTTTTCTTAAACGGGACATGACTTTTAAAAAATTTATAATATACGTCAACTGTGACTAAAGTTTTGCTACCGCAATTAACCGACATCAATTACCGACATCGCCACTGGCTGGAGTCAGTGGCGATGTCGGTAAGATACTCGACCGCGGATCAGTATGGATCAAATCATGGGCTCACCCGTCACTGACATCGCTTTCGAATGAGGAAACTGACGTTAACATTAACTTTTGTAGCTTTTTATACATATATGGAAGAAAAGTTGAACCATTTCATGGACGAATGATAACTACTATTTTAAACAATACTTCCAAATCGTTGCGAAAG